>JAJTUV010001179.1:600000-920287 GCA_021653895.1 Mastomys natalensis | reverse complement strand
AGTGAAGACGCAAGTAACCAGAGTGTGATGACACAGGCCTTCTGTCCATTCACAACCTATATTCTAGGGCCTTCTGCAGAACCTGCCTCATCCATGGGCATTGAAAGAATGTCTTAAAGGTGATATCCTCTAGAGAAGGTAAACCACCATATTCTTGAGAAGGAATTTGACTCTAGTAATAGAAACTATAGAGAGAGCAGAGTCAAGACACTGGAGAGCTATAGTCTTGTTGGGTTGAGACGTAGAAAAGAATAGACGTAGAAAAGAAAATCGGAGAGGAGGGGAGGGGAGAAAGGGAAGGGGAGGGAGCACCAGCTCTCTCTTTAGCTCTGAATCCATACCTATGCATGAAATGACTGAGGCGGCTACAAAGGCACTCCTCTCAGATGGCTCTGTGAGTATAGGAGCTTGCCACCAAAGCCTGCCAATTTAGTTCATACTGGAATCCACATAAAGAGGAGAAAACCAACTCCACGAGCTTGTCCTCTGACCTTCACAGGGACACACATGGACACCACGCCATGGTGCTTACACTCACCCACACCACACAAGTTGTGTATCTCCCTCTTTCTCTTAAGGTGGATTTTGATTCTGTTCCTTTGGACACTGAAGAGACTTAACAGATGAGATCGAAGGCATTGGCAGACCCGCCTTATTACTTACCTCGAGTACCATTCAAATGCTTCAGTTAGAACAAGTTGGTCAGTGGAAATCACCAGAACAGATTGTAAAAATTAACCGCACTGTCGGCTACCAGAGTTCATAGCATGGGAGGGCAGAGTGGATGGCATGTGAGTTGGTTTCTCAGAAAACCAAAATACATATCACAGGGGAAATTTTAAGCACCCTTCATTAAGGAAATTACAACTTGAGTACCTTGGTCCAAAATTTCAAAAATATTAAAAATCAGCTGCTCCTAACAGCAGCACTAGTAGTATTAGTCTAGGAATAATTAATACTCAGGGCAACACAATAAAGCCTCAGGACAGGTCCCAGATTTCCCAAATCATGTGTGATCAGATGAACTAAACACACCAGCTCTCATCCTCCCATAGACAATGCAGAGCGGTGTTTTGCTTCTGAAGCCTAAAACATTCACACATCTTCTCTTATACAACTCATCCATTAAACGCCAATTGTACATTCCTTCAGTAAAGACAGGTTAGCTTTCCACTCTGGAGATTAACCTATACACTGCTTTTGTGTTCATCCATTACAGGTTCTGTGCCTCCTGAAAGATGAATAATTACAGTTCCGGAGGAGACTTGTTTATATATACATATATTGCAGTGGTAGTCATCAAGTTGGAAGAAGAGTTGATAGGTATAGGCAACAATGATAAAAACGAACATCCCTCTCATCTGGCAGTCAGTAAAGTAAATTGGTAAGAACAGCCCTCATTACCACAACTTGAGTGGGTGTGCGTGGCATACAATTTCTGACCATGTATTCATTGCCTCTGTGACAAATAAATATGATCCCATAAAAACTTAGTTATAAATCAATTCATCTGATGAGCAAGAAGAAAAAAAGATTATATATGTGATTTACAGAAGGGCTCATTTGAGGCCCTACTTTTGTTGCTATTGCTGCTGTTCTTACAAACAGTGCGTCCTTTAAAATGAAACGGCCATATTATTTTTGCCACACCAGAAATCTGTATTCCTTAGGGAAAATAGCAGATCAGAAATCAGAATCTAACAAGCTGTGCATAATAACGTGTAGCGTATGTTACAGCTGAGTTCATTCCTGCTGTTCGCAGGACACATGTCTACCTAGAATTGCAAGAGTGCTTGTTATCTTGACGGTGCCAGGAAGGGGTGAAGATGACATGAAGAATCTGTATATAGCACAAGACGCTGCCTCCTGGGACAATGTCAAGATTCCCGGCATTAAGTCGATGGGAATAAACGCAGGAACCACTAGGATTTAAAATTGCCACATCCCAATTATAGATTATTCTTACCAGCTCCAAAGGTCCTACAGATTAGTTTTATAAATTGTGTTGATCTCATTATAATGCATATCCTTCATAAAATGCAGGCTAGCAAGAGCGTGGGCCTCGTGCTAATCCGGTATATTCTTTGGTTGATTCTGCCCTAACAATTCCCCCTGACACAGAAAATCCTTCTCCTCTCTATTTCAAAAAAACTCCTTAAATTTTCTGCATGATTTATTGCCTTATCCTTCATTCAGCAAATATTTATTGACCGCCAACTATGTTTATAGATTACATTGGACACTAGGAAAGATGTAAAGATGTATAATACATATTCTCAACCCTTTAGAAAATTAATCTTTACCAGGATGTAAAGACATGCACACATGAGAAGCAAAATGTCAATAAAAAATTAAAATCATGAAAGGATGTAAAAGAGATTTCTCAGGGCAGCACATTTGAGAGGCCCCATGACTGACAGCGGCAGAATAGAAAATAGGAAACTAGAGGATGCAGTAATTTTTCAGGGTTCAGTGGTCATAAAAGCTTTGCAGAAAAGGAGCACAGGAGGTTTGGACAGTTTTAAAGGAGACAGTCTAGGCATGGGCAAGGCCACATGTTAATATGCAGAGGTGAGCAGGCATGTCATGTCGGGAGAAAATGCATGCTCTGCAGGCCGAGGTCTGGTGAAATGGACTGTGAAGGGCAAGCGAGAGAGTAACGTGGAGTGATGTGCCAACATCTGTGCTCCAGGCTTTACCTTAACAATGGCGAGCATCTGGTTCTTGTTAAAACCCTCGCTGAAGTCTAACATATTCAGGTGTACATGCTTTCTTAATTGTCCTTTCTTAATTTAATTTTTATTTGACAATTATTCTCTGTATATCGTATTTTTGTAATATGAAATGGCCAAATTGATATCACCAACACCTCTGTTAACTTACACCCTTATTGTTGTTATGGAGGGTACTTAAACCTGCCCCATGGTGGGCTTTAGGGGTTATTGACTATAGTTATCAGAACTGACTTTTCTCCTGTCTTGCATACTGTGACACCTCTGCAGTCACACTCACTGCCACCCACTCATAACCACCGCTTTTTCTTATTGCACACACAAGAGAAATGCACACATTTTGAATGTGCCTCCAGACAAACTTTAGCAAACGGGGATGATTATGTAACCACCATTGTGGTCCAAATATAGAAGAGTTCCACCATCCCAGAGATGGTTCTTGTGACCACTTCTAGTAAATCACTACACATCCTTACTGTTGTAGTTATATGACAGCACTTGGCATTTTGAACAGTTCCATATTTACTCTGTGACGTTTTCAGGTTGCTCTATTATATGTCTGGGCTCCTTTGCCCAATGAGATGTAAATCTTGCTACATAAAATCTCATCTGTATACAGAGATTCTTAGAAATATTTAGTTGTTTTCATTAGAACCATCTTTTTATTAGAAATGACAGGTCAGGGTCACTGTCACTTTAGGAAAGCCTCCAACATGAAAGGGACAAACCAAACACAAAGGCCAAAAGCCAGGGAGATGGCTCAGCGGTAGAGGAGCTTGCCACACAACCTGGGCACCTGCATTCAGTTTGCAGAATCTACAAAAATATGGAAAGAAAAAGCCAACTCCCTAAAATTGTCTCCTGACAGCTGCACACATGTCATGGCACATATGCATGTGCACACACACACACATTAATAATAATAATAATAAATGATTTATTTATATTTACTTTTACTGTATTTTTTCTTACAATGTACATATTTTTTATGATTTATTTATTTATTTTATGTATGTGAGTACACTGTAGCTTCTTAACACACCAGAAGAGGACATCAGATTCCATTATAGATGGTTGTGAGTCACTCTGTGGTTGCTGGGAATTGAACTCAGGACCTCTGGAAGAGCATTCAGTGCTCTTAACCACTGAGCCATCTCTCCAGCCCCTTACAATATATCTTAATAATATTCTTTCCACCCCAAATTCTGTACATCTCCATATCAACCAATTTCATACCTTCCTTCCTTCTCCAAGGAAGAAAGAAAAAAATTGAGATTTCAGCTTAACCCAATGAGAATGGCCAAGACAAATAAAACAAATGACAGCAGATGCTGGTGAGGATGTAGGGAAAGGAAAACACTTCTTAATTGCTGGTGGGCATACAAATGTGGGCACACAAATTGGAATAGTCCCTCTAGAAATTACTATGGAGATTTCTCAGAAAGGTAAAAATAGATCTACCACACGGTCCAGCAAGACCATTTTGGCTTTATACCCAAGGGACTCTATGTGTTACTACAAAGATACTTGTTCTTCCATGTTCACAGCTGATCTATTGATAACATCCAGAAATGAAAACATCCTAGATGGCCATCAGCTGACAAATGGATAAAGAAAATATGGTACATTTATACAATTAAATGTTGTTGAGCTGGTAAGAAAAATGAAATTTGCAGGTAAATGGATGGAGGTAGAAACCATTTTTCTGAGGGAGGTAAACCAGACTCAAAAGATAAATATTGATATTTTCTCTTGTATTGGATGTGAATGTATAATATTTAGATGATGATAGATAGATAGATAGATAGATAGATAGATAGATAGATAGATAGATAGATAGAGAAAATCAGTGGAAGAGGGAGACTGTCCAAGGAAGGCAGAATAAAGTATAGTACTATAAAGAGATAAAGAGGAAACTAGAATGGTGTAGAGGATAAATGGAGAAGATGATAGAAGGGCAGGATAAAGGCAAGAATATAGGGGACAGCTAACACTAGAAGCCTTTTGGAAAACCATATGGAAACTCACTACTGTAGAAGCTTCTTAAATTATGTAAGCACATGAATCTTTATTATTATTATTATTATTATTATTATTATTATTTATTATTATTTTACACTCCAGATTTTATTCCCCCAACCACCCTCTGACTCTTCACATCCCATACCTCCTCCCACCCTCCTGTCTCCATGAAGATGTCCCACCACCTACCCAACCAGACCTCTAAACCCCTGGGCCTCCAGTCTCTTGAAGGTTAGGTGCATCTTCTCTGATTGAACCTAGACCTGGCAGTCTTCTACTATATATGTGTTGGGGGCCTCATATCAGCTGGTGTATGCTGCCTGGTTGGTTAGTGTTGAGAGATCTCAAGGGTCCAGGTTAATTGAGAAGAATCTTAAACAGAGTTACCATATAACTGGAGAAACACTGCCCAGTAGGCAGCTTATGCAATCAAGTAAAAATCACAGTTCAAGGAATGGTCAAAGGGGCTCTATAGACCCCTCTAAACTTCACAGGTTATTGCCTATGCTATTAATTGCTCTCCACAACTGATGGCAAGTTCTGATTGCTTGACGATATCATAGAGCTGGTGCCAACTGGAAGCTTCACCTCTACCCACTAGTATTCATGGTAATAGAAGGTAGTATGCATACAACTGTGACCCGACCCACGGGTCTGATATTCGTGGGGTATCAAGGTGGACCATCACCTGAAAGGGAACATGGGAGAGAAGGAATGGAGACCAAGCAGCAGGAAGTTTTGTCAAGGTCTCACTTTAATGGGGGAGCAGTTTACAATATATAGTCTTCGGCAAGGGAGAAAGGGGGCAAAGAACGGGGCGGGGATTCTATTCACTCTCGATCAGGCGGAGCACTCTGTGGGCCCTTGCTGGGTTGTAGTGTTGCGTGGGTCTGTTGTTGGGTTGAGTTGTGGGTCCCGCATCTGCCCCACCCCCACCCCGCCAAGGGGCTAGGGCCACTGCTCAGAGGGACAGAGGCGTGGAATTTGAGTGTGTTCACTCCATGATGAGCCAAGCAGATATTGGGCTATGAGAAGCCACAGGATTCTGTTCAGGGTGAGGGAACACAGTCTGAGATCCCGTGGGGAGGGAGAGAAGCTCTGGCTGTGTCCCACAGGGATGAGAGTTCTAGCACAGCGACTTGGTTTGGTCATGGTTGGCTTGGCTTGCTTGGGTTGCTGGGAACCCAACAGCACATAGAGAACATAGAGAGGTCATCTAGGAGAGATTAGGTGGTGGCTTGGTAGTTGATAACCTTCTCCATGGTTCCCCACGGCAGGTCCCAAAGAAGGGAAATAGGCTATGGTCTTAAGATATTTATTGTCATATGGAAAATGGATGAAACTATACCCTCGTATTTTTAGAGTGGGCCTGAGGCTAAATACCTCTTTCAAGGAGGAGTGTCTGGGAAAGGAATGCTTAATTGGCTAGCCCTCTGGCCTTTGGGTATCTCATTAATATGGAGATCTGCCTTGGAGCTCCACAGCCTGTAGTCACGACCTCTACCTGTGGAGGGGCTGGTGGGCGTTGTCCTATGTGATTGGAGGATCCCATTCTATGGAGGTTTTTGGCCTTGTGTCAGGAGCCTGGAGTCAGGGAGCATGGCAAAATGCATGCTGTCCCTTGCAGGGAAACCTGTGGGGTCTCCAACCTGTGGGGTCTGCAGAGATTTCCCATGCTGTCCTTTCACAGTCCTACAGGCCCTGCACCTCATCTGGGCAGAATAGAGCAGAGTAAGCTGGCTTTGGATGTAGGGGTTGCAGGTGAGCTGTCCTTGGGAGATGAGCATGGGAGAGCTGGACCTACCTCTGTCTGTTGTGCAATGGCTGGGATGAGGGAGAGACCTATGGCAGGTGGGAGAGCTGGCTCCAGGATCATGAGACTTGGAGAACTGACCATGTCTCTCACCAGCTGCAATACTCAGGAGAGCGGGCTCTGTACCTCACCTGGACAGCAAGGTAGTCCTGGTTGCAGGAATTTCATGTGAATGGGCCCTGAGGACATAAGAGGGGAGAGCTAGAGTGCTGACCATCTTCAGATACCTCTCAGACCCATATCCAAGGTTTTGAATTGTCCTATCCTGACATCTACCTCATCACTGAACTGCTGGAGAGCATAAAGGGGCTGTCCTACAGACTCAAAACTACAGGATCCCCATGACACAGGGCAACAACAGGATATCAGAAAGTAGTCCAAGTAAGGTTCCAGTATCAATTGAGTAGCAGAAGCCAGAGGCCTCATATCAGACCAATGAGTCATTGCAATGAACACTTACAAGCAGAGAAGTATGGACAAAGGGTATACTGTGGGACACACTGTGGCTTCCACATGAGAATTTTTTTTTTTTACTGTGTTGAGATGGGGAATTGAAGGGGTGGAGGGTTGGTACAAGGGGAAGGGGAAATGAGCAGGGTTGGGGTACATTAAAGACCAAAAGATGGTAATTTTTAAAGGTTCTCAGGGGCTGGAGAGATGGCTCAGTGGTTAAGAGCACTGACTACACTTCCAGAGGTCCTGAGTTCAATTCCCATCAACCACATAGTGGCTCATAGCCATCTGTAATGGGATCTGATGCCCTCTTCTGGTGTGTCTGAAGAGAGCAATGTGTACTCATATACATAAAATAAAATCTTTAAAAATTAAATAAAAGGTTCTCAGTGAGAAATATGTCATACTCATAGGAACACGGATCACAATGGTATCAGATCTAGTCTCAGATATCAGAAAATAATATTACAAGAAAAAGTACTTTATAGATTTGGAAGATGTACACCCAGGAAAGCTACCTGTGAGACTAAAAGAAAGACATTTGGGAGAGGTAAGTCTTAAAAGTTGTCTTCCTATAATGCCCAGCCTTAAGAAACAACTGAAAAGTGTTTTACACAGAAGAGGGAATCTCTAGAGTAAAACACACAGAACTTAGAAAATGTGGGAATTCACAGGAAAGCCCCAAGCTCAGTTTTCGGGATAATGTTGGAGGGCATTCTTTGTGACGGCTGGGAAAGAAGGCAAGGAATCCAGAACCTATGGTTCTCAGGAGGATCTCCAGGAAGAAAACAGACGATGACAAGGATCTGAAGGAAACCATGAGAGGACAAAACAAGAGAGGCTTGGACTGAATATACACTGATGTAAATTAGACATGAGATGAACGAAGCAGGTGAGTGGCTTTAAGTAAATAGGTCTGAAATGTGCAGAAGCAAGCGTTAGACAGGGTGGGGATATCTGTGCACCATGTGTGCATGTGCACACACACTCACATGTGCCCAGCATGAGAGGAGAGGGAAGGAAGAATTACACTGTATCCACAGGACCTGTTGATAGATTCACACTGTTTTCTGGAAACTCAGCTAATTACAGAGTCTGGTTGCTCTTGTTTGTTTGTCCTTACCCTGGATAGTTAGAAGGTGAGAAATCTCTGCTAATTCTGCCAGACAGCCTCGTGTGCTGTATCTTCCAGGGAACCACATTTCCAGTTGCAGTCAACCGTGAGGTTTTGAGTGGAGGCTTGCTGAGTCTGATGGTATTGCAAAGTCCGTGTCCTGGGGTCTAGCCTGCTAGAAGTCTGTTGTAACACCCCAGAACTGCCCTGTGTAAAGTAGGCTGAGCAGAACCTGTCTCACATGCTGCATTTGCATGTCTCTGTGTAGTGTTTCCATGTACTGTGATAGGATTCACTGTGACAACAGGTTTCCTCCGACCTCAGCAAGGCAGTGTCTTGGTGAAAGCCAGGATAAGTGCGGTTCCCTTTCCCCTTTCGCTTACTCTTCCCTGTTACTACTGTCAATAGTTCGTTATTTGTTATAGGAATATGAGACACAGAACAAAGTCTTTAAAATATCTTCATTTTACAGAGCTCAGGAACAGGAGACTACAGCAGGACAACCAGGGAACTGCAGCCTAGCCAGAATGAACACCTGAGGTGCTGATGGCCTCAGGACTGGGGATGGCACCAAGTCACTGATGGATATGCCAGCTGGAGCCTGGTCTACAAGACCTGGGTTCAGGTCCTGGATGGGAATGCAGGGAAACAAATAATTTGACAAGTTGGCATTGGGGTTGTTTAGAAAATATCAAATGTGAAAGACTGTAAATGTAAGAAATCATCAAAATATAATTTATTATAATTCATATCACACAAAACATTGTGTCACATAAATATAATACAAATATATTGTCTATAAGAGATAATTATTGTGATATATTATATTTTTAAGATATGTAAAACTGCTTCGTTTTTAGACTTGTTTGTTCCTCATATATAGATACTTGTTATTATTGTTATTGATGATAGTTGTTATTGATACATAACTAGAATCACTAAGGTAACAACACTTCTTAAAAAATATTTATTTTCTTCTTTTTTTATATGGATGTTTGCCTATATATATATGCATGTGAAACATATATTTAGAGGTGAGAAGATGCCAAATTCCCTGGAACTGGATCTCCAGACAGTTGTGAGCTGCCATGTAAGTGCTAGTAACCAAACCCAAGTCCTCTGCAAGAGCATTCTTATCTGCTGAGCCATCTTTCCACCTCAAAGGATAGTACATTTGATACAAAAACCACAAATGGCAAATCCCTTCAGTTTTGTTAGAATCCAGGACCAGTGCACGCCTTGCTCTGCACCCTTGTCAACTCTGATGAATCTCTGACCCCAGAAGTATGTCACATAAATAGCAAAGAGGTAGAGAAGATGATCACAGGGGTTCTCCACCTATCCAAAAATTCTGTTTCTCTTGCAAAGAGTTTGGGTTCAGCATCCGAGTATCGAGTGGCATGTGAGGTATCTGCTTATGCATGCCAAATGACCTAACACCTAACAGCTTACCCAGTAATACTGTCTCATTGTTTCTGGGTCTGAAACCCAGGTTCTGCCAAGCTGGCAGCCTCTAACTTGGGGACTCTCGCAGGGACACATCAAGTTCTCAGCAGAAGCCTCAGTCATCACAGGATGAGTGAGGACAGGACCTTCTAAGCTCACTCTGGTCTGTCAGCAAGATGACTTCCTCCAGAATTGGTGGACTGAGAGCCTCAAGTTCTTGGCAGCCACTGGCCAGAGACATACATCCTCCTATACAGGTTTCCTCACAGACAAAGCTATTGGAAACATGGCACTTGATTTTGTCAGAATGAGGGACCTGAGAGAAAATGAAGGTCAAAAAGAAGGACCCCAAAGAAAGCCTTAGCCTTTATCGCCATCTTGACTCTGACTATTCATTTCATAAGAAGCTTTGTAGTAAGCCAAGCTCCCATCCAGTGGTGGGGATTACATAAGGGCATTGCACTGAGGGTCAGGGATGGATGGGCATCTCAGAGTCTTATAGTCACAACACTGGGGAACATCATCAGCAAACTCTCTGTAGCTAGAATCCTACACTGCTGTTTATCCATTGCTTTGTTTATGAGGTAGACATTCACTGATATCTGTGACAATGCTTTGTGTATGTGCACTCTGAGGTGACAAAACATCCTCTAAGGTCTTTATAGTCATCCACACATTTTTTTTCCCTCAGTAAAAAAAAAAAAGACATCAACATTCCTAGAGCTCTTTCTCAGTTCTGTGTGCCCATGAGAACTTCATGGACACCATGATCCAATAGGTTTTCCTGCTCAGAAACACTACTAAGGGCGATGAGATAGCTCATTGGGTAAAAGCACTTGCTACCAAGCCTGACAGCCTGACTTCCCCAGGACCCACATAGTAGGAGGGAACTGACACCCTCAAACTGTCTTCTGAACTATACACACACACACACACACACACACACACACACACACACACACACGGGAGGGTGGGGGAGAATAAATTTCTGAAAAGAACTACTAATAAGAAACATGCTCATTTTGATCTCTAAATACTATAAAAAATGCAGATACAGAAACACTCTAAAAAAGAACCTACCAGCCCCAAACCCAAAGGCACCCCAACACCCACCCCCTGACTATTCTTGAGAAAGATTATTCAAATTCTACTTGATGCCAAGTTCTCAGAAAGAGACAGAAGGATGGCTGATTCCTATCCAACACTTGCTGTTTAGGCAAACTCAGCCTCTGCCTCTCTGCCTGCCTCTCGCCTCTCTGCCTCTCTGCCTCTCCTCTGCCTCTCTCTCTGCCTCTCTGCCTCTCTGCCTCTCTGCCTCTCTGCCTCTCTGCTCTCTGTCTCTGCTATCTCTGCTCTTGCCTCTCTGCCTCTCTGCCTCTCTGCCTCTCTGCCTCTCTGCCTCTCTGCCTCTCTGCCTGCCTCTCCGCCTCTCCGCCTCTCCGCCTCTCCGCCTCTCCGCCTCTCTGCTGCCTCTCTGCCTCTCTGCCTCTCTGCCTCTCTGCCTCCTCTGCCTCTGCCTCTGCCTCTGCCTCTGCCTCTGCCTCTGCCTCTGCCTCTGCCTCTGCCTCTGCCTCTGCCTCTGCCTCTGCCTCTGCTGTACTTTGTATGTGATATACATTTAAGTGTTGTTCATTTAAAAAGCAAAATGAAGTGAACCACACACTACCTCAGGAGTCCCAAGAAGACAGTGTTCTTAACTAAGAATATTATTTGAAGTCTTTGCAAAAGAAAAAATTTATGTTGGCTTTCCTTTGGAAATAGTTTTCCTGTAAAGTTTCCTGTAAAGTTTTGACTGTAAAGTTCCTGATGGAGAGAGTACATAGAGATAGAAGCTAAGTCCCGTGTGACAAAAGCTGGAGGGAGTTGTTTATTTCCTCAGTTCTGCACAGCCAGGGTCTTTGGAGTTTCCTGCCTGCTTTGATCTTTCTTGATGCCAAGACTCAAAGGGGCAAACGGTGTGCTCATCAAAGGCAGACTACTGTGTGTTCTGAGTTTCTCCTTTGCTATCACAAGGGGTTACTCTACAGGGCACAGATATCCCCAAGTATCCTCCAAACTCCTTGCCCATTTATAACCTCAAAATGTGACCCTATTTGGAAATAATGTCTCTGTAGATATAATCAGTTAATGAGTTTATGATGTCACCCTTATTTAAAAATAAAAAGAGAGAACACAGACATAGCCAAGGACACAAAGCAGCAGCAAAGATCATGCTTGTCTTCTATAAACTTGTGATTTTAGAGTAAGATCATGGTATGTTATGTATTGATCTTCCTCTCCAGTTTACAGCAGATGGCTTCTAAGTCCCTGTGCATTCTCTTATCTGTAGCTTGCATTTGCTTTTCATAAAGCTTTCAATATACTTTTTAAATTATATATACTTAATGTCTTAATTATGATATGGACTATTGGGATTTTCTTTTCCAATGTTGTCTATTTGGTGCCCTGTGTACTTCTTGTTATCTGTATGTATATGCCTTTTTGTAGTGTGGGACTTTTTCTTCTATGATTTTTGTTGAAGATGTGGTATATTCTATTGACTTTTGATTCTTTATCCTCATCTATGCCTATAATTCAAAGGCTTTCATGTTCTATCCCATGTGTTCTGTATGAGCCTTTCTTGTCATTTTCTCCTGTTCCTTCCTTATGAGGCACAGCTACTGAGCCTTTTTTTCCAGGTCCTGCTCTTCTGTCTTCTGCTTGCTTTGTTCTCTTTGTAAGCCTTGTGTTTGTGTTTTACTCACATCACTCAGGCACTTGTGCTCCTTGAGCTTTGTCTTCTTAAGTTCATTGAGCTGTTTCTTTCCAACCCTTGAATTCATTAATGAAGTTTATTATCGTTCTTTTAAATTCTGTGTCCAGGGATTCATCTATGTAATAGGACTGACAGGTTTTGGAAAGAATATACATAGTGGCTTAATCTTCCATATTGTTGGTATTTTGTGATGAGATATGGCTATGTGAACTTCTTTTGTCAGTTCTACATCTGATATTGACATAGCAAGTTGGAGCAGAAGAGAGGATGTGTAAGCAGGTTAGTCCTCAAAACTGGAAATGGCTTGGTTTGAATGAAGTCAGGTGGGCTGGGCTACTGTCCTGGATGTGCTTTCTGGATCAAGCCTGGTGTTTGAGGGGAGATCGAGTGGGAAGGAAAGGTTAAATATGGCATGGAACCGACCTATGGGTTGGGTGATATATAGGTAGGGAGACTTCTGTCCAAAGCCTACTGGTTGTTCACAGTTCAAGCAGAGGAGGATGTAGGATTGAGCTATATCTGATGGATTGGGAAGAAAACAAAGATATGTGTATCAAGAGATATTCTAGGCTAGACCCTGAAGATGGGTATGGGAAGTCTAGCTGGGCAGACAGGTTGGATGTCAAGCAGAGGGATCTATGATTGGTAGTAGGTAGGATGGAAGCCTAGAGGTTAGCCATTGCCCAGGCAGGGCTCTCCAGACTAATGCAGGGCACTAGGTGTGAGACCTGACTGGGATGCTTATTCTTTTAATGAGTGTTAACTAGCTTACATTATAACATAATTTTAATTTTAGTTTAACAGATTTATACAAATTAAAATATACATTCAGCTAAACCAGCTATTAGCCTCACAGGTTATTGAAAACTTGATGTGAGACTTGCATGAACTGAGAAATGACATAGCTACAAAATTCATACTGCATTTGAAAGGTTTATTAAAAATGTTATTATCTCAGTAATGACTTCATAATGTGTGGTGGTTTGAACAAGAATGGTCCTCATAGGTGCATATGTTTGAATACTTGGTTCCCAATTATTGGAGCTGTTTGGGAAGGATTCGAAGATGTAGCCTTAATGGAGAAGATATGTCAATGGGGCTGGACTTTGAAAGTTCAAAAACCCATACCATTTCCAGTTAGCTTTCTCTCTGCCTCTTGTTTGTGGATCAAGATGTGATTTCCAACTACTCCTGCTGCTATGCCTTTGCTCCAGCAACATGGACTCTAACCCTCTAAACCCATAAGTTCAATTAAATGCTTTATTTTAAAAGTTGCCACAGTCATGGTGTTTTGACATAGCAATAGAAAATTAATATGCTTTTACTTGTGGATCAAGACATGATCTCTCAGCTATTCTGGTCATCTGTTGTTTTGCTTTTCTTCTAACCATCAGAGACTCTCACCTTCTGGAATCATAAAGCCAATTAAACTCTTTCTTGCATAAGTCACCTGGGTGATGTTTTTTTGTTTGTTCCTGTCTAAGACATATTGGCTGTGTGTTGAAATGGAATTGCTAAGATTTTTAGCTGTTAAGGTTAGTTATGTTTGTTTCTTTCTCCTCTTCAGTATATTCTCTAGAATATTGAAGCATACAGATAGATACCTATAATCATACTTGTATTTGCAATTCATATACGTGAAGCTGTCTAGGGTGACCAAAGGTATCTTTGGGATGGAGGGGATAAAAATAAGGAGGCATGGGGCATGCTTAATATACAATATTTACTTGTATAGGAATTCCTTTGTGTAACTGCAACATGTACAATCAATAGCCACAAGGAAAACCAATAATTTATCTTTAAAAGGAAGTTTGTAAAAGTCTTGCATTCCTTGGCTGCATCCATTGCTCTGGCTACACTGGGCAGTACGAGGCAGAAGCCCTTCCCGTGTTTGCATTTATACATTTATCCTGCTGCCTTCTGCCCTTTGTATTGGAATACACAGAAAAACATAAGAGCCCTTCCTCCCCAACAGGGCCTAGAGCTTCTTGAGTTGGAGTGAAGTCTGTGGAGAGACCATGGCTGATCCCAGTGATTCGCCTTTGTAATTTCCCCCACTCCATGGCCAAAGCTGCAGCCCTCAGTCCACAGGCTGTGCCTGGCTGCTCTTTTGTCACAGCCGTTCCTTTTTTCCTCTTCCTCTTCCTCTTCTTTTCTCAGCTCCAGAAGGAACCCAGCACTGTGATCCAGAAGCACACAGAGCCTTCCTTCAATCTCTCCCAAAGAGCTGGTTCCCCGAGGGGAAGCCTGGGTTCGTGAATTCGTTCTGAAGGGCAGAGTCCTTTGCCTTGTACCCTGAGGTAAATACAATTCTGCCTTTCTTCATCTCTTTCTCTCCTCTCTCTCCACTTGGAAAATTCCTGTAATAGCCCAATTCCCATGTCAGTCTGTCATAGCATGCCTTGTCCTTAGTTCTCACTGTGGAGAAAATCTTGCTACTTGAACAAGCCACCAGTCCTCACATATGTTTGACTATGTTTAATAAAACAATCTCTTTTTTTCATAGTAAATGAACAAAATTTTTTTATTGATTTCATTTTTGTTTGGTTTTACCCTTTTGTTTTCTCACTAGGTTTTGAGGCAGTTAATTATTTTATTCATTCTTGGGCTCTGATTTTCTAAAATTCGTTCATGTTTGTCTTTTTGGAGCCCTCACCTGGATGGTCTCGGTGGTCTATGAAGTAAACGAAGCATCATTTTAAAGGATGGAGAAGGACATAAGCAAACAACCCTGGCTCCCTCCTCTTCATCTTATTAGTCTTCCCAAAGTATTCCTGATCAGAGAAACAGGACTGCCTTATTGATTCTAGTTCAACTTGCAGTCTATGCCTCCACCCCCTTCTGTCATTCTTGGGGTTCTCTTATCCTGCAGCTTTAAACCTTGGGTTCTACTCATCTTAAAATTTGAAAAAAAAAAAAAAAAAAAAAAAGCACCTCATAAAGGTGATTGGAGGCAGTTGAAGGGGGTTGTAAGTGAAACAATATAAAATAGGAGTGTTACATCCCTGAACAAGCTTTCATAGTACAAGAAGACACCAAAGCTTGGGAAAACAACTAACAGAAAGGAAGGTGGATCCTACCTTCCCACCTAGCTATGATGTCTATGAAACACAACAATGACCACAGGCATGATAGCCCTACAGGTGCACTAGTAGCACACATACCTTGGTGGTAACCGACAGCTCTCTAATTGGACTTACGTGCTGCTCAACAAGAGGGAAGCCTAGCCAGCTACCCAGGGATAGGATGAAGTCACGGATCTTAGAGGAGATCCTACAACCTGCAACAACTAGTTTACTAACCCAGAATAATGTTTAGTCACATTCTAAGTCTTTGTCCTTGTACCTATACATGAGTGTAGTTCTCATCCCTTATCAAGAAAACTGCTTTTAGCAACAGACAGAGACCATTACAGAAAACCACACCTGGTCAGCATGCAGTTCTCGAGCCGTGTCAGCTGATCCATATAAAACACAACTCCTGGACCTAAAGTTTGGGAATCACTGTGGAAGAATCACAGATGGTTGTTAGTTGCCATGTAAGTGCTAGGAATTAAACCTAGGGCAGGAAGACAGTAAGAGCCTGAGGAATAGGGGGTTTGCTGTAAGTTTATGTCTTGAAATTTCAGACAATATACTAAAAATCAGGCCTGCCTGTTTGAGATGATGTACTCAGAAACGTTACCTGAAATGAGGATGAAACCAAAACATACTATCATGGAAGAGGGAAAGCTCACAAGGCCTCAACCCTAGACAAAGATCTACAGGAAACCAAGAATCAATCTGAGAGCAGGAGAAATACTCTTCCCCGGAAAGAGCACAACAACTGGTTAACCAATACCAAATAGTCATACCCGAAAAGAGATACGGACAAGTAACATTACGTTGACAGAGTAAGTTGTATTTATAGACTTAAAAATACACACACACACACATACATACACACGACAACAATAAAAAGGTATGCACTTGAAAGAGAGCAAGAGGGCAGTACGTGGGTGGGTGGGGGTTGGAGGGAGGAAAGGGAAGGGAGAAATGAAGGAATTATAATCTCAAAAAATGGGAGCACTGTTTTTTTTTTAATCATCTTTTAGTTTCTGTTATTCTGTTATTCGGTGAAAAATGAACCTGCTACTTAAATCATAAATCATTTGGAAGCAGTTTCTTGGTCAGAATCAAATTTCCCTTTCCTTTAAACTACCAAATACATCCACCGTTGGTTCCTTCTGTGTATTGATAGTGGAATGCCATGGCCGTCCCAGCCCTGAAGATGTTTGCACCATCTAGTTCCAAAGTGTCTTAAGAACTCAGATAGGGAAACATAAAAGGCTGTGG
The DNA here is from genome assembly GCA_021653895.1 of Mastomys natalensis. NCBI lineage: Eukaryota > Metazoa > Chordata > Mammalia > Rodentia > Muridae > Mastomys > Mastomys natalensis. The sequence goes on along the minus strand of JAJTUV010001179.1, from coordinate 903,618 downwards.
ATTTGGAGTCCAGAAAAGACTTTGCATGTGTTTTTCTATTTTTAGCATGTCTATATGTGGGGCTAATGTGGGGTTCACAGCAAACAGTGTGTTACTGTGACTAAAGATATAACTGATACCCAAAATAATTTTGTCAGTTGATAAGAGGTTTTCAGCCAAAAGCTAAAATACAGAAATATTAAAATCATACAGAAAAGTGAGTTTCAAAAATGGGAAGGAAATCAAAGCCAGGGCTTTAAATAAATCTTTGGGTTCTTTTATTATTACTTTATACTTATGAGCACTTTGCCTCTCTCTGTGCACACACCACATGGGTGCCTGGTGCCTCTAGAGGTCAAAATGACGTGCCAGATCTCTTGGAACTGGAGTCACAGATGGTTATTAGCTGCCATGTGAGTGCTAGAAACTAAACCTAGGTCCTATGCAAGAGCACCTAGTTTTCCTAACCACTGAGCCATCTCTCTAGACCCTATGTTAATATTCAATAGCCTTTCTTTAAAGCACTGACTCTAAAAGTAAATGACTCTCTGTTACATAAAATAGGATCATGTGGATAAGGGCATAAACTGGAAGGAAAATCAATTTAGTTTTAATTGTATATTTTTATTTAGGAAATATCTATTCATGAGCTGGGGACTCTCTCACCTTTTCAGTATCTCTCAAATCAATGAGATTTGGAACCAGACCTCACATCCTGAGTTACAATCGGAACTCTGTTCCTGCCAGTCCATTGAACTGTGCTGTGAATCTGGGGGCTCTGTCATTTGGCACAGAAGGTAAGAGCAGAACAAACCTGCTTTAAAAATTATTAATTATTACCATGGCTCTCTCCTACACTGTGAGCTTGTGAGGGACCCAGAAATGCTGTCAGGGTGCCAAAAATCAAAACATGCCTGTCAGATACACTTTTAAAGAGAGAAGTGTGTAATCTGACGACTGTGAGAAGTACACTTGAATTCAACCTCACACACTCTCTGGTCATCCCGCCCTCTGTGTAGCACAGTTAACTGGTTCCAGAAATTCACAAGAAAAATGTCTACTTGTCGGGAAGTCCTTTACAATTTGACCTCCACTAAGGTCAGACCAAGAACACTGGTAAAGGCGTGGCTCACAGTGCTGTCAACGTTAAGCTCCAGGTTACAAAGGATGGGAAGTAGAAATTTTAGCTACTGACAAATAATTTTATCAAAATTGCAGCAAGTGCCAAGAAGATCACAGTCCTCACTTTGAGCTAGATTTCTGTCAAATGTATAAAGCCATTGTGTCCCAATCTTTATCCTCGGCCCCCATATCTGTCCTCTCTGAAGATAGGCTGTATTCTCTCTCAATGTGTTGCAGCCTAACTTCATGTTCCTCTTGATCTCATGTCTCACTCTGATCTTAGCTTTTGAAGACACTTGAAGCAGATGGTGCTCTGGCCTGTCAGACGCCGAGCATGAGTTAGCAGCCCCATACATTTGTTTTCTGTAATGGACCCACAAACCACATCACAGTAGTAGTCTCCCGGCCTCCTGACACACAGGGGTCCCACTCTATGTTAATGATAAAACTCAGTACCAATAGAATAGCTCGACCCAAATCCCAGGAGTAGAGGCCTAATTAGAGACAGTATTGGTGTGGTCCTCCAGTTTTTTAACTGGAGCCTTTAGAAGTAGGAAGATTCCAGAAGTTCCTTTCATGTGCAGAGCCCTGTGTGGGTCCTGAGAGGAGCACAGCTCTTCCAATGGAAGCAGAAGCTGCATGACCAGAGCAGAGCCCTGAAGAGCACAGGAGTCAAAGCCCCACAGCAAGACAAGGCACTCCAAAGGCAAGCTAAAGCTTAATCCTGAGTCTCTGAATTCCCCAGTAGGGCTGAGAGAGTGACTGTTTCCCTGAGCTCTGAAAGCTCTTTTAATCCTCTTCTGAAAACTATTTAAATTTGCCTCAGTCCATTGCCCAAGCTCCTCTCCCGGGCACATGGGCACTCAAGGATATCTTCCAGCTCCAAAGACTCCAGGCTCTGGAACTAGGCAGAGCAGTCTTTGCCACCAGGGATGTCTTGTTACAATTAGAATCCAGGTCACCAAGTTGGCATCTTACAGTTACCAACAGGAGTTTGCTACAGAAGTAACCTGGGGGATTACATCAGACAAAGACCTTGTTTGTTTGTTGGTTGGTTGGTTTGTTTGACTTCTGGTTTTCACTGATCATAAACCCAGCAATGTGTACCAGAATACCAACTTAACTATGAATTTTATTAATGGCCTTTCTCCTAATTCTTTGGCTCCAAGAAAAAATTTTTTCTTCAGCACCTGGTGCTATAAAACTGGGACACTCCTACCAAGTTTGGTTCAAAGGGGAAAAAAATGGATTTCATAATTTACCTGAAGCAGTATTGGAGAATTGGTCTAGATTCACATATTGAGGACAGGTGACTTCCAGGAAGACGTCTGCTCCTCCCCTGTTGGCTAGGGAAGCTGTAGCAAAAGCAGAACAGAAGTCTCCTTCCTGGGCACTGAGGGCTGTATAGTGAGACCTCTGGCAGGACTTCCTGATGTGGGCACATTCAGATTCCCTTCATGAAGCTCATTTATGTTGTGATTAGAACTCATGTACCCCTCGGTTTCCCTGGTCACATAAGCACTAAAGCTGCAAATGTGCAAATGAGCAGAAGCATGAGCAAGCAACATTAACTGCAATGAAAGGATACGCTATTCTTCCACAGGAAGATGAGACACAAAGACCCCTGCTCCAGTGCTCTGGAAACTAAAGGCAGCCATGTATAATTGGAGCCTTCCTTCTCAGAGGAAGTTTAAGGAGTGAGAAACCAGCTTCCCTGGGTAAGCAGCACCAGAACCAACCAGAACCAACCCCTTAGTCCACAGCTCCACCACCACTCCTCACCGGCACCTGAGGGGCAGAGGAAAGGTACAGCCCTGACTAGTCAGCAGCTCTTTGCCTTCTAGAGGATGTGGATACTGTACCAACAGTAGACTAAAGGGAAAGTGAATTGGGACAACAAATCCAACTGTGGGTAAACTGAGTTTAACTGATTGGTCAGATTCAGGTGTCCAGGGGGTTGGGGTTGGGGGTCTGCCAGGAACTTTTGTAATGATTTTCTCAGAATGACTAGGTGTCTAATATGGATCTGAGTGCTTTCATATGTATACTTGTTTGGGGATTTTCATACTTCATGGAAACTTAAGTATTTCCTTTCATGTTCAGGAACATTGATGGGATGGGAAGAAGTACCCCAAACACATTCTGTATGTGCAAGCTTCCCCCCCTTCACTCCCCACCCCCAACACACATCCATGCACCCCCAGGCATGGCAGACACCACTTTGAGCAACAGTTCTTTAAGGATATGGAAAACCAAAGCCGTTGCCTACACCAGACTGAAGGAACTGGCTCAGAGCAGTGTGAAAGGGCAGTGTTCGGCAGCTGCACCCCAACCAGGAAAGCAGGAAGCACAGGCAGTGCAGAGGACTGTGGGCTCAGACATCTGTGGAAACCGCTCAGCAGCAGCTGAAACAAGAGGACTTGTGCTTTGGGTTGCTTGAGTCTCATCGATGCCAATCTGAAAGTCTGTCTGTTCTCAGCAAAGCTCTGAGGATTTAGGCTAGCACACTTTCCTGCTGCAGGCTGCACAGTATTTCTACCCTGGAATCACTGGAGCTGGAAACCCAACTAAGCCGCTTTCATACCCTAGCACTGCTGGAGGTGGCTGTCATGAATGAGGTATGTTTTGGTCCCAGGCTTGAATACACAGGGGAAACCAAAATACCCCAGGTCGCTGCTGTGTGCACAAGTCTAGGGAGGGAGTCTGTGAGGAGTCACAGACGAGGAGTAGCAGAGGAGACTAAGCTCTGTCACTATCTGGCTGCAGAACCTTGAGTTGTTCTCTGGTCCGGGCTAGGCTCAGAGCCTTCACTCCCAGCCCAATGAGGCCATGATCTTGAAGTATTATTCTCTGGGTGACCTCACCCGGCCCTAAGCCTCTGCTCAGCATAGCCATGTTTGGTCAGTTCATACGTAGAGCATCTTTACATTATTCTTGACCACATCTAGTTAGTCCAAAGTGGCCCACTGGATGTTCTGTGTATAGCAGAGGTAGTGATTAGTCACATCAATCCCAGTTACCTCTTCCTGAGTCCTTGCAGGGAAACCAGCACTGGGGAGCACAAGAAGAAGGAAGTAGACATGTTGATCACAGGACCTTGACACAAACCCTGAGACAGCTGCTTTTCCTGCCATTGATACAAGGTCATTAGCAGCATCCAATCAGAGAACATTCTCTCTCTATAGCAAAGTCAACTATGCTCACCAGAGGTTCTATTTGCTCTTCTACACTTTACAGCCATTTCGGAGTAAGCCCATGTGTGTTCCAGTGAACTGTGAGAAAATGTTGTGTGTCACTTAGTAGACAGTGGCAAGCCCCGAGTGGGCCTCATTCTCTCTGTCCATGCCCCGGTCTCCAGGGCCGCTCTAACTTTCCAGCGCCAAAGTGGCAATGATAAGCAGAACCCCACTAACCACCACCACCCCAGTTCACAGTGGATAAGTAATACATACAAGAATGACCCCTGCGGGTTGGGGATCATTTAGTGACACAGCCTGTCCTGGTCACAGTTAGCCTCAGTGGCCAACCTCACACATCTGGAAAGAAATAACCTCAATTGAGAGATTGATTCCATTAGATTGGCCTGTGTGGGCTTGTCTATGAGGGTATTTTCTTGATTTGTAAATGATACAGGAGGGTCCAGCCTGCTGTGGGGTGGTGCCATCCCTAGAGGAGGTGGGCCTGGGCTGCATAAAGAAGCTAGTTGAACAAGCGCAGGGAAGCAAGCAGTGACCAGCTTCCTCCGTGTTCGCTGCCTTGAGCTCCTACCTTGACTTCCCTAATGACTGACTGAAAGCAGGACATGTCAGTCAAAGAAGCCCCTTCCTCCCCAGTTGGCTTCCGATCATTGTTTTATCACAGCAACAGAAAGCAAACCAGAACACACCCTAAAACTCCGCCTCTCCTTCTCAATCCAAATGCAGAGAATTTCCTTACTCTCACAAGTCTGAGCCACCCACCCATAAATATGAGATGACAGTCACAACACCACAAAGGGAACATTTGACCAAATGCAGTCTGCCTCCGTCTTCACAGTCTTCACATCGCCTCCTCCCTGCCATGTCTGTCTCAAAGCTCCCTCTGCCTCTCTTGGATAGGAACCATTATATTTAGGGTCCACCAGAGAAACTCCTCCTCTGAAGAATCCTAACTTCATCATATCTTTTGGACGCATAGAGAACTTTTTACAGATTCTGCAGATTAGGATGTGGGCACCGTTCTGCCCCAGCACCTCAGAGAAAATGAAATCGCCATTCTGTAATATTTGTTAAATCGATCTGGAAATAATAAGTAAGTCCTTCAAAGGCTTGGCCTCATCAGTAATGTCTGGCTGACTCTGCCCCAGATCCCTATCCACGCCCACTTGCTGAATGAGATTCTGAACATAGACCCCCTCAGCTCCACCTCTATGTCCCATCCATCACCTCTGCCACTCCTCACTACAAACTGCGAGCAGTACATCCCAACTGCTCTGCTCCAAGGCCTCAGCTAACTCTCTGGCACAAATTAAATGTTCCTTGAATAAATATGTGAGTTTGTCCCAAATTAATGAGAGGAAATAAGAAAAGCATTGAGTTTTCTGCAGTGTGTACCCCTGTACATTTTCCTGGGTTACAAGCACTACATTGGGTTGGTTGTAATACAGAAAAATATTCCTCTATGTCTAGGAAAAGCTGCACTTGGCAATGAGACTGTAGCCCAATGCTGGCTCAAATATGGGCAATATGATTTCTTTCCCCTTCATCCTTTGTCCAGCCATAATCCTTGGATCCAGTGGGGTCCAAGGCCTTGCTCAGCAGAGGGAAGGGGTAACCGACACTCCTGTGGCTTCTTTCCTTCCACAGTCACCAGAAGATTGGGCTCAGAGTGAAACTTACCAGATGGAAGGAAGGCTGGGAGCCAGGCACCACCCCACACAGAATCAACACTTAACTATTAGTCACATTAAGAATAAGCATAACTGAGCAGAGAGGCCAGCTCTGAGATCAGTGTGACAGTAACGGAGGACACAATCTCTGAGTCGACCCCTAGAATGAATCTGAGATGTCCTGTTCTGCTCTCATAGGTGAATCCAACAGAACCCATCTTTCTCTTGTAGATAAGTGAGACCTTTGTTTGGCTAAATCTCAGGCATTATTCAAGGTCTGCATTCTTAGGCAGGCAGGCCCCTGGTTGCTGCTAATGTTAGGACAGACTGGCTTAAAGAGCAATCAGATCTCAGCTTCTGATTGCTGTGGGCTTTCCCCATCACCAAGACATTTGGTGCCAATCACTAATGTTTGAGAAATTCACAGAATTAGGAGCCCACTCCTCAGGCAATCTTCAGTAAAGAACACAATTGCTCAAAGTGGCATGATGACACCAACAGTCCTGCCAGCACCCTGCTTATCCAGACAGTCCTGACACAAATACACATTCACTACCAATGTCTGGGCTCCCTGCAGAGCCCTGGGCTTGCAGATCAAAGCTGAGGCCAGCACATCAGGGGAGCCAGAACCACCATGCGAGAAACAAGACAAAATGACCTTTTAGTAAGAAGGCAGCTAGAAAGAGCTGTGACTCTTCTTGTGAAGTGTGGAGGCCAGACCTGCAGACAAAGGGACGCTCCTGTTCCTACAGATTCTGGCCTTGCCTCCTGACCCTGCCACCTGCTGACAGGGTGCAGGCATGAAAGCACTCCATGTTTGTAAACACATGGTTTGGTGTCCCAAACCTCCCCCTTCCCGCCCCCCTCCCCAGTCGTTTTACAATTCCTCTCTGTGGCTCTCACAGGCTGTTGTTTAAAGCTGCTGCAGCTTCTCTGGCTAGCTGCTTCTTACTTCACCCATCACAGCAGCAAGCCTGGAGCTGCCAAGAGGAAGAAAGCAACCTCCATTAACTGCGTCTTCACACTAGTCAAGTGTATTAGCCTGACGTCTTACAAATGAAGACACATATCCTTTTGCATACAAACAGAAAACTACTGGAGAATGTATAACAAAATCTATACCATGGTGCTCTGATCTGGAAGGGGGGGGGAAGAAAACAGACTTTCACTTTCACTCCTTTTTTTGGTTTGTTAATTTTTTTTTCTGCAGTGAGATATGTATATATTTCACTCAGAGGAAATCAATGTGGATATTTTCTATTTTAAAGGGGAGGAGAGTGAGTTCATTTTTGCTTCTTCCTTTGCCAGAGAAATGCAGGAAGATCATTCTGCAGTTTACGGAGAGGCAGGCGTGTCTGGGAGGGGTGTGCATACACTTGAACATCTAATAACTGTGAATCGGGCACGCGAGTGAGGAGAACAGGGAGAGCAGCGACAATCTCGGTTCTGCCTTCCTTCCTGCTGATCGAAGGCGCCATCTGCATTCTCCTGACTGTGCTGAGAAATGCTCAACACCTCATTGTCTTCTCACAGCTAGTAGAGTAGCAGGAACCTGTCTGCCGTCCAGAGACAGGCTCCTCTTGGTCTTCATGGAAAAGCAGCTGCATGTTGCTTGAGTAGCCAGTAACCATCTAACTGGCAGGAACATGCAAACACAGTCAATTAACCAAGCAAATGGAAAACATTTGAGCAAATAAACAAGAAAGCAAAGGGAAACCGGAAAGAAAGAAGTAGGAGGCTTAATCTGCTTATCACTGAATTGAGAAGGGGAGGTCCTTTCAATTCTGCATATTTACCTCTGATAACAACTTCACAGTGGATGGTGGCATAGACACAGGAATCCATGGAGAATAAAAATTCGTAGCTACATCTCTGGGCTATTTAGCATCATATTTCTGGCCCTCCAGGTAGTGTCAGGTGTGATGGGCTCCCTCTCATGGCATGGGTCTCAAGTTGGACCAGACCAGTCATTGGTTGGCCACTCCCACAAATTCTGTGACACCTTTATCCCCAGCACATCTTGCAGACAGGACAAATTGTAGGTTAAAGATTGTGTGTCTGAGTTGGTGTCCCAAATCCTCCACTGGAAGCTCTGTGTGGTCACAGGAGATGCCCAGTTCAGGTTCCATATCATACCCCTATTACTAGGAATCTTAGGGTTACCCTCTTAGATTCCTGGAATTTCCATTACATTAGGTTTCTACCTTATCCCCAAATTGGGCCCCAATTCCAATCATCTCTCCCAGGATTCTCTCCCTCCATCTTCCCACCTGACCCCTGTTCCTGTCCCTGCCCACTCCAGTCCACCGGTGATATTTATTCTATTTCCCCTTCCCAGGGAGATTTATGTGTCCTCCGTATCCTCTCTTGGAGAGAAGGTAAGTTGTGGGGAAGGACTAGGAGGGAAGGAAGGAGGGAAAACTGCAAATTTAATTGATTTATTAATTCTTTGCTAGGCAGGAAGCATGAGCGGGTAGGAGGAGCTGGGTTCAAGTTCATAAACGTTAACCGAGGTCTAGGAAGAACTGCCCCAGTCCTGCCTGCAACATTCACAACGACCTAATGACCTCCCTCCAGGCCCCACCCCTGCAGGTCCTGAGGACCCAACCTTCAACACAAGAGCCTGTGGGAGTTAATTACATCTAAAGCATAGCTGTGGAAATTGCAAAATAACTGGGGAATGGAGCTAATTAAAGGTTCCCTTGCACTGAGAAACATGAGCCTATACAAGGAAAAAGTGATACAGACAACCCCAACTTAGAAACAAACTATCAAAGAAGAGTGCATATTCGCATATTTCTGTTCCACCTCTAAAGGAGAAGGCACTGTGGCCAAACATATAACGGGAAAAACTGCAACAAAATACAGGTTAGGAACATTGTCTGAACTTAGACACCTAGACTCACCAGGCGAACATCCAACAGAAAATAAAGAGAAAGGAGGCAAATGTGGTGGAGTAGGACAGCCACGAAGACCACATTTGGCAAATGGTGCCAAATACCAATCCAATGCTCCAGTTTCATAGGAGTCTGAAAGAGTTAAAGGCTGGTGGGGCTCATTTAGAGTGTGAAACTCCTGCTTCCCACAGATGTGAGGGAGCTTCACTCTAGAAAACCAGTCAGATATTTACTGGGAAAATCGGGGCAGGAGGGAAACCCTAGAAAGCTTTTAGCCCATGGAACAGCAGAGACATTGCTACAACTCCAGCAGATCCATCTTCCCAGATTCCACAAAGAGGGGTTCTCTTCCCAGAGAGAGCTCTACTGTAGCAGTGAGACCACCGAGGCAGAATTTGTTAAAGCTCTACCCACAGAGAAAGGCAGGGTCAATACTCTAGGACAGCCAATGCTCCAGAAAGCAGGAGCACTTACGAAAGCCACAGCCCCAAGACCCAGGCTTCCAAGGCCCGCTTAAGACTAAAGCTAAGGGCTGGAGTGATGGCTCAGTGCTCATTCATCCAGAGGTCCTAGGTTCAATTCCCAGCAACCACATGGTGACTTCACAACCATCTATAATGGGATCTGATGCCCTATTCTAGTGTGTCTGAAGACAGCTACAGCGCACTCATATACATAAAATAAATAAATAAGTCTAAAAAAAAAAGACTGAAGCTAAATCAGAACATCTGAGAATGGTACCCCTAACATCCACACAGAGGCAAACATCCTGTCAGCAGACCATGGAAGACGATATGATGTGGGGAGGAGATTATGGGAGGAGTCTAAGAAACGACAGAGAGGAATGGAATGGTATGGTCAAAGAAGAGTCTTCTCTGCTTATCAAGTATGAGGGTCTGAAAGAATCAACATAAAGGTTAAAGCAAAATAGAAAAAAAGCTTGTGAGAATTTCTCCAGGGAGAAAGTTAAACTTGAGAATCATGAGGAGAAAAGATGAAATCCATGATTGTCTAATTAAAGTAGCCCTTGCTGGCCTCTTTGAAGTCCCTTTAAAATGAGAACTAAGACGTTCACAGCAGCTAAAGAGTTGGCAGTTATCCATTATTAGAAAGGGAAGGAATAGAGTAAGGATATATCATGGGAATTGGGTCACAAGTTTAGTGTAGGTTGGAAAACATATTTTCCAGTTTATATCAGATCTAAGAAACAGAAACTTATTCTTCATTACAAATAAAAATCTTAACTTGCAAGGATGTCACAAAACAAACAGAAACCTTTGTTGTTTTTGTTGTTTTTGTTGTTGTTGTTTGGTTCTTTGATTTTTTTCATTTTTGTAGACAAGGTTTCTCTGTGTAGCCTTGGCTGTCCTAGAACTTACTCTGTAGCCCAGGCTGGCCTAGAACTCAGTGATCAGCCTGCTTCTGCCTCTCAAGGTTTGGGGCTAAAGGTGTGGACCACCACCACCCAGCTAGGAACGTATTCTTAACTGTCTTAACTGCACACACAGAACCCTTAACCTGCAAGGTAAGTATTTTCCTGTTTTAATATATTGTTCTTGCTTTGGTCTCACAGAAGGAAGAGTGTTAATCCCCCTGTAGAGTAGTGACCACATCCTCCAAGTAAGGAATCCTTGAAGTAACCCAACGCTTGTGGTGTACTCTGGGTTACACACACACACACATTCACATTCACACTTACTACATGGCAAAAGAGAAGGATGAGCACATTCTGAGGAGACAAAATGATCACCAGCAATAGATCTGGATTTCCTCAAAGAAGAGAACAGAACAAGACAGATGAGAGTCTTCAAAGAAAAATGGCTAAGAATTTTCTAAAACTAATAATATTCAAGAATCCCAAATCAAAACCACAGAAAACATGCAGCAAAGCAAATGCAAACACCCATGAGGTACATGTGCATATCTGAAAACCAAAGGAAAAAAATGGAAGTAAAATAAGCAGCCAGGCAGGGGGTGACATTAGTGACAGAGAGACAGAAGAAAACCATGTGAGATGTCACCATGTACCTAGTAGAGTCACTCATCAGCCTGGCACTGTCAAGAGCTGGTGAAGATGTCAAGAAACTGAGAAGGCAGGATTCGGTGATACAAAATGAAGTGGCTACACAGGAGCAGGTTTCTGGTTCTGTGAATAAATAGGCTCTCACTATATGACTCTCACTATATGACCCAGAAATCCTCAATCTAGATATTTATCCTAGAGATGTGAAAATGCTTCTGTACAAATGTTTGTCATGAACCTACTCCAATTTCCAAAACTTGCCAACAACTCAAGCATCCTTCAGTGGGAAAATGAGTAGCACAATGTGGAAATGCTCGGTCACGAGAAAGGAATAATCTATCAGTGCACAGAATAGAGATGCATCTCCAAGTGTGCTGACTAAGAGACCTTCTCAAACGACCCGATGCTCTCCGATACCATTTATCTGATACTTGGTACAAGGCAAAGCTATAGAAAGGTACAATGTCTCAGTGAGCACCAGGCTTTGATAGGGACTGATCAGAAGTATGCATGTTGGAATCCAGTTTCTCTCGGTGTCCAGATGCCTGCACACAGGGCTAGAAGGATGAATCTGAGTCTGGAACAGGTGGGATCTGCAGAATCCTGGTCCAGCTGGGAGTGGGTGCGATGGAGGTCAGGGGAGGAGGTCTTCTCCGAGGATCTTAGTGGTTCAGCTCTTTTAGAGGGTCTTAGCTTATACGCATACCTTTATTCGGGATGGGCTTGTATGCATACATTTTATTCAGGGTGAATCGGGGTTATATATTGGCCTTGGAGTATGGGAAGGAGTTTTCAATGTAAATGAAAATCATTGGCTAGACTTTAAAATACTGTGAATGCCTCATTTGTATGGAAAGACATTCCAGGAATCCCAGGTACTTGCTGGGCAGGTTCTTATTGGGCAAGAAGAACTTCTAAGTTTGTCAAGGACTATTCAACCTTCCCAGGTACAGGTTGTAAGGTGGTCAGGATCCCCAGACAAGGTCTGAGAAGAGGAAGCCCTTCTGATAAAGGGAGTCCTCCATTTTGAGCCTAGCTCAGAGGAGCTATCATGATAGACTTGGACCTTAATTAGCAGGGTTTCCCCACAATCAGGTATCCAACTGGCAACATGAAAATTTTTGGATGATAGAACAGTTGTTTCCAAAATATGGTTTTATGGTTTTTTATACAACAATATGTGTATTTAAATTTATACAACTGTATCTTCAAAGGACTATTTTTACAGAGTGTATATTTTTTTAAAAGGCTTTAAGACAAAAGAACTATAAGACAGAGATTGATTTTATAACCAGGAACCTTGTACTCTAGCTAATGAGCCTGCTCTTCAGTGACCTTTGGATTAATTAATTCAAGTCCTGACTTTTTAATTCTGTGGGACTACCCTGAGTCTTAGCAAGATTCTATTTACATGGCAGCATAGTATCCTTACCTAGATACCAGGTGATATGCAATTTGCACCCGTTTGGGGTTTGCTCAGCAGAAGGACATTCCAATGGTGTGAAGGGATTAACAGCAATATGAACAATGTATATAAGACAAAGCTACAATGTTTGGTTCATCCTGATCTCACAGCAGGATCCTCTTTAGTTTATGTTTTAGTCTTTTGGTATTTTTTTTCTCCTGACTCCAAGCTAAAAAGGTATCTAGCCTTTTGTTAGTCTTCCCTTCAGAGGACTTTGGACACAGAGACTCAAGTCAGTGATTCTTTTTGACTTTCCTTTATGAAAAATCTGGACTAACAGAAGGTATGATGTTTAGGATTAAGGATGCTGAGGAGTCGGTAGAAAACCTCTCAGGGTAGATCCATAACTCAGAAGCAGGGAAGGTAGAAACTTTCCAGATTCTAACAACTGGCCACACATAGCCAAGTGCTTCCCAGTGCCCTGAGTAATTCTGGGGATGGGAAAAGCAGATTGTGCTGAAAGAGACAAAGCCCTCAAGCTCCTAGACAGCGCATGCACGTGGAGGGGACAAGAGGGATAGGGAAATGGGGTATATGGGGGTGTGGGATGGGGACAATGGCTGGATGACCGGACCTGGCAGGCCCATGCCAAGGTATCCCCATGAGAAATCATATCATACAACACACCTGGTATAAAGAAGGTTTATTTGAGGAAAGGGAAGAAGTGAGGGTCTGGAGAAAGGGTAGAGGCAGACAGGAGCAGAGCCATGAAGCGAGAAGGGGGGTGAGGGACCCAGGAGGACAGAAAGAAAGACAGAAAGGAGGAAAGAGACCAACTACGCACGCGTGGGAACAAGAGGGAACTGGAGTGTTGATCAGTCCTTTTATAAGCCATCCACAACTGGTGGCAGCAAGTAATGGCTGAAGGTGATGACATAAGCCATTGCTAGGTCCTTGGGAGGAGTCTAGCACATCGCCTGTATGATAACACCATATCCCTACCTCTTCAGGGCTCACCAGTTTCTAACTGCTAAAACCTCCCAGAGGATGTCTAAGGGAGGTCAGGCTGCTGGCTTGGCTCCACCTACAGAATGGCTAGCCAAGAACCTCCTGCCTTTGATTCTATCTCACTTCAACAGAGACTTCCTAGTACTAATATCATTTCCTGTGCCACTTACTCATCACTGTGACAAAATATCTGACATAAAAACTTAAAAGAGGAAATGCTTTTTTTTTTTTTTTTTTGGCTCATGGCTTCAGAGGCTTCAGCCCCTGGTGGGCTGGATCCATTGCTATAAGCCTGAGATAGCCCAAGCATCATGGCAGGGAGCAGATAATGAGTCAGAGAAGCTCACTCATAATGAACAGGAAAACAGGACAAGGGATGAAAGACAAGATACAGCTCTTCAAGATACACACACACACACACACACACACACACACAAAGAGAGAGAGAGAGAGAGAGAGAGAGAGAGAGAGAGAGAGAGAGAGAGAGAGAGAGAGAACGAGAGAGAGAGAGGCATACTTCTTCTAACTAGTCCCACCTCCTACCCTCACAACCTATGACTAATGCCATCGTTTTATGAAGCCACCAACAGATTAATTCATTGATGAGGTTAGAGCCCTCAAGATCCAGTCAATTCCTCAAGGGGCATTAGCTGTCAGTCAAGTTCCCAAATCACTGCCGTCTCAGGTCTAACAGTAAGGCTTCTATATAAACTGCTTAGGCCTGAATTCCTGACCCCTGGTCTGCTTCTGAACAGCCCAAAGTGAGTATCCCCAGATCTTGGCTACAAAATAGAGTCTACTATGTGCTGTGCTTTTAAATAATTTTGCTGATTGTTATTGAAGAAACCATAATTCCCCCATGATTCCACTTTCCCTTGGGGAAAGGATATTTAATCACTTTCAGATTTTCATTGTTCAGTTACTTTTCCATCAGAAAAGTTAATTATCTCTTCTGACCTTATCTAAGTTCGGGAAAATGAGTTGAGAACCTTTTGCTCAGCTCAGCCAATCTGGGCTCATATTTACTTCAGACCTGTCAGACTGCAGAGGGAGGAAAGAGAGGGAAGGGGAAGGAGGGAGGAACAGGAGGAGGGAGGGAGGGAGGGAGGGGAGGGAGGGAGGGAGGGAGGGAGGGAGGGAGGGAGGGAGAGAAGAAAGGAGGAAGGGGGAGAGGAAGGGAGGAGGAGGGGGAGAGAGAGAGCAAGCCTTGAGCCTTCTGCCTCCAACCCTATGGCAGGACCAAGGTGACATACATCTATTACTGTTCAAGTAGATTGTCTCTCTCAGAGGTTCATGGTTACTCTTGACCCAATGTAATCAGGGATCTAAGAGAGTTTTCAATTCTCTAATCAACTTCATCAATAGTAAGCTACTATTGATCTGTTTCTCACAGGTTATTTCTTAATTGATTCCAAGTTAGGAAAAAAGAAGAAGGGAAAATTGATCCTAGTTTTAATGTTACTCCTGTATTCTCACATCAAGCTCCTGTGTTATTTGTTGATTGCCTCCTCACATCTCATTTAACACCATGTGTTCTTTAAGCACTTCAGCAACCGCCTTACACCATTTTGTTTCTAGGCAGATTTCCTTTTGCATCTGACATATCTTCTTTTCTGTCCACTTTTAACATTTTCTTTATCACTGGTTCTAAACATTTAGAATGCCACGGGCCTTCATTAGATTTTTTTTTTTTTTTTTTTTTTTTTTTTTTTTTTTTTTTTTTTTTTGGCGTTTGCTGGCTGGAGTTACATACAGGTTTACAACTGTCAAGTATGAACATTTTTCAACCATGATTTATTCAAATGTCTTCTGTTCTCAATCCTCCTCCGGCGCTCCACTCACACATATATTTGGTGGTTTGGTGCTGTCCCATAGCTCCCTGGCAATCTGATATTTTTATATTCTTATAAGTATTCTTGCTCAACTTGGTTCAGAAATACAGTTAAGTTCATTGAAAAGTGTATCAACATTTTGGATACAGGACCATATTTAATCTAGAACTAATAAATGTTCATGGATGCAGCCAGACCTTCTGAGTACTTTTCCCAATCCCCAATAAACTACACGTTTTTTCAATCTGGTTTTTAGACATAGGACTGTTCCTACAAATAATCTGGACTTTAATTATTAAGTTGTTTCTTCAAATACATGTGCTGATCAGTGATCATCTATTGATTAAGACTCAATAGAACTTTTATGTTCCTTTAGAATCCCATGTTGATATCTATAAGCTGTGCTGCTATAAAGTAACAAGGTATAATATTAGCATGAGGAAATCAGTATGCCAACATATAAAATACGTAGTATGCCTATATAATTAATAGAAATTATAATAATACAAAATATAAATCAATATGCTATGGAAGAAATCAAGAAAACAAAAGTATTCAAAATTGCTTTTTAAAAGGGGAAACTTTGGAATAACCTACCAAGGAGGCGAGGAACTTTTTGAAATGAAAACCTTAAAATATTTAAGAAGAAAATTGTAAACACTACAAGGTAGACGTACTCCTAGGTAGAATAATTAATATTATAAAATGCCCTCCCAAAATCAACCTATTGTGTAAATCCCATCAAAATTTCAATACCAATCTTCAGAATAATATAAAAGAATGACATTCATGTGAAAGCACAATAAGTAAAAAAACAGCTGAAGCAGTCTTGAGCAAAATTAATAATATTGTCTGTACTGGGTGGATCACAAAACCCAATTCCAAGTTATACTATAGAGCTATAGTTACAAAAACTATGTGTATGGCACAAACACCTAGGTCATGAAATATGATAGATGATTCAGATATAAACCTACACAGCTACAGCCACCTGAACATCTATCCCTCTATCCATCTATTCATCTATCTATCTATCTATCTATCTATCTATCTAGTTATTTATTTTTCAGCCATGGTCTCACTATGTATCACTGGCTGTCCTGGAACTTGCAATGTAGACCAGGCTGGTGTCAAACAGGCTTATGTTCTATGTGTGATAGGATTAAAACCATGACCTATTATACCCAGCTCAGTCATCTGATTTTTACAAGATACCAAAAATTGGAGAAAAGATAGCCTTTTCATCAAATAGTGCTAGAAAAAACTGGAAAACTGGATCCCCACACTTCAAAAACAGATACTAGGTCCTTATCTCTCTCTCTGTCTCTGTCTGTGTGTGTGTGTCTGTGTGTCTGTGTGTGTGTGTGTGTCTATCTGTCTGTCTTTCTGCCAAAGCAAACTAAATTTATCCAACACCTTAATGTAAGACCTAAAACTCAATGGTCAGAGAAGGGAGAAATGGTGAAAATACTTTGAGAAATAGGTACAGGTAAGGACATTCTGAAGAGAACTTCAATAACTCAGGAAATAAAGACAATTAACAGAGAGGCCTTGTGAAATTACAAAGCTTCTTTGGAGCAAAGCACAGTTAATCAAGCAAAGAGACCACCATAGAATTCGAGAAAATCTTCAGTAGCTACACATATGTCTGAGAATTAATGTATAGAACAGTCACTCCTCAGCCTTTGGGATTGCACATCAGATGTTTACATTGTGAGTCATAACAGCAGCAAATTTTCACTTATGAGGTAGCAATGGAATAATTTCATAATTGGAGGTCACCACAACATGAGGAACTGTATGAAAGGGTCACAGCATTAGGAAGGTTGAGAACCACTGATACACTATAAACAAAGAACTCAAAAAACTAAACAAGAACTCAAATAACCCAATCTATAACTGGACTATAACACACAATTCTCAAAGGACGAGATAGCCACTAAATGTGGCCACGTAACTTCACTAGCCATTAGAGAGATTTAACTAATACCACAGTGACATCCCTCCTCCCAATCAGAAGTACAGTCACTGAGAGACCTAGACTGCCTGGGACATGTACTAAACAGTGTACCCTCCACTGTGGAAGTCAGCACCAAAGTTTCTCATTCATGTGACATGGCTACATCAGTCCTAGGCGTTTACCCAAAGGAGTCTAAGATCACAGAGATACCTGCATATGGATGCATATTGCGGCACACTTCACTTATCACAAAGGAATGAATAAAGAAACTGTATTATACAATGGATGTTTTCAGCCATTCAGATGAAGGTACATAATTTGCAGGAAAACAGATGCGTCTGCGATAATCACATTCAACAAGCCGGTCTCAGAGAGTCAGAGATGTATGCTTTTTAAATGTTTTGGTCCCTAGAACTTAAGATTTAATTTTTACTTCATTTATGTGTATGTATGATGCATGTATGTGGGTACCCATGGAGCCCTGGAAAGAGTAAAATCCCTTACAGGTGGCTGTAAATCACTCAGTGTACTGGAACCAAATCCAGGTCCTCTGGAAGAGCAGCAAATGATTTTAACTTCTGGACTGTCTCTCCAGCCCCACTTAGATTTTCTATAGATACATGAAATCATGCATGTCTATATGACTTAGGGTAGGTATCAATGGGAACACAGAGGACTAGCAAGAAGCAGACAGAAGAAAAGGCAAGAACATATAGAGAGTAATATACTTGGGATGGTATGTATATGCTTGGCCCAGGAAGTGGCACTGTTGGGAGGTGTGGCCTTGTTAGAATAGGTGTGTCACTGTGGGCGTAGGCTTTAAGACCCTCATCCTAACTGCCTGGAAGTCAGTCTTCTAGGGCCTTCAGATCAAGATATAGAACTCTCAGCTCCTCCTACACCATGCCTGTCTGGATGCTACCATGTTCCCACCTTGATGATAATGGACTGAACCTCTGAACATGTAAGCCATTCCCAATTAAATGTTGTCCTTATAAGAGATGCCTTGGTCATGGTATCTGTTCACAGCAGTAAAACCCTAACTAAGACAGATATACCATAGGTTCTTATGTAACAGAAACTGTCTTTTATGCAATGATACCATGTACAATGAATATACAGAATGAAAAATTTAATAGCTTTAATGTTTTATTAAAATATACTTGATAGGGATAAAACAACACAATCGATATCAAGAGATGTCATAAAATTAAATAATTGCCTTTTTATTGATGAAAAATAAAAGGGAAGATACAAGAAAACAAAATTTCCTTAGGAATTTTCCCGTGTTTAGTTTACACTTTAATCTCAAAAGTTAATGAGTCTGCTACCTCATGGAAAAAAAAAAAGAAAAACAAATTCCTGCTGGAATTCTGACTAAAATTGTAATACCAACATAGAATTGTAAATTCTGTATAACAGTTAATGGGGAGCATGTGTCCATGACATACATGGCTTGCTAATGAAAGAGCTGGGCAGCACAGGAGGCACTGGGAATCAGCCCAGGCACTGGCAGCTCCTGACATCACTCAGCAAGCGCTTTGTTGGACCCTGATTGGTGGGGACACTGCTGAAGGGGGAGCACCCAACATCATCCGAGAAGAGGGGAGGGAAAAAGAATACAAGCACAGAACAATAAATCTGATTTACCTGGCTTGGGAATCTCTCCTGAAAAAGCATAGCTTCTTTTAGAGAGTGACTTTATTTTCAAAAGCTCATCAAAGGGAGAACTGGGAGGAGGATCGGTGTAGCTGAGCTAGTGTAATGTATAGGCAGCTGGAGGGAAGGCTTCAGCCTTGCAGGGCACTGGCCCAGGGCTCTGCTCCTCTTTTGTGCATGCTACTTGGCATTCTCAAAGGTAAAAAAGAAGAATGCCACCATGCTTTTCAAATGACATAAAAATACAAGTGTATCAAGTAAACTTTAAAATAACAGGTAAAATATTACAGAGTCTAAGAAATAATTTTCACAAAGGGGAGGCTGATTCGGTGGGGTCTGTTGCGGTAAACCCATGGGGTAGGTTACCTGCCATCTTCTCACAAGTTGAAGCTCCCCGTAGGGGTGAGATCTAGGTGGGAGACAGAAACTGCTGGGCTCTGATCTACCCAAGGCAGCTGTTGCTGTGCTCCCACTAATGGCAAGGGAGGCACTGAAAATAAACCTTCCTTATTCTTAGATTTACTAAGAGCTCACAGTTCTCTGTCCTACAGTGGTTGTGCTTCTTAGTCGAAGGTCTAAACTGTGAAGTCGCTGAGATAAAAGCTCATAGCACTCAACTATAAATGTGCCCACATTTTGCTCAAGCCCTTTCATATAGGCATTTCAGAACAGTGTAAAACTATATGTCACAGTCCTCACATCCTGGTCTCTCTCATGTGCGGCACAGAGTGGTGGGGAGTGCTGAGGGCCTTTGAACTGCAGGGTGGCTGGAAGTACAGTGGCAGTGGAGGGTCCCTGGGAGCACTTCACTGACTGGGTCAGACGGTCACTGCAGTTCAGGACTATGCCTGGGAGGGAGTTTGTTACAGACGTAGCAATGATTTCTTCCACTAAATCCTCAGCCCTACAGTATCTACCAGGCAGGTTCAAAGGAAGGATGAAAGAAGTCTCTGATGCCGAGGGGCTATTATCGTCTCAGAAGGAACAACACATAGACCCGAGGTAGGCAAAAGCAGGAAGTTCTTGCAGATAAAGTCTGATTTCATCAATTTTGTGTTCCCCCAACCTGACTATTGCAAAAAGGAAAAGCTAACCTCAACATGTTCACAGTATACAAATGGCAGTGTGGGTATCAGCACGAGATAGTGGCTCAGGACAGAAGGTTCATGATGGGCAAAGTGGGGTGGGACATATCTTGCCGGAAGAATTTGGCCTGGAAGCCAAGTCCCTTGAAAATGAGTTTTTAAATGACATTTGACCTCAATGACTTCTTTCACTCTATGCCATGTAACCTAAGGGGGGTGGGGGAGGATAATCAAATAGTCCAAGCAGTTGTCTTTATCCAGTAAGGACTAGCTCAGTCATCCCATGGTCCTCAGCCCATGGCAGCCTTTATAACCCAAGGGCCCGGGATCATAAAGGTGAAGAAGTTAAGTAGCCCTTGCTCCTGTTAGTCCAGAAAGTTCTGGAGGACATCTTCTTTTTTTTTTTTTTTTTTTTTTTTTTTTTTGGTTTTTCGAGACAGGGTTTCTCTGTGTAGCTCGGCTGTCCTGGAACTCACTCTGTAGACCAGGCTGGCCTCGAACTCAGAAATCCGCCTGCCTCTGCCTCCCAAGTGCTGGGATTAAAGGCGTGCGCCACCACCGCCCGGCTGGAGGACATCTTCTCTTGCCTCGACCTCCCATCTGGGTTCTAAGATATTTTTTTGTGTCAGAAGCTAATACTTGTTTCCTTTTCCCTTTTGACCTACTGAAGAACACAGGCAAAACCTCACCGCATTCTGTCACTGTGAAAAAGGTTAGCAGTGACGGTGAGCAGGTTATTCCCAAGCCCTCAGGCAATCGTGGATGAAAAGAATCTACCATACTCAAATTCTACTGGGACAGTTGCTCTGGGATATCCCCTTGGGAAGTATTGGCCAGATGCAATGCATTTCTGTGCTCATCAGAACTTGTTACTTTTTCGGTAAGAGTGAGATTGAAAATGGTTCTCTATGCTGTGATTAACAGGGTTCTATTCTCACAGCACGGCGGATATCAGATAGAGAATTTGATCCCTGCAACTTGCCCTGTCTCATGCCTTCCTACTCTTTGATTTTGGTGCCATTTATTTTAATTTACTTATTTTTATCTTAGGTGCATTGGTGTTTTGCCTGTGTGTATGTGAGAGGGTGTCAAATCTTAAAGTTATAGATAACTGTAAGCTGCTATGTGATTGCTGGGATTTGAACCTAGGTCCTCTGGAAGAGCAGTCATTGCTCCTAACAGCTGAACCATCTCTCCAGTCCCTTTAGTTTTATTTTTAAAGTTCCTTCTCTGAGACAAAATACAGACTACCTCCCACAGATATCTGCTCGGGCAGACCTGGTGTGCTCTGGTGACATTTCTAGCATTATTGCTTGCGTATCTGTTCTCTGACCTTGTCTGAGAATCTTTACTTTTTAGCAGAGATTGGGAATCCACTGTCCATATACTCAAGCTAGCCCACTACCTATTTTTGTAAATAAAGTATTAATGGGTCACAGCTCTACCCATGCACTTATGTTACCTCCTAGGACTGCTTCCCTAAAACAACAAGAAGCATTGAGTAATTATTACAGAGACTGTGCTGCCATCAAAGCCTAATTTATATATATACATATACATACATATATATACATATACATATATATATTCCAGCCTTTCACAGAAAGCTTGATCACTTTCAATACAGAATAAAAGGAATTCTGTGCTTTCCTATTTTTAAGATATTTGTTTATTTGTATTTCATGTATACTGGCATTTTACCTGCATGTATGACTGTGTACCACATGCATGCAGCACCTGCAGAAGAAAATGAGGGCATCAGACCCCTGGAATCGAAGTTACAGGCGGTCACTAATCCACCACATAGGTGCTGGGAATGAAACCTGGGTCCTCTGAAATAGCAGGCCACAAAGCCATCTTTCTAGGCCTCAATTCTGTGTTTTTCATAGTACCCAAAGGGCAATTGTTTGTGTAAATAAAATTTATTAACCCTATTCTCTTCATATAACATAAATTTTATATATTTATAGGTAATTTGTCTTTACTCAAAAGAATCCAATAGGATATTTTCCCTGTTTCTGGTTTATTGGCTCCCTGTGTGGCAATGGGCTTCAAAACACGGTTGATAAATATAGAAGCAGAAAACTGCGGGATATCCTGATGTGAAGTTTCTCAAGACAGGATGATAAAACTAGAATTGGTGACATGTCTTGTTTTGACATGCACCAGTCTTCCTTGGATCATACCATTAAGTGAAAGGGGTGGTGGAAAATAACATCAATGTCATGTTTAGTTAGGGGAAAGGAGGTAATCTCAAAGATTTGAAGAGAATTAAGGCCTGCCTAGAAAACTGGCGCTACATGACAATCTTTCCCACTTAAACTCTTGCTTCAAGAGATGCACGGAGGAACTGCACACAAACAAGTGGCCACTTGGGCTACTGGAACAGAAGCAATCTGCAGGACTATCCTCTCAGCTAGTTGATGGCTTCTACATTTTCTGAACTTACTAGATTTTTTTTTTAATTAGGAAGAAGGTTTGCTCAGTTACCAAACATCTCACAGACCAGCAGAGTACTGAATAAAAGATCTATTCCTTAGAAGATTCCAATGGGGCTATAGAGGGCTCCCAGGAGAGGATCCCACACAGAAAGCCTCCGTTGGCACCGGCTATGTAGAAAGTATGAAACTTACTTACAAGTACTGTAATTTCCTTACCTAAAAAATAAATAAACTGTCAAATGTTTTCAAATAAATAAAGGAATCTGTCAATGCAGTTGAAAAGATGATTCCCAAGCATGGAAGGCCATTCTTTACACTCGAAGATTTTACTGAAAAGGAAGAGTAGCCCCATTCATAATTGCTATGATAATGTTGGGGTGGGGGGAAGGGGCTCCTCTTCTCCAACCATCACGAATCTGACAGCTTCCTGTCAGATTCCCACTCTTCTGGGACTCTCAAGACTAGGCTGTCCCATACACCTGTTCTGTTCCTATCAGCAGTTTGTATGGGGCGATTCAGACTACTGAACATGGCCTAAATACGTCTAGTTGTCACCTCGCCCTCCTCCCTAATTCTTTCACCGAGTTCTTTATACTCTCACCCTGAGATCAGAAAACCTAATCTCTGAACAATTGTTCACAGAAAATGCCTCCCCTCATGGCCCTCTGACAAACAAGCTACTTTTCCTTCTACGGATCATGTTTCTCAGGTCCAGAAAAGGTAAACATTGGTGATTTGCCACTGCTGCTTCTGACTCAGAGACCTTCAAGCTCCCACTTGATTATGTTATCATACTGTCAACTAATAGAATGAAAGCAATCATTGAAGAGCCCTCTTTTCTAGTGTAAATATATGGGCTGATGACTCTCAGCCAAGAGCTATTTTGCCCCTCAGCTGATGTCTGGCTGTGTCTATAGACATTTGAGGATCACATCGTAGGTAGAGGGCAGGGATAAGAGAAGGAGAACAAATATGTTCCAGAATGCCAATAGTGTCAAGATCTAAATCAGCTTGTGCAAATACATCTTCCTTCTGTTGTTCTGATGGAATTGCTCAGCTCCCACCAATTATCTAGGGCCAGAGAGATAGCGAAAGGTACTCACTACACAAGCCTGGAAACATGAGTTCAGTATCCAGAACCCATGTAAAAATGTGGAAGAAAAGAAATAATTCCACAGTTACTTTCTGAGTTCCATAGACATACCATGGTACACATACACACATACATGCACACACACACATTTATACAAACATACATGCACACACATGTGCATGCACATATTTACACATACACACATATGCACACACGTGCACACACATAAATGCCCATGCACACATATGTATGTGTTCATGCATACACATGCGTACACATGCAGACGCATACACAGGCATACAGCATATAAATACGTACTAATATAAATCAAATTGGGCCAGTGAGATAGTTCAGTGAGTAATGCCATTTGCTGGCAAGCCTGACAACCTGAGTTTAAATCTCTCAGATTTAATCCACAGGATTTAATAGAAGGACCCACCCTTACAAGTTGCTCTCTGACAGCCACACATATATTGTGGCATGCACCCACATACATTCACCCAAAATAGATAAATGTAATAAAACATTTTAATTTTCAAAACCAATTCTCTCTCACTTTCAAGGACTTTCCTCAATAATCTTGTTGACAGCCATTTAGCTGTGCCTTCTGTGGTATCAAACAGGCATATCAGTCCTTGGCCCCATATGAGAACTGGGTCCAGGCCATTCCATTTAAGGGTAAGAGGGTCCTTCCACATAGCTATGGCATATTTTTTATTGCCCAACTATAAATAAGATGAATAACAAGTGACCTCCAGGGAAGAGAAATCTCCCTGAGAATTCCCTTCTTTTTCCTTTCTAGGTAAAAATGAAACACCCGTGATGTCTGCTGGTAGAAGTTATAATCCTGATGCTGGCCTCCAGACTTATACTACTCAGACCTTTGATGGGCCATTGACAAGGACACCAAACAGCTAGAGATTGACATCACTAATCTGAAGAAATCCCTCGTTTTGCTGCCTGAAATGATCTCCAAAAATTGCAAAGGACTTTATTGGACTTGATTTACTCTTTTACAATAGAAAAGACTGTATACAGCTCTTGCTGTGTACAGCCCTTAAAGAAGAATGTTGCCCTTATATAGACAAGACAGGGATGGTTAAAGAGATCATGAAAAAGGTCAGAGAAGGCCCAGAGAAATGACAGAGAGAGAAAGAGAAAGATGAGAGTTGGTACAAGGATTGGTTTTCAACCTCTCCATGGTTGTCAACCCACTTCCTCCCATCTTGGGACCACTAATTGGGTTATTTTTGCTGATTTCTTTTGGTCCCAGGCCTTAAATAGGCTGACTAACTTTGTGATACAACAGATAGATAATTTGGTAGCAAAACCTATTCGAATACATCAGCATAAGTTAGCTATGGAGGACCACGAGACTCAAGATGAGGTTGTTACTCTATCCAGGGTGTTCCCAAAACCCATCTCCACCCAATCTAAAAGATGGGACTTCCACCCCTAGACCAAGCAGAGAGGGGCCACCCAGAACCCCCTCTGACTGGCAATCTGAATTCTTGCTTAGGCTGAGAGACTAAGCACTGCAAGAGAATATAAATAAAACTTAAAAATATCTATCTGGGTTCCCTAAGGGACAAGCCTGACTGCATAGGGGTTGATGTCAAAAGTATCCCCTCTCCAGGAAAAAGACATTGGGATGGGTATGGCCCTCATGCCTCACTGGACAACGACAGGAGGACCCCTTACAAGGTCCCCTTCAATTATTGGAGGTCAGGCCTCTATCCCTTCCTTCGCAAGACTAGAATCACCAAGGCCCTTCTATACTTAGAGAAGGGAGGAGATGTCAGGGGCAGCCCTGCGTATACACTGAAGGCCTAAAATCAGCCATAGGCCTAAAGTCAGCAATAAGCCTGACATATATACATGCTAACACAAAGTCTTGGGTCTCTGTGGAAAAACACTGAAACAGCAGGCTATAAGCTATAGTAAACAGGCAGCTTCTGTGGAAACTTACCAGCCTGAGTAGTCATAGATCTTATAAATAGGCAGCCTCAGCGGACAGTACCAACTTAGATAAGGACAAGTGAATCATAGGCAGAGTCATAGTGACCTGTCCCCCGAACCTTCACCCAGCTGATACCCTGTTCTGAATGGTATCTGTACTCCCCCTGAACACCTATGCTCCGGTGCCATTCCCTTCCCCACATCCTGACTTTTTGTGTTTATAACCCCTGTGTGATAAGTAAATTATGATGTGATTTAAATAATTAAATAAATTAAAAAATAAAATAAAAAAAATCAAGGACTTTCCTCCAAAAATATCTTCATAGTCAATTTACCATGAGCTACACCCTTAGAGAAAGAGCTCCTTTGGTAAGGGTAGAACTTCACACCCAACTCCACTCTCACTGATGGGAGTTGATCTGGTATAGACTTGGACAGGTCTTATGCATTCTGTCATAACCACTGTGAGATCATACGTGTAGCTGCCCTGCTGTGTCCAGAGACAGTTTTCTATTCATCCCCTGCCGCCAGCCCTTACATTCTTTCTCCCCTCTCCTCTGCAATGATCTGTGGGACTTTGAGAGGAGTACAGTACCTCTGTTCTCTTTAGGGGTGAATATTCTGCAGTCTCTTAGTCTGTACCTTGGCTACTTGTGGGTCTCTATGTTGATCATCATCTACTGCAAACAGAAGCTTCTCTAATGAGAGTTAAGAGGTGCTATGATCGATGGGTATAATAATGTTACTAGGAATTGGTTTAATCCTATGTCCATTTAGCAGGATAACAGTAATAGACTCTCTCCTAGGATCTATGATTTGTCTGGCCATGGGTTCTTGTCCTAACAATGGTCCCAGGTATGGATTTCATCTTGTGGAGCAGGCCTTAAATTGAATCAAAAAGTGATTGGCTATTCCCACAACATTCATGCAATTATTGCACTAGTGGCCATGTCTCGCCAGGTCAGCCATTATTCAGTGCACAGAATTCACAGCTGGGTAAGGCTGATCATAGCTTCTCTCCCTTGCTAGTGTACACAGCCTCTTCAAGTGCTATGAAAGCTAGCCAGTAGGGATGCTTCCAGGTCAGTGCCACCTTGATTGTTCTATGTTCTGGACTCATGCATATGGTGTCTTCACTGTCAAGTTCTGAAGGGCAACTAAGAGCATTGACAATAGCCTGTGATGTTTGGGAGTCTGTGGTTGCTTACTGGCCAATAATTGCAAGAAAAGTAACCCATTCCTGAAAGTATGTTTTTATTTATTTGCCTCTGACATGTAGTCGTGGAATTGCTGCCCCATTTAGAATAATCCATTCTAACTACTTTATGTGTACATACAGACTTAGGATGTTTCTACAATGAAGTTTATGTACATACAGACTTAGGATGTTTCTACAGTGAAGTTTATGTAACTTTGTGGGAAAGTCCTTAGCGTTGTTTATCCCTACCAGTTTCTGTTTTCTACCCTGCCCTTCTCTCCCCCATCACAATCTATCCTTTCTTTGTCCCATAACTCCTTTTGAACCCTTTATACAATGAATCCCAAATGTTCTTGGTGATGAGGGCACAAGACAGATGAAAATCCCTGCCCCTGTACAACTCACATCCTGGGAGGGAAGATGAGCACAGCACTGGTGGTAAGTCAGAGGAGGAGGAAATAGGCGAGCAGAGTGGAAGACAGGCAGGAATGGGAGGGTGGAACCTGGGAAGAGGGTGACCAAGGGAGGCCTACTACTATGCCAAGAGTGAAAGAAGATGTGGAAGGAAGACAGAACGGTGGGACCTATGCAAAACTGGGGGAAGAGAATCTTAGGTAAAGACAGCCCCAACCACAAGGGGTCTAACACAACAAACAAAGCCAAGACTGTGAATGAAGCATCAGGGTAGATTATCTTGTGGGTGAAGCTGGCTCTGAAGAGGAGTGAAGAGACTTTTCAAAGTCATTTTTTAAAATGTGATATATTGTAATCAAGGAGCATTACTTAAACATTTTTAATAAGCTAGTGCAGAAAAAAAGAAGAAAACCCCACATGGGTTGAATTGGGAGTGACCTTTCTCTTTGTTTCTCCTTACAGTGTTTCAGTACAGTTAGAAATGAGCTCAAGGGCACAAATGAGTTCTTTCCCAGATCACCAGTGTTCTTCCACTGTTTCTTCCCCACATCCACACACTCTGGCCTTCAGGCGCTCCAATCCTAAGATGCGGTCCTGATGTGCCTCTTTCAACACACAATTCAATGTAACTGCTCCTAGCTTTACCTAGAGCATCCCACACAGGCCCTGCTTGCCCTCGAGCCTTGCCTAGGCCAAATAAGCTGCTACTTTACTCAATAAGGAACAGCAGTACATGGCAAGTTGCATTGAGCTTGAGGCAAAGGGAATAGCTAGTGATGATAGTACCGTCTGTCCTTTAAATGTTGTTGCTGTATCCACATGGACTTCACGTGGCTTTTGATTTTTAATACTCCATTACGGCTTTCTTGTGTTTTCTGTCATTCCTTTACATTCTATACCCAAGATGTATGTCTCAACAGTGTTGACACCAAGCCTCCTGGACCAAGACAAAATGAAGAGTCATAAAGGTGAGCTATCCTAGAGTCCAGACTAAGGCCACACTGGGTTACACTGAGCTCTGCTATCTACCTAAATGGCTGCTCTAGCCAACACAGCAATCCTGGCCACATGCATCTGTGTACACTTTACTTGGTTATGATTACAAATGCAGGAGGGAAGGATGCCCCTGTCAAAACTGGGAGGCCCCCTGAGTTCCCCTCACCCCACCCTACGCTATCAACCTGCCAACCCCTTCCCCCCCCCACACACACACACTTATCAGAAAAGTATCATGCATAACATAATGCCCAAGTCTTAGTGTCTGTAGTCACCTGTTCGTTCATCCTTCAATCAGCAACCATGCATAAAGGGCCTACTGTTTGTTCTTCTAGGTATCAAGAGGGCAGCAGTGAACAAAACTGACCAAAGCCTCCCTGATTTCATGGCGCTTATGCTTCCTTAATAAGAAAAATAGAGAGATACAGAAAAATGAGCAAAACTTGTCTCATACATGTGGTGACAAGGGTGACGGACAGAAATAAAGTAGGAAAGAGAAGTAAGTATTCACGAGGCAGTGTAAAAGAGGGGGTCCCAGAATAGGTCCCACCTGAGATGTGAGATAAGAGAAAGGAAGTCAGGAACATTAAGGGGAAAGGTCCAGGCAAGAAAGACCCTGAAGAGAGAGAGATTCACATGTTGGGGACTGGTAAGGCTGTCTGTAGCTGGAGAATGAAGACTGTAATGGAGTAGGGACTCTTACGACCCACTGAAATTGGGCACGCTGGCTTTCTGTGCCTATGTGTGGACCTTGCTGCCCATGGATATCCTTGCTTCCCTTCTTCCACTGATGGTCACCACTACCCCTCCACTGTTTAATTACCACACAGGGACTTCCCCCCTTGAAACTCACATCATGTCAGCCTTTATCCTGAAGCCCCGAGTCAGTTCCCATGGATTTTCTTCATTCCTGAACAGCGTTGTACTCTGCAAAGTCTAGCCACTAATTTGGAGAGTGTCTCTCTCTCTAAATCTGACCATTAGCTAGGACTCTAAAAGTTAAGTTTCAATCCTCATTGTCTTTCAGTGAGTAAAGTAATATTTAAAATCCTGGTGACAGTCTTCATGGACAAGAGTGAGTAAGGCGGGGCTCATCACCCATCTCAGTAGACGCCACGGTCACAGGTTGACTGTAGTTATTGAAGGGCTAAACGTCCAGGAGGTTCTGGGGAACAGAGGTAGGGGATACTAAAAGCATAGGGAAATAGCTGCTTTCTAACCAGTCCAGAAGCACTGAGTCTAACAGCTGCCTGGGCCACTCCTTGCCCAACAGCTGAATAAGGACCATGTTTACAGCTAATTTATAATGTTATAGAAATCACTCTAGTCTCTGTCTAATCTCTTAGCCTTACAGTTACAGCCATGGGCTCGTCTAGCAGGGATCATGAAGAGCAGCTAACTTGTCCTCATTTGTCAGTGACTCAGCCCCAGCCATCAGCACAGCCCGCACGGAAAGAGCAGGAGTCTTCCTCGAATCAACAGTCTGTAAAGGAAGACAAGCGAGTAGATGGGATTCATCTTCCTCGAGTTGTTTGGTGATGACTTGCCTGAGTATACCACAAGCAGAAGTTCCTTTCTCATCAGGCATTCAAAGCATGTCCACAGTCACTGAACCAATAGCATGCAGGCCTGCGGAGAGCTCACACACCCAGCAAAATTACTGACACTAACACAAGCTCATTTGTGACCCTGACAAGTGAACTTGAAGAAGACCGCCTCCACTCTCTCCTGCCTCATGCTCGTTGCATATAAAACCGCAGCCATTTCCTGGAAATTGCCTTCGCCAGGCAGTTGTCACTAAATCCTTGGCCTCTGCTAAAGAGTCTATATTTTGCTAGCATCTAGCCCAAGGCTTTGTAAAGAGAATGGTAAGAGGTGAACCCTCAAAAAAAAAGGGGTGCGGGGAGATGGGTCTGTGTGAGGATACCACATATTGACTTTCTGGAGCTCTATTCTTCTCTGCTGCCATGAGAGAATTCATTCTGTTCATCTTGCCTGGGAGGCACCATCAGTGGACATGTGTGGAGGTTTCCATCTGTCTATCGTGCTACCCTGTCAGCTGAAAACGCTAGCAGAGACTCTTGACTCATAGTGGCAAGACAGGCAAGCATATCTGCCTGCTGTGCGTGTCGAGACCTCTCTGCACCAAAATGTAAATGTGGTGTGCCCCTTTTCAGAACCCGTCAGCCCTGTGCCCCGTGAAACAGATGAGCAAGGACAGAGCCTGGTGTTGAAGGGCACTTAGTTAGAGAGCATGTCGGGAAGAAGGGAGGCAGCTAGTGAAATGGGCTGTGGACTTAGGGACATAAGAGTGTGCAGAGGCTCACAGAAGACAACAGCAGCCAGCACTAAAGTATCCAGAGCCTAGCTTAGGTTTCCTCTCAAGGATTTGGTTTAGTTCATCTATTGTGCAAGTTATGAAGCTACCATTCATTTTAAAAAGAAAATATTAACATTTATTTGTTCACTTAATTTGTATATGAAGGTCAGAGGACACTTGTGGGAGTCAATTCTCTCCACCATGTGGGAATCCAACTCAGGACATCAGTCTTGGTGGTAGGCACCCTTACCAACAGAGCTGCCCTCCTGGCCCCCTGGTTGTTGCTTTTCAAATATAAAGATAAATGAACCATATCAAGAGTGAGAATAGAAATGTGAATTCATCCGTGAACAAGAAGTGGAAGCAAGTCTCTAAAAAGCAAAAATGCCAATAAAAATGTTCAATAGATGAATAGACAGAGATAACCTAAAAGATCCTGGGAGAGACTTCTAAGAAGGGGCCACCTTTGTGTGAGATCAAGCACACAACAGTGTTAGTTACTGGCCTATGTGCTTCCATCCTATGAATGTGATTCCAGGCAGGGTCTCATTCAGCATCTCTGGGATGGCAGATGCTGAGGGAATGTGTGAAAACATATGTGAAGAGGGAGAGGATACAAGGAGGTAGATGGACAATTCCAGCAGCCCACATCCAAACAGCACACCACATTACCTCCTCTGGGCTCTAATGTAGTCTATAAGGCTGACAGCAGGCTAGACAACATGTCCATAAATGCAAGTTAAAGCTAGAAGGATTCAGAGACCCTGGATCACAGAAGAACAAACTCAGAGAGCGGGGTAGGCAGCAGAAGCGTGGAACACATGACATTGCTGTCAGACAGCAAAAGGCTGGAAAACAGACCGAAGAAGCACTGAGCCAATGATGACAAGACTCCCTGATCGGAGGGAGTGGCGCCAAGACAGTGCAAGGACAGAGCCTCTGTTACAGCTCTGACTGAACCAAAAAGTCAAGCAGTGGAGCGTGACATGGAGCCAGAGGCTCAGTGGGCCAGGTGTGTACTGTATTTATTTGTATATTTATATCCGGCTTGGTTCTAAGAAGAGCAGGAGGCCCCTTACAAGGACACGGGGAGAACAAAGAAATAAAAGCTGTGTGAGAAAAGGAAAGTCAGATTACAGGGAGAGAGAGCTCCAACACACTGAACACCAGCAGGCACCTCGCCATCTAAGCTTTCTAGAAGCCAGCCTTAAATTACCCACACCCTGGCGAACACACACACACACACACACACACACACACACACACACACACGGAACAAAGCTGGTACTGAAGCCAGAAAAGAATACATCCTTTTGTCCTTCCTCATAGAGGCGACGAATGCATCCTTGGAAACAGCTTTGTGAAGCACTCACCATAAACCACCTCTACCCCAGGCCCAATTCTGGTCTCTAGCATAGGGATCTGTCTTGATTCCAAGAACAAGGCCAGATCCCAGGCCTTCCTGACAGAGCCTCCAGGGAAAGTCGAGACCATACACTCTCCGAGGCCCAGTCCAGACTAGACCAAATTCATTTTTCCCAATTTATTTTTGCATGTAGTTACTGCCATCCATTGGTAGAGGAGGCAAATAGAAGAAAAAAAACAAACAAACAAAAAGCAAAAAAACAAACAAAACCAAGCAAGAACTAGGAAGAGGAAACTGAGCCCCACTGCTTATGAGAACATGCCCCACTCCTGTGTCTAAGCATAGAGACACCACTGGGGTCCTCCAGTCTCCTCCCACACTCCTTTCTGTCACTGACCACAGCAGAGGAGCTCTGACTGCCAGATGACACCACAGTGAGGGTCTCCAGATTAGGTATCTTGTAGAGATGGCAGAGAGACCCTGTTGGTATAGACTCTGATTTCTTTCCATCCCTTGTCACCCTGAGTCTTCTTGGGAAAGTGCCTCTGGCTACCCACAGCAACCTTCCTGGGGAAAGTCAATCCCAAGGGCTGAACTTACAGCAGTGGGAAGCCCAGGCCAGCCCCCTCAGCTGCACATTCAGGCCATACATCAGACCTTGCTGTTGTCATTTGAACTTCCAGGTGCCTGGTTGCCATGTCTGTACCTTAACTAACATTGTACTTAGGCAAGGAAGAAAGCAGCTTGCCTCCTGCAAGTCCTGTGGAAAGACACACAGGACCTCTCCATCTGAAGGAGGCTGCAAACTAGAACACGCCCTTGCTCTGATTTGAACGAACATGTCTATATGAAATGCATATGGAACTTAATTCTCATTGCAATAACGATAGGTTTCTGCCCTCTCTAGTGGAAGTATGCCATTACAAGAGATCCCAGGCAGCGTAGAGCTGAGCATGTGAGACACAATTACCTAGCGTGAGTGAAGTTTGATATCCAAAGTACACACACACAAGGGGCCTGGCAGGCAGGTAGTCCAGAGAGCTTCCTGGTTCATGTATCTTGTAAAGATGCAGCAAGGCACACCATATGCGCTGACACCAAATCTGCCAGCACCTTCACATTGAACTTCCCAGCCTCTGGAACTTTAAGGATAGAAGACTCTTGTTTCTAAATTACCTAGACTAAGGTAATTTGTTATAGTAGCAGGAATGGACTTAGAGCAAGCCGCATGTTCTAATTTTGTATCAATAGTGGTTATCAAAAGTCCTAGTAACTAGTGGTTTTCAATTTTTGTTTATTTAAAATTTTCTGTGATTTTTTTTTTCAAATGAAAAATGTTCAGTTTTCATCACCAAAATCTTTTTTTTTTTTTTTGGTAAGTTTTATTCCTGACTGTCTACAGTAAAAACTGCAGCAGGCAATGGTCCTGAGGCTGTGGTCAGAGCTTCACAGGTAAAGCTCCTGCTACCCTGCTGCCTGTCTCTGAGGTCTGACGCAGGGCTTTGAGCATTTCCTGGAGCATGTGGGCCCTGAGCTTGTGATCTGTGGGGAAAGGACACTGCAGCTCCTAAGCATGAAGGGAGTCCTCTCTCCCACTGCTTTCCTTGAGGGAACTCAGAGGTCCTTATTTGACCTGAGTTTCAATCTATTTCTGGCTCTATGTAGAACAGCAAACCTGCTAATGGGAGCATTATCGTCATGTTATTTTTAATGTTCTTCCCTGACTAATCAATTATTTCCAGCTCAGCTAAGCCTTCCACCTCAGGCTGTCCTGCCTCTCCCAGCTCCTCCTAACTCAGAGCCTCAGGGCCCACAGAAGCTGCAGGGGTTGTGGGAAGCTCTGAAGGTGCCTAACAAACCTGAGAGCTGAGGTGAATCCAGGAGGACATGGTAGGACACTTATGTACAGTTTTCCTCAGGTTCATTCCTTAGCTATCACCTCTCTCAAAAGATTTTCAAAATGAAGCCACTTTAATGAATTGATGTGGTTATTATTCAGGAAAACTGGCAGATGCTGAAGTCTAGTCACTTCTGTCCACGTTTCCATGAACATAACGAAGACGTGGACTCTGCTCAATGGTTGGGCTAGCCAGCTTCCATGACAGAGAAGTATGAAGACAGAAATGCTTCTCAATAACAATGAAGCGAACGCCTGGTTAAATAACCTCAGGTTATCATGTGCGTGGATTTAACCAGGTCTGCTCTTCTGTGTTCTTACATACTCCAGGAGAGTGAGCCATCAACATATACAGAAGTATGAAGTTCTGGTGCGATCTAATGCCACCTTATGGATTTCCGATAAGCAAAAAATAATAATTATGTATATGAATGTTCACTGTACTGCTGTTTGTGGTAGTAAGAATTCTAAGTAACCTTATTCTTGGCAATGGGAGAATGTCTGTGCAAATGAAAGTCTGTTAGCTCGGTGTTGTTTGGCTACCCCAAGCTTCTTTTTAGAAATGAGTTCTTGTTGAATTCACGCTTAGCACTGTTACTGAAACAACTGCCCCACGCCTCAGGTTTTGCCATTCCTCTGTTCCTTTTACTGTCTCTCTTTGTATTGAATAAACAAATATGTCTTAGGGTTTAATTCTAATCCTTCTGTTGATTTTTAGTTATATATTTAAGTTATTTTTTCACAGGTTTCTCTAGGGATCACAATGTGAATATTTACTTTATCATATTAACTTCAGGTTTAACTTCAGAAGAATACAGCTGTTCAATTCCCACGTAGCTCCATCTCCCAATATTGATGTTATTATAACTATATGAGTCCTGCATTGTAGATCATATTTACTTGTATGTCTTAGATGATCATAGAAAAGGTAAAGATTTCATGTAACATACATAATGCACCATGTTTGACATTCTATCTCCTACAATATGCATCCAATAACATGGTGTCATTAATTTGCCTTTTGAAAAATTAAGGGGTCAAAATTAAAATATATAAACCTATTTTATAACTCGGTCACTGTCATTTCTTCCAGAAGATAAGTCACCATCTGCTGAGGCATCTCAGTTGAAGTAGCTACCTCACTTCAGTATGTTCTCTAAGGCAACACTCTCTTATTTTATGGTTTTCTGGGAATGTCTTTATTCCATCTTTATTTTTGAAGTACAGTTTTTCTTTTTATGCAGAATCCATGGTAGACAACCCTTTTCTTTCAGCACCTTGAATATACCAGTCCACTGCCTTTGGACTGCCAATCTTTTTGAACAGAATTCTGTAGTGCTTTCCATTTAATATTGGTTTTGCTCCTGTTCTTATTATCATTATATTCAGTTGTGTTCATTTATTTCCATATCACAAATCTGTCTGATAGAGGGAAGTCCATTTGACCCATATATCAGATAATTTAAGCACTTGCTTTCTGATTTGCAACGGTTTGTGGCTCCTGCTGCTTACTTACCTTTCTCGTCTGCATGCTCTTGGAAGGTGGGTGACTAAGACCAGGCTCGTTCTCCTACAAAGACTTTGTGTCAGGTCCTGCTTAACTGAAGACAGAGATAGATCAGAGCTGGTGCACTGAGGACCTGCAGCACTGGACAAGGAGAGATCCAGAAGAAGGTCTAGCAAGCGTGACAGGGTTAGTGACAGACAGGTAAGGCAGTCACAGAGCAGGAAGGTGTGCCATCAAGGGTGTCTGTGAAGAAGTTCATGATACCGTTCAGGTGACTGGGATCAAAGAAGGACTTGGTGTGGCTCCAGGAAGCACATCTCATTCCTGCTTGTGTAACCTTGGGTAACATATCACCTTCTCTGAGTCTTATTTTCTATTCCTTAAATAGGGCTAAAGACTCCCATTGTTACAAAGTTAATGTGCTGGCTAGAATTATTATGCATACATTTTCCACACAGTACATGGGACATAGCAGTTGTAACTATCTATATGGTTGGAAATGCAGATGCTGATAATTAAAAAACAAAACGAAACAAAAAACAAAACATTGCTTTTACAGGCCAGTCAAAACTTAGGCAAGGTACTTGGTAAACAAGGAGATGATTCAGTTTCAGAACTAAGAAATGGGACAGCCTTCCACTTACCTACAGAGGTGCAAAGAGCAGAGCAGAGCTATGTCCAAAAGTTACTTACACAGATTGCTCTTATTTGTACCTCAAGTGTCCTGTGACAGCAATATGAAATGAATGCTATTCAACGGTCTATGAAGTTTCTTTATCAACAATGGATCCATGATGATCTAGTTCCCATGAGTCAGTAACAAATAACATAAGAAGATTCAAATATCAGAAGCATTTCTTTTCCTTGGACTTCTTCCGCATGGGTGGGTCTTAGCAAGGTAGCTGATGCAGGTGGCCCTCAGCTGCAATTAGAGTGATTAGAAAGCTGGTAACTGCCATCATCAGAGGATTTGTCACTCACGTGATACTGGCTGCCAGCTGAGACCTTCTCAGGGACTGTGGTTAGACTATCTAGCCATGGCATCTCAATCCCACGTAACCTGGGCTGTTTCCTGGCCCTCTCTAAGGGCAGCAGTTCTAAGGGAGAATGAAGCATCAATCCATATTTGATGAAAGAAGGTCAAAATTTCCATTTAAAGCAGGCTTATGTGCGATATAATGTTGACTTTATCTCTAGAGAGAAAAACATCTGTAACTAAGCAAGTTTTTAAAAGCATGTAATCAAGAATAAAGGAAAACTCAGGCTTCTCATGTCCTTCTCCAGAGTCTAGCCTGGGGAATCTTCCTGACCTCCCTATCCATACTTTCTCCATAGCCAGCAAAATTTAGCCCTGGTCCCACATTTCATTCCCTAGTCTCGTCTGACCATCCCTGCACCTACACTACAGTCAAGCTACCTGCAACCATGCACAGGTCGCTTCTGCTATACTTTCATCCACACTACCCACCCAGGCTTCTCACAGGTTCCTCCAGGGTCTAGCCTGGGGAATCTTCCTGACATCTCCATGTATACCTCCTCCACAACATGCCAGGTCTAACCTGGAGCCCACATATAGTGTCTTGGCCTAGAATGGCCTTCCCTACCAATACCACAAATGAGCTTTAGACTTTGTCCAGGATTATCCCTACCTCTCTCCCATAGGTTTTCCCCCCTTCGATATCCAATATTTCCACCCAGACAGATCTATTTCCATATTCCAGGCTTGAGCCAGGAAGCACATCCTATATACCAGCCCAGTCCCTTCCATCCACCTGTCTTTATTCCAACTAAGACATTTCCAACTTCTAGGTCCAAATTGCCCACACATCCTCTCTTCTGCCAAAGCTGTAGAGATAGCTATCTCTATAACAGACTCCAAACTAACAAAGTCCACATGCCAAGATCTCATACAAAAATACCAACAATATGAAAGATCAAACCAGTATATTCTTTCCAAAATCTATTGTCCTTTGTTGACCCCTCAAGAGGTAGAAATCCCTACTGCAGAATGTTCTTCACCATCAGAGCCCAGAGTACCCTGAGCAGGAACTGACCTGAATGTCTCCTCCCTTAGGATCAACTTTCAGTAGAAATATTTGCCAATGAGAATTACCTACATGCAGTAACAGGGCAACCATATGCATCAGGGAAGAATTCAATGAGTTTAAAGAAGACACAAACTGCTCAGTGAAATGAAGAAGAAACACCTGAGTCATGCCAAGGAAACAGACACAGACTGATGGAAGCAATGAAGACAGCCCAGGACTGGAGAACAGAATTCAATAAGGAAAGAGAAACACTGAAGAGGACACAGGCTGAGAAGAAAATGTAATTGAAAACCCCAATAATTCAACTGGAAAACTCGGAGGAAAGCCTAACAAATGGAACAAACCAAGGCAACAATAGAATATGAGGACTTGAAAATAGAATGTCTAAACCAAATGAGCAAAACACATGGAAAAAAGTAAACACAGAAAAAGTACATACAGAAAATGTGGGACATCATGAAAATCAAAACATTAAATTGTAGGCATAGATGAGGAGAAAAGAATGCTAAATAAATCCTAAATAAAGAATCTGGCATATACCATATCTTCAACAAGAGCATAGTCCCCAAACAAAGAAAAGACAGATCATCTGGAAAAAGTAAACAGAGGAACATTAGCATTAATTGTCATCATATATCAAGCAGATATAACGAACATCTATAGAATGTCGATCTAAACACCAAATAGTACACAATACACGTTCTATTCAGCAACACATGGAAGCTTTTCTAAAGTAGAGCATATCCTGGGACACAAAACAAATCTTACAAATTCAAAAACATTGAAAGCACTTCTTGTTTCCTATCTGACCACAATGCCATAAGATTTAAAACTGACAGCAAAGAAATCTCTCATTAAAATCACAAACTTACGGAGTGTCTTAATTAGGGTTTTACTGATGTGAACAAATACCACGACCAAGGCAACTCTTACAAGGACAACATATAGTTGGGTTACAGGTTCAGAGGTTCAGTCTGTTATCATCAAGGTAAGAACATGGCAGCGTCCAGGCAGGCATGGCACAGGAGGAGCTGAGACTTCTACATCTTCATCTGAAGGCTGCTAGGGAAGACTCTCTCACATGGTTAGGAGGAGGGTCTCATTGGCCATCCCCACAGTGACATACTTTCTCCATCAAGGCCACACCTACTCCAACAAGACCACACTTTCTAATAGTGCCACTCCCTGGGCCAAGCATATACAAACCACCACATGGAGATTAGGTAATTCATTACTGAATGATGAATGAGTTCAAAAAGAAATTTCCTGGAAATAAATGAAAATGAAAGCATATTACTACAAAATGTCTGCATTGGAAGCAGTTATATAGGATAAATTAATAGCTCTAAGTGCCTATCCTAAAACATTAGAAAGAGCACAATAAATGACGTAATCA
The DNA here is from genome assembly GCA_021653895.1 of Mastomys natalensis. Classification (NCBI taxonomy): domain Eukaryota; kingdom Metazoa; phylum Chordata; class Mammalia; order Rodentia; family Muridae; genus Mastomys; species Mastomys natalensis. The sequence goes on along the minus strand of JAJTUV010001179.1, from coordinate 865,146 downwards.
TGCAACTCAAAAACTTAGAAAAACAAGAAAAAAAAAATCCCAACACAGTTGACAGCAAGAAATAGTAAATATCAGAGCCAAAAATCAGTGAAATAGAAACACAGACAATATTATAATCACAAAATCCAAGAGCTGATTCTTTAAGAAAATAAATAAGATTATAGACCTTTGGCCCAACTAATTAAAAGAAAGGGAACCTAAAGCATAAATGAACAGGGAAATATTACAACAAACACCAGAGAAATTCACAATATTATAAGATTTACAAATCAATACTCCTCAAAACCTGTACTCAATTATGCTGGAAAATCTAAAGGAAGTGGATGAAACCACCAAATTTAAGCCCAAAAGAAGTCAGCATATTCTCTTACCAGACACTTCTAGCTCCACATCTTCAAAGGTGAGCACATGGCCTGGAGTAACTGCAGAATCCAAAAAGCAAAACAGGACCACTGCAAGGATGAGAATCAGGAAACACTAGAGCAGAGACTATCAGGATACAACTGATCTTACTGGGGAAATGGCAAAGAGGGGCTCTTTAGGGAAGGAGAGGGAGTTAAATACAAAAGAAGGTGGGAAGAGGATAAAATAGCAGTAAGGATGTTTAAAAAGTCATAAGGAATCATGTTAATAATTATTTATCTAAGAACTTATAATACATGTAATTCTGTATATAAATATACATATACAATTTAAACAAAAATTACTTATTTAAGTTGGCAGTGCTTTCTCCAAGAGCCAAGACCACCTAAGAAAAACACAAAAACCAGACTTGATAATCTTTCTTTTGAGTTGTTGTCCAGGGCTGTCTAATAGACTCCCAAAATACACAGCCTATTGCTATTATCCTTTGTTGGGCCCCAGAAGTGGAAGTCCCTATTGCAGAAGACACTGTGTACTTCACAATCAGGGCCCAGAGTACCCTGAGCTGGAACTGACCTAAATGCCTCCTCCCTAAGGACCAGCTGTCACAGTACCAAAAGGCAACCCGAAAACTTCCAAAGGAGGGAAACAAGCAACCATCCTACCCCGCTATAACACCCATGAAACCCATCAACAGCCAGCAGGGCATGACAACCCTAAGGGTGCACTAGTGTGACACACAGACACCGGCAGTAACCAGAAGCTCTCTGATTAAACCTAAAAGCCACTCAACAAGAAGGATACTATGCACTAGAAGCCTAGTTAAGTACTCAGTGCTAATAGAATCATAGTCATCGGAGGACACTCTATGACCACACATTTACCAAACCAGCATAATCTCTAAGGACAATCTATAAACATTTGTCCTGATACCCACAGGCAAGTGTAGTTAGTCTTCACCCCTCCTTAAGGAAACCTCTCTTTGCAACAGACAGACTATACAGAAAACAACAACCAATTGCAGAGTTGCGGAGCCAAGTCCTAATGGATGCATCTACAAAACATTCCCACACCTAAGGCTCAAGGAACATAGAAGAAGTGGGGATGGAAAAATTGTAAGAGCCAGAGGATGAGGGAGGCGGTTTGCTATGAGATTGTGTCTCCTACTAATGTCAGAAGCAACACCCAGAAAGTCTCATCAACATGACTGCCTTAACATGAGCTGAATAAGGACAATGATAATAGACATACCAAAGTGGACAGAGGCCTAACCCCCATACCAGGAAATACAGGCATGTAAGGAATGCAGAGAGTGGGAGAAACAGTCTTCTTCAGAGAAGAGCACACTAATTGGTTATTCAGTATCCAAAGGACAGTTTTGAAAACATACATATAGGTAGTATTATGCAGACTGAGCAGGTTATGAATATGCATGTGTGTTAACACACACACACACACACACACACACACACACACACATATATATATATATGTGGAATAATATTTTTTGAAAAAATTGATGGGAATCAATTTGAAAGATAGTAAAGATGGGTATGTGAGAGGGTTTTGATGGAGGAAAGGAAGGGAGAAAATATTTTAAGTAAAAGAAATTGGCTTAGCACTGCAGTCTGCATTAAGTAAAAGGTGGTGAGGTATAATGTGTTCCTTCAGCTGTACACAGGAACTCGCTCTTTTCACAAACATTTTTCCCAAAAACAAATGCTGGGTTCTGTAGGAGATTCTAGTGCTTCTTCAGAAAACTTTTCTTGCATCTTCTTGTGGTCAGTTAGATCAGGGCAGTCTCTTGTGGCAGGTACTTACCTAAGCAATTTGACGCAAGCCACAGGCTCAGCAGCAGCTTTCTGGAGATGCAAAAACTCGGTACTTCATGAAAAATAAACTTTTTCTTTTGGGTCTCATTGTCAGTGAAAGAGAATATTTAAAAAAAAAAATCAACAAGCAATCCCAAGTCATAAACTGGATAATTCCATCCAATAGACTATTATTCAGCCTTATAAGGGATGGAAAGTCTGACACAGGCTACCACATGGACAGAGGTAATGAAGTTAGCCAGCGGTCTATGAGATGAGAGACCACCTAGAACAGCTGACTGTGGTGGAAACAAATGGTGGGTGTCTAGTGCTGAGCAAAAGAGGAGCAAGGAGCCAATGTTGACTAGACATAGTGTTTGATTTGGAGATGGTGACACGGTCAGACAGTGGGCGATGGCTCTGAATGTTAACATGCTTACTGCCACGGAACTGTACACTGAAAATCATTATGTGTGAAGTGTGTGTGTTATAGATATGACATAATAAAAAAAACTAGTAACAAATAATCAATGTATTATTTGGATCTACTGTTATCTACCAAGCCAAGGAGAGGACAGTCTAGAGACTATTCTGTGAGCTCTATTGAAGGACTGCTCTGTCTTCATATCTTACATATATTTCACTTCTTATGTAAAGCATGTTACTTCCAATTTACCCTCACTGATCTCTACAGCTGGTAGCTTCAGCCAGGTGGTTTGCCTAAGTAGTCAGCTGGTCACCAAGTCACCAACTAGGACGTAGCAACAATGGCATCACCCGAAAGGGAAAGATATAGCTATTACAAGTCTGGGTGAAAGCTCTCTTGAGAACATTTCCTTCTGCCTGGGGCATGTGGGGAGATGCATCCACTCAGGGTGAAGGAGAAAGGGGCCATATTTGAAATCGTAAAGCAAGAATTCTGCTCACTACACATGCGCATAGACCAGTGCAAACACAGAAAGTCCTCCGTGGATTAACTATCCCATACTGTTTTAGCTCAATCATTATAATAATGCTGTCATTCAAATTGAAAACATCTAGAAGAGAGACATAGAAAAGGTAGCCAGGACAATAGCATAGATAAAACTGCCTGGGTACATGAGCTGTTATATGAGTGGGGCCTGTGCAACATAAAGCAGAATAATTATTAAATGTGCCTCACAGGAAGAGTCATTGTACGGGTCAGATGATATGGCTATGAAAGCACTTGTATGATCTAGTGTTGTGAAATAGATTTGTATATTGATCCATATGTGATTCCTCAGCCACAGATTATATCCAAACGAGTTTCACTATCACTTTCTAAATTTCCATAAAGTATCTTGCTGGATCTTAATAGGCTTGCAGTAAATTGATACTCTCATCTGGGGAGTCTTCCCACTATTTTAGTCTTTCAGATAATAGTATGCTGTGGCTCCCTTAAATGGTTTCATTAAAGTGTTATAGATTCTTTTAATGAATCCTTTGTCCTGAGTTTTATTAGTACCAAGGAGTTATATGTCCTGTTGCTATTTAGCAGAGTTGTGCTTCAGTCACGTTCACTGGTCCTCTTATCTCCATGCACCTGGAGACAGTCTGTGTACTGAGGTAAGCGTATTGCCCTCTCCTCACACATTTGCCCCATTTCATCTCCTTACCTCCCACTTTCCATTCCAAATTGTTATATCCGCACTCCAGCCCACAAAGGGCCATGCTCATCTACAGAGGCACCTCAAAGTCAACATAAGCAGAGGACAGCCCTCTTCCCCCCAGGAACCTCTTCTCTGCTGTAACAGAAACGTGGAAGGCAGTTTGATCCTGCCTCCTCTCATATCACACTCTTACAGCTCATCAGACTCCGAGTCACATACACACTCCTCTCCAGCCCGGAGTCTTATCTACCTTCAGCTTCCGGGCAACTATTTCTTTTTTATTTGGTTTGGGTTTTGAATTTTTGACTGTTCTCTCTGTTTTACCTCCCCTCCCCTAATTCTTTACCTGTCCTTAAACACATGCAAGCTATTGTCATACTATACCCCAAAGGATCTTTCTGGAACTAATGCTCCTCTGCTTAGAATCCTTCCAAAGCTATTCATAACTTTTAGAATAAAAATAAGCTTCATGCCCCTCTATGAGGTGCACAGAGCCCATGCCTCCAGCTACCTGTATTCACAGCCGCGTGTCTCAACGGAGCCACCTGCCTACGCTTTACCCACTTTACTGCAGACATACTGACACATCTGTTGGGAGTTAAAGCAGCTGCCTTGGCCTCTGTATTATCCATTGTTTTTCCACTCAGGAATATGCTGTCTTTCACCTGTAACAAATTCTCAGTTCCCCAAAGCCTTCTCCACCTCCTTGGAGTTTGATTGACAGATGAAAGCTCACATACGTCAGAGATGGGCATCCTTGTAGTAACTGGCTTCTCCTGCGGACAATACAAAGCATTTCTTGTTCTTCGAGTTTTAATGTCCTGTAAGAAAAGTAGGTGGTACCTGAAACAGAGCAGTACTGGAGGCTTGGTGGTACATGAAACCAGCTGCCTGAAATGAGAAGGAAAACTTCTATTGTTCAGCATGCATGCTAAATACAGCAAAATCATAGTCACAACAGACTCATATCCAGGATATTCACAGTGATAACTGCTATTCTGTGTCAAGTGGTGGTTTGCAGCTTCTGCCAGGACTGTTGACCAAGGACGCAGGTGTCAATAAAGCAGAGTTGTAAGGTAGGAAATTCAGGTGGCTGAGTCACAGCCTTACTTACATGGGGAACCCCTTGTTTGCTTCTTATTTTACATTTTTAATTACCAGTTTAAAAATTAAGCATACATTGTTTGGGTGCTAAAACTCTGAGAAATAAAATGATCAGGAATGGTGTCAAAGCTCAGGGACTGGCCCACTAGGTTCTGGAGAAGTCTGTAACAGGAGGGAATAGCAAATAGATATCAGTAGATATTACTTGTTTAATTTTGTAGTGAATTTCCATCATTTGGTTTGTTTAAAATGCTGTGTACAATAACCTAGATGTCCTTCAACCAAAGAATGGATAAAGGAAGTGTGGTACATTGACACAATGGAGTATTAATGAGCCATTTAAAAAAATAAAATGAAATTTCAAATGGAACTAGAAAAAAATTATCCTGAGTGAGGTAATCCAGACCTAGAGAGAATATGGTATGTATTTGATTATATGTGGATATTAAGTCAATGATAACCAAGATGCATTCCCGGAACCACAGAGGTTAGGTATAGACTAAGGAACAGGGTGGGGGTGGGGGTGCAGATAGATCTCCATAGGAAAAAGAAATAGAATAGATAGTTACGAATTGATTGAGGGGTGGGTACAGAAACAGGAGGATCTGGTGGAGAAAGGGAGGAAAGAGGGGGAGAAGGGAAAGAATACAGAGGGAGACAGCTAAAATTAAGGGCCATTTGAAAGGGTAGTATGGGAACCTAATAGAGTAAAAGCTTCCTAAAATATACAGTTATTGAAGGCAATCTAAATGAAATCACCAAATAACGGGGAAGACAAAGCCCCAACTGGCCATCACTTGTCTACAAATGGGTAACATCTAATTAAGTAATTGGCCATAGAAGTCCCATGAGAATCCCCAAACAACCCAGGCTGTTGTCAAGACCATAGGTTGCTCTCTGCAAACTGATCACAAGACCCCCATTGCAGAAGACAACACCTACACTCACTGAGCATGGAGAAGCGGAGCTGCTGCACATGAAGAGCCTTTACCACTATGTGATAGCTTCTTTGGTATAGGAAAACACTCTGCACAAAGTGCTTTCCTATACCAAAGGGAAATGTAAACACCAAGTCAGCTACAAGCCCTTTGATCTACAGTAGTGTCCTGCCTACAAGATATGTTAGGGCAATGGTGGCACAAAGCTTGTGGGACTACCCAACCCATACCTGATTTGACAACTAATATCTGAGTTGACTTAAGGTCAAACCCATGAGATGAAACCTATACCTAACACTGCTTGAGTAACCAAAAGCTTGAGACTAAATAGCTCAGGGACTTAGGGTAAAACCACAAACTAATGTTCTAACAACAACAACAACAAAGCAATAAAATGACTCCTAATGACATTCTGCTATACTGAGAGATCATTGCTCAGCCCTACCTGCTGTAGGTGGAAACACAGATGCTTACAGCCAGAAATTTTGCAGAGAGTAAAAGACCTTGAAACACTCAACCATAAACAAGATGTCTCTATCAAATCCCCCCACCCCCAGGGCTCAGGGAACCCCAAGAAAGAAGTGGCAGAAAGAGTGTAAGAGCCACAGGAGGAGGAGGGCGCAAGAAAACACATCCCTCTAGATCAACAAGCTCAGAGCATATATGAACTCACAAAGACTGAGACAGCGTGCACAGAGGCTGCATGGGTCTGCACCAAACGTGGTCTTAGAGATGAAAGGAGAAGTGAGCACATGCCCGCATCCCTAACTCAGAGGCTGTCTCCCCTTGATAACAACTTGCAAATGAAAATTTAGTTTTCATAGAAAACAAACTACCCTTAAGGGGAGGCTGCACACCCAGCAGTGGATGGCAGAAGAACTCAACAGCATCTTCGGAGGTTCCCATCTCATAATGTTGTGTCAGGCTTTTTCTTTCTGTGTGTGTTTGTTTATCTTACTATTTTTATTTTTCTATTTAAATCTTCTCTTTTTTCTTCTTTTTCACTCTATAGGTTCTTTATGTATATATTCTGGCTCCCAGTTTAGTGATTTTATAGGATTCCTAAGCATGTGAACAAGTGGCTCTCTGGTTCTTGTGCCTTCTCTTGGGCTCTTTTCCTTCTGTTTATTTTATCCAATTTCAATGTGTTAGCTTTTGTTTTATTTTATCTTATATCATGTCATATCATACTATACTTACATTCATTCCTTAGAAACTTGTTCATTTTCTAACGAGAGACAGAAAAGGCTGGCTGAGGAGGGAGGTAGGAGGAACTGGAAGAGTAGGGAGAGGTGAAACTGTAATCAGGATCTATCATGTGAGAAAAAAATCTATTTTCAATAACAAAGAAATAAAGAAGTAATTTCACTTTTGGATAAAGATTAAAAAAAAAAAAAGGCACTGGTCTTCACTAGGACACTGCCACTGTAAGACTCATTACAACTTTAAAACTGGTTTACCATGTCTCCTCAAAGCACAGAAAACATATCAGATATTGTTTATTCTGAAACAAAAGTGAGCAGCCCTGAGTGTATCTGTAGTCTAGGAAATCAGCAGTCAGCTTTTATGGCTATTGTTTATTATAGACCATGTGATTCTAAATAAACTATAATGAAAAGGTTAAAATAAGGTTGTGTAGGGACAACCTTTAGCTTCGCTCATTACTGATCTGCTTTCTATACGTTTTTTACATGCCATAAGGAAAGACCACCCTGGGACACGGTTCCCAGCAAGTCACTTCTTTCCCTTTGTCACTGGCCTCTGCCAGGCTAAGTGACGGTTACCTTGGAGCTGCTACACTGTCTTCACCTCAGAATTTGTACTCTCTGAAACTACATCCTAACCTCTCTCTTTAGCTGTTATTTTCAAGGACATTTCATGAAGCTGCATGTCCGGTTCCGATTCGTTGTTTCTTATTGCTTATAGCAAGAATCAACACTTCTTTCTCTTTAACGGACCTCATCAAGCTTACTTAATAATTTATATATTGTTCTCTAAACCACCATTTTTCTTTGCTTTTTACTAAAAAATGAGCATGAAAATAAGGTAAACTCTGTTTTGTTCTAACAACTGAGTTGTAATGTACAGATAGAGCATCTGTCATCCAAAAATATGAAATCCAAACTGCTCCGAAATCAGAAGCTTTTTGAGTAGCTAACATGTGTCATGAGTAGACAGTCCACCTGTGAGCCCACGTGATGGGCTACAATCAAAACACAGGTGCACTAAAACCACCGCGTGAGACTCTCTCCAATCTCTAGCTATGTAGTACCCCTGCTACATAAATGAACCTCATGCTTCAACGCTGGGCTCACCCCTAAATATCTCATGTGTATGCAAATCTTCTGCCCCAAACATTTCTGATAATGAATGTGCAACCATAATCTGCTTTTCTAGCCTAATCTAGCTCCTTTTATTCTTACCGGTAAGAATGCCTCCAGCAGAAATGGTAACTTTTGGGGCTCTTCCTGGTTTTTTTCCTTTGCTTAATTGGCTGTGTGATGCTGTCATTTTTTTTTTTTTTTGAAATTCTATCTTCACACCTGCTAGTTTTCAGAGCATATAAACTAATCCACTGATTTGTGGACTCAATCAGGTAGCAGATCTTCATAAGTAGAGATAATATTTTTATATTCATTATAGCACCATAAATATTCATTCAGCAAATATTTTTGGATTTTGTGTGTGTGTGTGTGTGTGTGTGTGTGTGTGTGTGTGTGTGCTCAATTTGATGGTGCAATGACATATCGGATCTTTTTTTTTTTTTTTTTGGTTTGTTTTTTAGTGTTTGGGATTTCTTTGTTTTTTGTTTGTTTGGTTTTGTTTTTGTTTATCTGAGACAGGGACTCTGTGTACCTCTGGCTGGCAGAAATCTCAGAGATCTGCCTGCCTCTGCCTAGGATTAAAGGTGTCATAACTACACCTAATCTCGAGCCACTTTTGCTGCATGTGTGGAGGCAGGGCAGGTCTTTTGACTGTGCCAGCTGAAAGGACTTCTCTGCTAAATTTTCTTTTGTGTTTCTGATCATCTGACAATGGCCTGGGGACTGGCAAGCTAAGTCGAGCACTTGGTCTCTTAAGTTCCTCTTCACAGGTCAACGCATCCTCCCAGGTTCCCTTAGCTTCTCCACCTCACAGTCTCAGTGATACAGATACAACAAGACCCATTACACCTACGTCTACAGCATGTTTGCGAATGCCCTAATAATCTGATCAAATTGCTTGGATGGTCTGGATCAGTGGTTCTCAACCTGTAGAGTCTCATATCAGATATTTACATGATGATTCTTAAGAGTAGCAAAATTAATTTTATAAAGACTCCTGTGGTTGAATTGAGAAAGGACTGGAAGAAGCAGAGGAAGAGGGTGACCCCATGGGACGACCATCAGTCTGAACTAACAAGAACCCCCGAGACCTCTCAGACACTGAGCCACCAACCAGGCAGCACACACTAGCTGGTCTGAGTCCCCCGACATATATACAGCAGAGGACTGCCTGGTCTGGCCTCAGTGAGAAATGTACCTAACCCTTGAGAAACTTGAGGTCTGGGGAGGTGAGGGGGAGTGGGTACGTTCTCTTGGAGACGGGTAGGGGGAGTAGGATGGGGAGTGGTTGGAGAGCAGACCAGGAGGGAGATGGGGACTGAACTGTGAAAAAAAAAGATTAAAAGATCATCATCATCATAATGATAATTTTTTTTAATTTAAAAAAGAGTAGCAAAACTACAGTTATGAAGTAGCAACAAAATATCTTTATGGCTGGGGGGTCACCACAACATGAGGAACTAAAGAGTCTCAGCATGCAGTAGGGTGAGAACTGGCCTAGACGAGCGTCTGGAGAGACAGGCTTTACCGCTGATGAAAAGACCTCACAGTCACGCTGCAGAAGAGTGGAGGCGAGGCAGAAAGATCACATGACTGTTTTTGCAGGTCATCTGTGGTTTCTCGAATCCACAAACTATGAAAGGACTCTTCTTCCAAACTGAAAAAAAAAAAAATTCCTACTGTGAGAAACGTTTTTTGTTTTGTTTTGCTTTTTGCCTTTCTGTCAAACATGACAGAAACCCTCCTTATTTTATGAAACTCCTCACACCTGTTTTCCCAACTCTGGACACCCACACACTAGCACATGACTCTAGCACGCCCTTCTCCTTCACACAGATTATGAATTAGCCAATCAAGCCAGGTTTTGAAGTTCAGCTCCTAACAACGGGATCTGTTAGAATAAGAGATGCGTGAACTTCCTGCCCTGTTCCCCATGTGTGCTTGACAGCCATTAGTACTACAGAGCACCCTTTTTAACAACAACAATGCCTTGCCAGGTTACGTTTACTTTGTTCTTGCTTGCTTTGTTCCTTCTTTATGTGATACCCATAATCTTATTTGGAGGCTTATCCAAAAGTTTAAATCCACCTCGGAGAGTATCAGTTCCCCTCCTTTGGGAAGCCACCATAGCCCGTTATGGTGACTGCTAGGGTCTAAAACGGACGAACTCTCTTGGATCTGTAATAATCCCAGGATGGAAAGTTCCTCAGCAATGCAATGGAGGACCAAGGACAGCATCATGGTGACTAGGCGACTCTGCACAGAGCAAATAAGAAATGCCGTGGATGATGGCAAAGTACTCCTTGGTAGTTTGGGGATTCTTTTGGGTTTTGGTGTTTTATTTGTTTGTTTGGGGACTTTTTACACATTGTTTTGCAAGGTGTGTTTGCTGATTTATAGTGCAGACTTAAGAGTCTTCCAGTCATATGCTTTCATCACTAGCCATCTAGCGATGGGAGCTAGCACTGTGAGATAAGACCTGGAAAGTATTTATGAATTTACATGGGTCCAAGGTCAAGTCTTGGAAAAACACACATCCAAACTAGGACCAAAAGAATAGATTGCTAGGTGGCAAACAAGCCACTTCCAATAGGTAGCTGCAATCACTGGTGACAAAGAGGGATCAGTATGCTAGGAGGGATTCTGGAGATTCAGAAATCTGCTAGGTCTTAATGCCTGCTCTTTCTACCCAATGTCTCCAAGCCTGTTTTTCACTAACTTAAATAGAATATTCTTGTCCTTCTTGTAGTTTCTTTGCAACAGCATGATTGTTCTATGCTCTTGTTTCTCTCCCACGAGCTGGAGTACCCTTGCTTTTGTTTTTATGTTCCAATTACAGTGACACAGACAGACTAAGGATTAAGAATAGGCTGATGCCACCCCTTCATGGGGTCTCTAGATGTTATTATTTTCTATGTTCTGTGTTTTCTAGATGACCGGTACCAAATCTAATACAACAACAATGGTAATGGGATGACAGTGCATAGAGAGGAGTAGGGAGGGCAGGGCCAGGGAAGGAGGGGCCAGGGAGGGTGGGAGACATTACATATGCTCACATATGTGTTAACAGGGCTTCTTTAACTGAGTTCTGCTGGGTGTTGAAAGATCAATTCTGTATGGCTACTCACACTAATTTAAAACCAAAACCCACTGCAGATTATTCTCCAGACTGTACCAAGCATTAAAAAAGGTTATTTTACTGACTTGTATGTTGTATGTGGTTTACCTGGGAACTTGCAAAGCCCCATAGCTTAAAAATATGTACACAGATAATATTAGTGTGTGTTATGTATGTGGTTTGGATTCAGCTTTCCCTTATTAACAACTGTCACCTTCATAAGACCAGCTGTTGTCTGCTCTTAAAAGATTATAGCTAGGCTTATTGATGCTCCTTTACATAAAGAGGGGGAAGGAACATTAGTGGACCTTTGCCTGAGTATCCAGACACTCATTCTAACCAGTTGTATGCAATTCTGCTCTAGTTACATGCAGTCTCATGGTCTTGGGGTGGAACTTGATCATATAGGCTGGGGAAGACTGGGGGGGATGTACTCAGCCTATGAAGCTACAAGGAAGTCATCATTCCTACTAGGTGAAGACTTTCCAGGCAGCTGCTTTTGGGTCATCTACAAACCTAGCAGTGACCCTCATCTGTACTCTGTGAGTAAATCCAATAAACTCACTGGCTCCCCAAGGCACACTTAGTGAAATCTAACTTCTTTGATTTGTCACTGGTACCTTATACAGAGGGTACATCATACATTGCTTAGTGTCCCCCACCAGGGGAGAAAATTCTCACAACAGATGGTAAGTTTATTTGTTAATGTTCCTATATCTCATGGTATTAAAAAAGAAAGCCAGTATGTAAAAAAAAAATCTAAAATTGGAAATTATTTCAGTAAAAAGTGACTTACATATAAAGATTCCAATGGGTGGAATTTTTCCAGATTTGGAAAAAAGAAAAGCTGGAAATCTTAAGCAAGCTATAAAGGTCTGAGCATGTTGCACAAGGCATATAAAAGATGAGAGGTTATGTATATGATATTAAAACTGAGGTCAAAGTTCAATAAATCAAGATCAAACTTCTGCTTAAGTCAATGAAATTATCGGTCTTTTCTTCATAACAATTACAAAGACTTGCTTAAAGAACAAAAGTGGATATATGATTAATTAAAGTTTACTTAAAAGTGTTTTCTTGCCCAAGATTGATCTAAGTATTGCATAATAGTTAAAAGTACTAGACTAGTGTAACTGACCTTCTGGGTGTTTGATAAACCTTTTGACGTGTCCTGTAACTGTGGAAAGATACTGTTCTCTTGTTCAAGGAGGCCAAAGAGAGTTATTAGGTAACTCTGATTAATAAACTCTAATCAACATCCAGTTAACACAGAGGAAAAATTTCCTCAATGCTTCCAAGTGATGGCAAGGTCAAGCAGTGCCTTGACATCCTCACAGAGATAAAACATCTGATAAGAGAAAGGTGTCTTAGTTTGAGTTTCGTTGCTGTGAAGAGATACTATGACCAAAGCAACTCATAGAAAGTATAACATTTAATTGAGGCTGGCTTCAAGTTTCAGAGATTTAGTCCATTATCATCATAGTAGAAAGCATAGCAGCATGCAGGCAGTCATGGTGCTGGAGAAGAAGCTGAGAGTTCTACATCTTGATTTGAAAGCAGGCAGGAGACTGCCTTCTTGGAGGCAGCCAGGAGGTGACTCTCTTCCACACTGGGTGGAGCTTGAGCACTAGAATTCCTCAAAGCCCACCTACGCACTGACACACTTTCTACAACAAGGCCACACCTATACCAACAAGGTCACACCTCCTAATAGTGCCACTTCCCATGGGCCAAGCATTCTCAAACTACCACAGAAGGCTAGAGGAACTGGAAGCTCCTATCAAGCCTAGAACCTGAGGACCAGACTCTCAACTGGCCTTGACAGTGCAAAAAGAAAATGGTTAATTTTAACTAACTTTAGGGTCCTGAACACCCAACAGGAAAGTATAGCTAAGGACTAAAATAATTAGTGTATTTCTTTAACAGCCCCAGGGTTCACCAGATGCTAAATACTTATGAGATGTTATTTAGACAACTATTTCTCACTAGTAGGTTTTTTTTCTTTAAATTTAAATAAAATTCTGCCCAAAAATAAGACTTCAGACCTTAGCTCACTGCAATACCTAGCTACAAGAAAGAGCCCCACTGTTATTTTAGTCTAAACATTAAAAGGTAACTAAATTTCATTTTTTTCCTTCTCTAGAAGCCATCTTAGAGAAACTTAATACTGATTCTAGCCATTCCAATAGCTATCAAAGCATCTGAATGCAGATCCTTGGTTCATGACTCTAAACACGAGCCTTGGAGGCCATGAAAAAGCAGAAAGGAGCCAATAAATGGACGTTAATCAAGGAACTCTAATGGCCTTTGATTTGCACATTTAAAAAATGTCCTCTGTTCTGATTTCTCCTGGTTCCCTGCCTAGAACTTATAATGCTGATAGCCTTGGCTTTATTCCCCCTCACATTTCTTTTCAAGCACCAGGAAAGGACTTCCTTTTCTCCCTGGCTGTCTGTTGTACAAAAGAGCCTATGCACTTGGGAGTCTTCTAAATATCCCCACTGGGTAGAAGGGAAACCCTGATCTCCACATCCAGGAACTCATTTCTGGTAGAATCCAGACTAGTTATCACCCAGTTCCATAATGGCTCTTAGAATTACCTCATGTGGGAGAGAGGAGGGTGAAAACAGGAGGTTAAAAATTGGCTAGAAAATTTGAGGTAAAGGAGGAGAAGGACGGAGAGGAGGAGGAGGAAGAAGAGGAGGAGGAAGAGGAGGAGGAAGAGGAGGAGGAAGAAGAGGAAGAGGAGGAGGAGGAGGAAGAGAAGGGAGGAGGAGGAGAAGGAGGAAGAGGAGGAGGAGGAAGAGGAGGAGAGAAGGAAGAGAAGGAGGAGGAGGAAGAGGAGGAGGAGAAGAAGGTGGAAGAGGAGGAGAAGGAGGAGGAGGAGAGAGGTGGTGGTAGAGGAAAGAAAGAGGAAGAGGAGGAAGAAGAAAAGAAAGTGAACCAAAGTAACCAGTTTTCTTCATAACTGAAAACCAGGAATATTTCTTGGCCCTCTTGGCAGCCTCATTCTTGCCAAAGGCAAGGGTTCCTAAATGATTTTTAAGTTGTCTCTAAAAGAATGGAATTGTGAAAGTAGCAATAAAGACAAGTTATTCCTTTTCATCAAGAGAATCGTTTCTGGCCTGGGTAGAGAAATAGATTTTCCAGCTGGACCTATCAATCACTCAGCCAAGGAAGGCAGAGTCACCTTAAAACCAAGGTAAGGAGATAGGCAGATAATTAATACTACTCATGTTGGGGGCTCACCCAGAGACTCATTAAGACCAGCTTCACAAAACAATCCCCAATCCCTTACTGTTACTAGAATTGAAAAAGCCATCACATGATGGCTAAATTTTTAGAAAAAGACAAAAATTCATTACAAAGAGGGCACATTGTAATACTTTGAAGTTTTTTTGTTTTTTTTTTTCCTGTTGTAATGGCCAACATTCCATAAACCTTCCCTCATCTTGTAAAACTCTTGGGTATTGCCCAACCCCTGAACGTTTCTGCGACTTGACAAGCACTTTCTTCCCCTTTATGTGGATCATTAGAATAGATACTGAGTGAACTGCCTTCACCAGTGTGGCTTGCTAGCCTCATCTGAGTGATGGAACGGCCTTTTATCAATATAAATCTCCTCGCCAGGTTACTTTCATTTGTTCATGTGTTTCTTTGTACAGCACTGAGAATATTTTTTCCAACACTGCCTAATGACTAGAATTTAGTGTCACAAATCAAGCTTACACATAGGTCCTCTTGACTTCAAAGCTGATGAGGTTAAAATACAAGCTGTTTGTCTTTACACATCCAATCCACTGTAGTAAGACAAGGACAGGATAGCTGTGGTAGGCATTTTCACCTTTGAGAAGAGAATAAGAGTCACCAGTCCAAAGTGCTGGGAACTCTTGAGTATGTGTTGCCTGCATCCCCTGTTTGAGACATGGGGTATCTATTAATCAGGGGCAAGTTTTTGTTTTTCAAAGCAGGTTCTCTATGTGTAGCCCAACTCAGCCTGGAAATCATTATCCTCCTGCCTCGGCCTTCCAAGAGCTGAGATTACAAATATGAACCGCCATGCCTAGCAGAACTTAGTTTTGTTCCCTGGAAATAGCTGCAGAGACATGGTCTCTGTTTCTTCCTGAGAGTGGATCTCCTATCCATTTCCCTTCAAAGCCTAAGACCTTATCTTGTGGGCTCTTGGCTGTCTGAATGAATTATCTGACACATAGTTATCGCCACATTAGAATGTCTTATGTTTCAGCATAGCATAATAACCTGAAGGAAGCAGGAGTGGCACTCATATCTTGGTGGCAAACAACAGCCCTCTAATTGGACGTAGAGCCTGTTCAATAGGAGAGAAATCAAACACACTTCAGAGTTCCGTGCAATGCAGGTTTCTACATTTACACGATGTTCACGGGTTATTTTGATTTGTTTTCCAGGGGATTTTTTCCTTCGGTGTTTGATGGTCAAACCCAAGAGCTTGTGCATGCCAAGCAAGCATATTACAACTGATCTAAATTCCTATCCCAGAGGTCCAACTGTTTCTAACCCATGAAATTACAGTGGGTGAACTTGACAATGTGTAGGAAAGATAAAATATCGGAGTTTTTACAGTTCTTGAAACTTTGTTTAACCACAGAAATCTGAAAAACCAGAAACCTCTTGACAACTGAGCAATTTCATTTTTTTTAGAGCCAACTTGTGACCCTTCAGTGGTATGATCCCCTTAAACTGTTAATAGGAATTTCATTTATCAGATTATGGTCCTCTCCCTCTGACAAAAGCTACTTCTTTCAGCATTTCTACTTCAACAGTACATTCAGCTTTTTAACTTAATATCTAAAGATGCTTCAAAGCCCTTTATCTACCTGGGATACTAAATAGACATTACTGTGACTCTTTCAGACATTTAAATCAAGAATGGTGTCAATATATCTTTCATTTGACCTTTGGCATTGGGGCTATGTTCACTTGCAGAGTCTTTGACTGCCTAAAGTTTAGATGACAGTTTCATTTTCCAGCCCAGCATCTTGCAGGCACTCTAATTCCCTCAAAATTCAGCTTGCAAAATGAAATTTCTTCCCTGGCTCATCTGTCTTGTGATAGCTTATTGTACACATTCAGGAGTACTCAGACACTCAGTATTTAGCCTGATCTGCTTAGCCAGATTTGAGGTGTGTGTGTGTGTGTGTGTGTGTGTGTGTGTGTGTGTGTGTTCAGATTCACCTGTGCATACATGTGAAGGCCAAGGACCAACTTGGTGTCTTCCTCAATTCCACCTGTTTATAAAAAAAAAAAAATCTTTATTTTGAGACTTTCACACACATGTACAATGAAATATGATTATATCCATTCCCATCACCCACCTTTCTTCAAGTCCCTTATGCCCTCCAACCGATCTCCCAACCTTATGCCTACTAAACTCAGTTAGGGCTGCTCATAGGAGTGGGGCCATCCACTGGAGCATGGAAAATCTATCAGCAGCCCCATCCTCAATAAAAAATGATTCTCCGTTCATCCCAACAGTTCCTCGGTGTGGGGTGGGACCTAGAGGTCATCTGCTCCATCTATATCAGGGTTTTGATGCTCGGTCTTGTATAGGTCTTAATGCAGGTAATGACAGAAATATGATTTGCTTTTAAACAGTCTCTTGCTGAACTTGGAGCTCAACAATTGGCTTGTCCCAGAAAGCCCCAGGGACTCCTCTGTCTCTGCCTCGTGAGCACTAAGACTGAGGGCACAGTCAGATTATTATGCAAGTGTTTTAGAGTCAGACTCAGACTCTCGTGCTTGAATAGCAAGCACTTTACTAACTGATCCATCTCTTTAGCCCCTAGGTCTGAATTTCATTAGGTACATTCTCCTATTTGCCCACTATTGCTGTGATAAAACACCATGACCAAAAGCAACCTGGAGAGGAAGACACTTGTTTTAGCTTACAGGCCATTTGGAAGTGTCATAGTTTGAATATGCTTGGCCCAGGGAGTGGCAGTATTTGGAGGTATAGCCTTGTTGGAATAGGTGTGTCACTGTGGTGTGGGCTTTAAGAACTTCATCCTAGCTGCCTTAAGTCAGTCTTTCACTAGCAGCCTTCAGATGAAGATTAGTACTCTCAGCTCTGCCTGCACCATGCCTGCCTTGATGTTGCCATGCTTCCTGCCTTGATGATAATGGACTGAACCTCTGAACCTGTAAGCCAGCCCCAATTAAATGTTGTCCTTATAAGAGTTGCCTTGGGGGGCTGGAGAGATGGCTCAGAGGTTAAGAGCACTCACTGTTCTTCTAGAGGTCCTGAGTTCAAATCCCAGCACCCATATGGCAGCTCACAACTGTCTAATAGCTGTAATTCCATGAAATTTGATATCCTCTTGTGGTGTGCAAATGTGCATGCAGACAACACACTGATACACATAATAAATAAATCTAAAAAAAAAAAAGAGTTGCCTTGGTCATGGTGTCTGTTCACAGCAGTGAAATCCTAACTCAGACAGGAAGGGAAGTCAGAATATGACCTCACAGCAGGAACTGAAGCAGAGACCATGAGGAATGCTTCTTAATGCCTTGCTCTCCATGGCTTGCTCAGTCTACTTTTTTCATTCCCAGGGCCACCTCCCCAGAGGTGACACAGCATACACTGTGTGCTTGGCCTTCCCATATCAATGATTACCCAAGAAAATGTCCCTCAGTCTTCCCTCTAGTCAATTTGATGGAGGCATTTTCTCAACTGACCTTCCTCTTCCCAGATGATTCTAGCTATGTCAAGCTGACAAACACTAACCAGCACATGCACCTTTCTGTGGCCCAAGGTACCATGAGCAGCATTTTTGCCAATTGTTTTTACTACCATGTAACATGTGCCCTTCATCCAAAACCAGTTCTTACCATTTCTCAGCAGTCACCTACACGTCCTTGCCATGTTCCTCTACCCATCTGCTTCACTGACTCAAAACTTACCACATACATTTTGAGTTTTGCTCCTTTTCTCTAAGAAACAGAGATTTAGGTTGTTTGTGTTGGATTTTTCTGCTATGTCAGTTTTCTTTCACCACATTAAAAACCTTCTAGAGTTGTTGCTATGTAACCAATTTCCCCTAAAATAAAATCTCCATCTTGGATGGAAGCTCTGCAGAGAAACTCTTTAAGTTTGGTAAATAAACAACTCAAAGGAAGTCCCTGAAACTGAGTAGAGTTACTAAACCCTGACTTTCAGAGACATACACAAGCAGTAAGGACCACTGAGAGGAGCCAGCTGCCTGGAAGAAGCAGAGACCAGCCAGGTTGCTCAGACTACCTGAGATGCCTGGCCTGTCTAACCTATCAAGTTACCTGAAGGTTGTACAGTGTGCTCCATATATCCAGTGGTATGGCTATCATGTCTGCCCCTGTAAGTCCTTACCCATACCCCTCTAAGAAAGCCCAATAGGACTCATTTGGTTCACCAAGTTGTACTTCAGTGGTATCTTTGATCTGTTGTTGGTTCTCTATCTGGAGTGAGGAGATAGTTATTCACATCTCCCAGGAGTAGTGTCTCACAACACTGTGGCTTTTGAGGTGGACTAAGCCCCTTTAAAACTCAGAGTTTCACAATAGCAAACATTAGTTATTTCTTATGATTCAGGGGGCCAGTCTGGGTTATCATAGCTGATCTCTGTTGAGTTTAACTCATGAATCTGGGTTCATTGAAATTTGGAATGTCCTACTGAAAAGACATGGCTACAGGGAGAGAATTTGTGGTCATGTTTTAAATTTGTGCTGCTTTGCAATATGAACTGGCTTGCCAGAGCAAGGGTAACTAAAGAGGTAGACTACACGGCGCTCAAATATGAACGAGGCTCTGAGATCACCAGCTATTCAGCCAACACAGAACACTGGGAGGCAATATATGATGGCTATCATAAGCCATTGCATTTTGGATAGTTTATTGAGCAAGTATGGTGAGCTGTCATGTAACCATGCTATGATATATATGTATATATAATCACATATCACATACACACATATATGAGGAAAATCTGAGTGAATACAATAGGTTGAGGAATGATTTGGGACTTGGTTTGAAAGAGAGAACTTCTCTACTCCTCAAAACTATCTACTTCTGCTTTAAGAAAATAAACCCTTCTTATCCAGATACAATAATTATAGCAACAACTACAGAAAATTCTTCCAAAGACAAGGCCACAAAACAGGCTCAATGTTCCAGGAAATCTGCTGCCCACAAAAATACTCAGAGGTTTCCAACATGCAATGACCTTTCCCCTGCTCCACAGTTTTGAAAAACAACACATCCAGACTTCCCTCTTCTATCCCAAACTACATCCTGCCCTTCCATTTCCCTAACCTTGCCTCCAAAAACCCAGCTCAGACTCCACACTGCACTCTCCTGCATACCTTGTCAAGCACTCCTAGGTCTTGATGCCTCTTTCAGACTAATAAAGTCTACTCTTGCTGTTGAGGTCTCTCTGGGTTTTCTTTCAAATCTTTGCAAACTCCACTCTTATAGTAACCCTTGTCTCTTTTGCTTACAGATTTTTCCACATAAAACTCTTCTTTTTCTGAAACCAAGGACTGCCAAGGTCATTTAAAACATGCTTAGAAGAAACAGGGCAGGTATAGGGAAAATGTGAGTTTGAACATAATTCTGAGTGGCCTCAGTCAACAGTGGCCTTAGAGAATGTGGTACCTAGGAGGAAACAGAGGTTTCTTCCTGGAGGTAATGGGTCTGAGTGACAAGATTGGAGTGGCCCCTGGGAGAGAATGAACTTAGGACTGGAGGTTTCTTTCCTCAGAGGTGGTTGCAGGGGAGGGACTTGGCTATAAAGTAGGAGGATAATGAAGAAATGCTTTGGGTAGTACAACCCAGCATCCTATAGTGATACTTCCTCTGTCTAAAGACAGTGTTTATTTCTGTGCTATCCTTGTGACTTGCTCTAACCATTAGAATGTGATAGAAATACCATTTTAGAGCCTTGAGCCCTGATTTCATAGTATAAAGAAGCCTGGACTAGTCTCCCACAGGATGAGGGGCACTGTGAAACCCATTGCAGGACAACCAGCAGACTTGTACATGAGGTCATCCTAAACCATCCCACCATAGCCAAACTTCTAGAGATACAGCTGTGGGCATCCTGGTCAAACTGTGTTAATCTGCAAGCAAAGAGAAGGGACTTCTTCTCATTACTATTATGACTGGGTAAGCAGATGTATTATTTCTTTGAAGTAGTAGATGGTTCTGAGGGCTGGAGAAGCCCAGACTGTTCTATGTGTTGGAAAGCAAATCAGATGTGTGCTCACTCAAGAATCATTATATTAGCAAAGCAAAGATATATACAGTGCAAAAATCACAGGAAGAGAAAACAAGCATCTATCCATCCAGTTCAAACCAGCTAGGAGACAAGATCTGTCCTTTCCTGAAATCATCCAATAGGTTTCACTCCTGTCTGTTTCACATAGCAGATGTGGATTTTTTTCATTACACGACAAAGGAAGTGAGTGTGAAGGAAGTTTGTCCTGTAGCTCATTTGGTGGTTTGCACATTAAAAACATACTATAATCATTTTATTGGGAAATCCATTGAGAACAGCATGATTAATATATCAATTTCACTTTAGAGCATTAATCTTGCCCTTTGTACATACTCTGATCCTAACTCTTCCTTCTTGGTGATTTTTGGAATGACTGTACCAAACGTAACACTGTCGGCAGCACTCTGGGCTGCTCCAGCCCTCAAAACCATCTATTACTTCAAAGAAATACATCTGCTTACCCAGTCATAATAGTAATGAGAAGAACATCCCTTCTCTTTGCTTGCAGATTTTCTACAACAAGCCCTTCTTCTTCGGAAACTTCGGGTCAACAAAGTCACTCTCAGCATCCTTAGAAGTTTTCCCCGCTTCCTGCCTCACAATCAGAAGCAGACAGTAAATGTGTTTATTCCATGACAAGAGTTTGCCAAGTAGAGCAGTCTGCCTCCTGTGAGATTTGAAAGGATTCTTTTTTCAGTTCATTTTTCTGGTCTACTTGCTCAACAAGAATATACTGAGCAGCTATGGTCTGAAAACTGTCATTCTGTGCAAGCAGGGGGTTGCACTATCAGAGTAAGGCACACTCCGTCTGCTGACCCCTAGTTCCCCTCCTCTGTAATGCACAAGTTTCTTCTCTCACACAGACATCCTCTTAGTCAACTTTTTCTGGTAGACTTCACTGACTGGGCTTTCCAGAACCACAGCCTCGAACATCATCAGTCAGTTTTCTGTAGGATAGGACTTCTCTGCTATTTTGAGAGGCTTCTGTGTGTTCATTAAGCATAATTCGAATTGTAAATATCAGTTATGTTGGATCAAGATGGTAAAATGTTGACTACTCACTAGAACAGCTAAGCACTGAGATTTGGAAAGGCCAGAGGAAATTTGAAAAGTCCTGGAAGTAGAATGTTCCATCTACACAGAGGCAAGCCTGTGAGTAAAATTCATTTTATTCTAAAAAATGGCTGTATTTCTGCTTAGTGTTCTGGATGATATTGTAGGGTGAACTTAAGCTCCCTTTCTAGCCAACATCTACTCTTGTTGGGATTTGTTATTTCTATGATCTCTCCCTCTGCCTCTCCCTCTGTCTCTGTCCCTCCCTCCAATTTCTCCTCCCTCCTTTTCTTCCTTCCCTCCTTCTTCAGCACTTGGTCTTGATATTAGAACCTCTCCACTGAGTTAAACCCATCCCCAGCTTTTTAAAATTTTTCATCTAGAAATATGGCCTTGCTAAATTTCAGAAGCTATGTAAACGTTCCGTCCCACTTCCCCAGAATCCTGAGTAATAGGGATACAAGTCTAGGCCCCAGGCCAGTTCAGACACTCACTTTGTGCAAAATAGGGATTGGGAGATAATCCAATTAACAGATCTATGGAGGGGTGAATAATCCATGTAAATCACTTAGCATCACGCCTGTTCTGGGGTAAAAGCTTGGTAAATGCTTGTTGTTATTACCATACTCTGACATGTGAGCTCTAATGCTGGCCTTTGTAAACTAAAGCCACTTAATTTTTCACAAGTATTTCTCTAAAGGTTATAAGTTTGATCTTATTAGCTACTCTTATAACTAGTCATAACTTTGATCCAAAGAGAAATCATGGATAAATAAGACTTAATATTATAAACATAAACAAAATGCAAGAAATTTTGTCCCATCTATACAATGAACATTAGCCAAGATTTGCTCATCTGAC
This sequence comes from Mastomys natalensis, assembly GCA_021653895.1. Classification (NCBI taxonomy): domain Eukaryota; kingdom Metazoa; phylum Chordata; class Mammalia; order Rodentia; family Muridae; genus Mastomys; species Mastomys natalensis. The sequence goes on along the minus strand of JAJTUV010001179.1, from coordinate 842,653 downwards.
ATATGGGTCTTTGAATGAATTCAAATAATATTCAAACAAACAAACAAAAAACCCTACTCACTACTTGAAGTAGTTCTGGTATTTCACCATTAGAAATATAACTTCCTAAAAATTATATAATGAAATGGAAGAAAATCCAAGCATTACTGATTTGCCTAGAGGTCTCTGGATATCAGTCTGAAAAGAGCTCAGCTCCATAATTCACACACACAAAAAATAATGTGATGGGAATATGTACTTTTAAAAGTTTACACTCAAACATGTCAATGCAATTTACATTTCTTTAAATAAAAACACTTTGTATACATATATAATATTCTTATAAAACAATGATGGAATGGAATGCTAATATAATATAATATAAAATAATTCCCAAACAGCCAAATGGAAAATGCCAAAAGCAAATCTGTGGCTGAGCTTCTCATCCAACTCAAACGTTATTCTGTTTCTGTAACATTTGGAAACCATGAGAAAGTTTTACACACATGGCTCATCACTTAAATTTGCCAAATACATCTCACAAATGTTGGGAAGGCAAAGAGACAGGAGTGATGTTTGCCGAGAGATGGACTGCCCACCCCAGAGACACTAAGCTTGCTTTCTGGAGCAGTTTAACGCTTTCTGACATTGCGGGTTTCCATCTGGGCACGTAGCCTCTGGGAATCATTCCCCAGCCAAGTTTGATAAGGAAGCCTGATACTTGAAGACACTAGGAAAACTGAAGCAGTAGAATTTTTGTTCTAAGCTCTGAATACCATCTTCTAAATGGTTCTTGTTGTGAGAAGGGAGTTTGCTTGTATTACTCTTAATCTTGACCAAAAGACCAAAAGCAAGAACAATTCCAGAATCCCAGAGAGTAACCTGACCCTTAGAGAAGTGGACTCTCATTTTCACCCATCCCCTAGGGACCTTCATTTTCAACCTATCTTCTCATGGTTACAGTCTTAACAGTGAAGGCACAGGCAGCCTCGGAGGAACCTTATGTTGGGAGTTCCTTGCCTACTAGGAAGGGCTGTGGCACTTGCCACATGTCAGTGTGGTTCAGACAGCAGTCAAACAAACCCCTCCCCTCTGCCTCCGCTCTGTTGACCTTGGTCCAGATGGAGAGGATGTCTGAGGACTGGGCATTCTGTGTACTTGGAGTGGGTTTCTCCACAAGCACGTGAGTAAGGGGGTGGTTTTCAGTTAACCAAAGAACACAAGGTAGGATGTGAGGAAATTTTATTAAAACTTTTGTGAAATATTTGCTAAAATGCCCCTTTCTCTGAGATGCTACCCAACAAAGGCAGCTCTACCCAATGCTGTGTGCTTGCTTGTTTGTTTGTTTGTTTTTGTTTAACTTGACTTCATTTTTTATCTGTAGTGCATATCATCCTGAGTTCTGTTTTGTATTTCTTTTCTATATACATTCACTGACCATACTCTGTAGCAGGCCTATGCTGTGCACTAAGATTGCAACACCAAGCTAAACACACCAAGTGCCACTCTTCTGGCACCCAACCCCAGTTAAGGTTGCTGACAGAGTGACAGTGGGCGTGCGCCGTGTCTTTCAGATGACAGTAATAGGAAAGGATAGGACGTGACTTTATGGAGAATGGCAGTTTCGACAGAATCATCAACAAAGGCCTTGCTGAAAAGACACCTGTTTGGTTTGGTTTTGGGTTTTTGGTTTTCAGTTTTTTGTGTTTGATTTTTGGTTTTTGGTTTTTGGTTTTGTTTGTTTTGTTTTGCAGGTATATTGGTTTGGGGTTTTTTTGTTTTGTTTCTTATTGTTGTTTTTGTTGGGTTTTTTTGTTTTGTTTTTTGTGGTGCTAGGGATTGAACCCAGGGCCTTGAAGATCTCAACAAATGCTCTCCCACTGAGCTACATTCCCAATCCAAAGATGAGATCTGAATGGAGAGCTATAAGAAGCTATGGGGGTGTGCAGACTTATCCAGAGGGAAACTGGCCCAGGCAGTACAAAAGTGAGTGGTAAGGCCCCGAAACAGTGTTCTCAGTGTCCTAATGGCAGTAAGAAGACCTGTGGACTGAAGAAGGTAGGAAAAGAGGGATGGGTGAGCTCAGAATGATATGGAGTGCCAGACCACATGAAGCCTTGTAAGGATTCTGCTGTGACTATGAGGGGCCAAGAAATCATAGGTCCAGTACTGAAAGATCATATTCCAGGGCGACCTCAGAGACCAGGCATCACTAGACTTGTTCTATTTGCTGATGTAAGGATAGCAGGGAGCTGTGGGCTTGGATTTCTTTCAAAATCTACTTTATTTGGGGTTCTTAAATGCTTCAATCTCCCTTCTAACCCACTGACCAGAGGTAGGGAAAAAAGAAGGTTAATAGGAAAAGTGTGTGTGGTCCTGTTCAGAAGTAGTTCCTTAGGGTGATTCCACTCTTCATTGTCAGGACACCAGCAGTCCAGTTCAATGGCAAACACCAAGCATGAATTGGTAGCGGCAGCTCAAGCCAACAGAAACTACAAGGCTCTGTTGAATAGGCACAAGTCAGCGGAAGTGGCCAGAATCAGCCAGAGTACCACAAGACCAACAAAGACCAGTGAAGACCAGTGAAGCGTAGCAATGCAAGCACGTCCTCTTACTATCTGTGGGGTTCCATTTCTATTCCTTCTAAACATCACTCACCCTCTCAAGTGTCTGTTTCCAGCAAAACATCCCATGCTCTCTCACAGGACAGCTTCCAGAAAAACATCACGTGACACAACTGAGTTGTTAAAGAAACCAGAAATTTCCACTTTAGGGAGCAAGTGTAGACATAGGGAGTCCTGCTGGAGCAATGACAATAAGGTGAGAGGGGAGAGAAGAAGAGGGGGAGAGAGGAAAGGAGAAAGGAAAGGTGGAAGTTTGACCTAAGTAGGGTCAGCTGAAGCTGGCAAGTGTGTTGAGCATCCAACAGCACAGGCTGAAAAATCTGTACTCAGTATTTTAGAACCAGGAAGTCCTTATGGGTTTTGAGCAGGTAAATGGGTCTTAGAGGGATGATGCTACCACTGTGTTGATAGAGAAATGGGTTATGATATTATTTCATCTCTGGATAAGCAATGCTGACGACCCAAGCCAGCTAAGGAATGAGAACCCCACCCTCCTTCTTATAGTGGAAAGATTTCCTGAGATCTGCAATCCAAATCCCTTTCACCTCAACCCACCCAACGGCAGTACACCTTCACATGGCAAATAACTGGGAGAGGAAAACGATTTGTTTGTTTGTTTGTTTGTTTGTTTGTTTGTTTATGAAAGAGAGAGGAAATGCAAGCCTAGGTTTTGCCTGAGTCCTCCCCCATGAAGACAGGATTTCTGCTCCTCCTTAAGCTCTGGCCCTTTGTCAGCTTCTCCGCTCCATAAGCTGGAGCTCCTGGCTTCTGTTAACTATGACAGAGACTAGGGGGTGACTGTCAAACCTCTGATGAAGAACTCTGATGAGGCCACCTACACTGCCATTAGGCCCGCTTCAGTCTTTTGGGAGCCTGGGTTCTCCATCCTGTAACTGCCGCCCCCAGTGCCAGGTTCAATGAGTGAAGGAGCTTGAGTCATTGCTACATCCATTTTCTCAGCCCCCAAGAGGACAGGAGAAGACAGGGGCACAAATACTCTGTCGGAGGTGGCACTCATGACGTTTGCTTCTTCCAAAGCTGGGCTGTGACCACTGCTGACAGGACCCTCTAATTTGATGGGCATGTTGCTAGACGTCTGATTCCTTTGGACAATTCACTGCCTCCAGCATGCACTGTCCCTGTTCAGAAGCTAGAACAGTAATATCCTATTAACATTCTGGGCTGAAACGGAACGGCAATGAGGGCGTGGCCACCCGCAAGGCCCTGCAAGTACCTGGAAGTAGCCCCTGTGCACTGCTGTCCCCCAGGACGCACTGCTCTAGGTTTTCATCACTGTCTCAGTGGATGAGGCTCTGAAGGTCGCACACAGAGCATTATGACCAGGAGCCAGGTTCCTGCTTCACCTAGCACATAAAATGTCCCCAATAAACGGGCTTTAGTGGGATGAATGAGTGATTGAAGGCGTGGCTGAGTAAAGTTCAACCCTCCTCACAAGCTAACATTCTCTCCTGTGGACTACCTTCGAATGCTACACCTTTCTCAAAGTAGGTTGGCCCAGCAGAAACAAGACTGGCAAGAAGCAGCAGATCTAAGGAAGAGAAAGCAGGGCAAGGAATAAGCACTTGAAAACAAAAGCAAAGACGCCTTTGTTCTTTGTCTCTTTGTTGTGAAGTGTTGCTCGGGCAGACAGCTTGGTGCTCTCCAATATCTGTGAGGCATTTCAAAGATTCCTCTCTGAAACTCCTGCTGGTACTGCCTGTGTATCCGAATTCTGAATTCCATCCCAGGGATTTAAGTCATTGTGGCAGACAGACAGCGAGGCTCCGTGCTGCTCCGTGGCAGAGAGTGTCTGATGAGCTTAGTCTAGGCTGCAGTCCCAGACTAAGCTGCCATTTTAACTGTAGCAAGCAGGATGAACTGGCAATGTAATTAATGCTGTTTCCTGGCTTCAACAAGGACAAACCACTGTGCTCTCTTCTCATTTGTAGAGAGCATTTGCCTAGCAAATACAAGGCCCTAGGCTCAGTTCTGACACCGTGTGTGTGTGTGTGTGTGTGTGTGTGTGTGTGTGTGTGTGTGTGTGTGTGTACTAGAGCTAGAGGGGCTGGTGATACAGCACTTCCTGTGCATCCTGTACTGTGGGCCCTAGGTTGGATCCATAGCACTGCAAACAACAAGGAAACAAAAGTCTGTGACGCTCTCTTATTACAGAATCCTGTGCTTCACTAACGAGTTTAGTGTCTCCATTTCTCCCATCATAAAAGGAGTCTCTTGCAGAACATCATGTAAGGTTGTTTGGAAAAATATTTCAAAAGGATTAAGTCCCAGGCTCTGCCTAAGGTTAAACACCTTCCTTTGGGTTGTTCTTGTCCTGCACTGCCATCTGTGAGGCCCTGCTCTCTCATATGAGTCCTAATATCTGAGATGCCATCCAACAAAATAGGAGAGAGGAAAACCATGAACCTGCTCTCTTGGCAGCTTCCTTTAAGAGTTTTACAACGGTCAGGGCTGGGTACCCAAGGCAGAAAGGAGATTCCAAAGGAAGCTTGCCCATCCTCCCCATGATGAAGTTCCAATGCTGCTGGAAGGGGATAATGGCTTGCATTTAGAGAGACCCTTTCTCTTGCTCAAAAGGAGAGATAGAGGGAAGGAAAGCACAGAGGAAGACAGGGAAAAAAGAAAAATGGAAAAAGGCAGGAAGAAGAGAAGAGAGGAAGAGGGTTTTCCCCTCCTGTTTGAAAGCTAGTCATGGCTTGCTGGTCTCTCCTTAGGGAAAACTTTTGTGTGGTCTCCTAGGTCCAGACCAATGCTGCATGGAAGCCCAGTCCTTGGAAGAGAATGCCTCAGAGAGTCTAGGAGGTAAGCATCCCTGCAGTACAGAAAGCAGCATGTACAAGAGATAAGCAGCAAGCTGGGAGGATGGAGGGCTGAAGAGAGATGCTGAAATCTCTACACCATCCTCTGTTTACTGCCAAAGGCAGGGGTCAGGCTCTGCTCTCTTTGTTCTTGCAAAGGCCATGTTTATCACTGTAGAAAACAAACATTTTGTTCCGCACCAGGAAAGAATCGTCTCCCGATGCTGCTGCGGAGAGAAGCACAACCCGGCCCAGAGATGTTAGCCACTGTGTTAAAGGCACTCTCTCCAGTCCTCAGGCTCCTGGGCATCGCAAACAGGACTGAGCTGCCGCTGGGTTGAAATTGCCAGCTCACACTTCTGGTTCTCCCAGACATTTCAAGGAGGGGCGGAAACAATGTGGACCTCAGCAACCCACTTCAGATAGAAGCACAGGTCCAAGGTCAGGTACCCCCTCAGTCCCTGCGGCATGTAAGATTCACACTTGGATATGTTTATAACCCTGCCAGCAGGCTGCCCACAAACAATTAAACCTGAACATCTTGAGGTGGTACAAGGACACCAGGGTTCCAGGGATATGCATGTCATCTCCTGTTCAGAGATACCCAATCCCCTGCAACAGTCTGGAAAATCAGTTGACTAAGAAACATCTTTGTCTGGCCTTAATGGGAGAGGATGTGCATAGTCCTGCAGTGACTTGATATGACAAGGTGGGGTGATACCCAGGGGGCACCTCCCCCTTCTCAGAGGAGAAGGGAAGGGGCTGGGAGAGGAGCTTGTAACAGGGGAACCAGGAGAATGGGGAATGGGATCTGGATTTAAAGCAAATATATGTGTGTGTGTGTGTGTGTGTGTGTGTGTGTGTGTGTGTGTGTGTGTGTTCATATATATGATGAATAGATAGATAGATAAGATAGATAGATGATAGAAAATCAATAATAAAAGGAAAAAAGGAAGAAGAAAACTCCCAAGCAGTGGGCCATAGGCAGCTGGACAAGCAAATTCCACACCATATTACTTCTCTTGAGCCACATTCCCAGCAGCAGTCCAAGCCCCTAGGATCCTTGGGCATTGGCCAGACAAGAACTCAGGATTGGACACACCATTCAAGCCATATTAAATAAAAGAGGAAAACTAGAAGGTTCTGAATTCCAGCCTCACTTTCCCCTTCTTTGTGGCCCTTCCGTGGAGTGAATTCTCTGCTCCATTTCAAAATGACAAACAAACATTTGTCTCTGAAATCATTAGCAAAATAAATCCCCCCCCATCAAGTTGCTTCTGTCCAATTTTTTATCACAACAATAAGGAAGGTAAATGACTAAGACACACAGTCAGAGCGATGGCACACTGACCTTCAATCGCAGACCTGTCAGAAGAAATTTTCTGAACACGGTCATTTCTCCAGCTGATTTTCATTAATTCGACAAGCCTCCTCCAGTTCAAATCCCTATGTGCTCTGGTGACATCTTGTTCCCACTAAGGCTGAGTTTTAATGCTCTTTTACTTCCCTCCTGCAGACTAAAAGCCTTCAAGGGCAGAAGTAGATTACTTTTCTCATCACTCAATAAAAGGCCTGACAAAAAAGCGAGTTCCAGGAGGAAGAATTTGTCTGGACTTACAGTTCAAGAGAAAACAGTGCATCACCGTGGGGAAGAGATCATGGGAGCAGCTCCATCTGTGGGACCAAATAGGAAGCAGAGCAAAGGGAATAGCCCTGCTTATTTAGATTCTTACCCGCTTTCTATTCTGTCAAAGAATCCATGGGAGGCTGCTACCCACATGCATGAAGGGTCTTCCTTCCTCAGTTAATCCTCTTGGAAATGTGCATAATAGGTACTCTCATGGGCGTGTCTCCTAGGTGATCCCAAATCCAGTCAGGTTGATAATGAAGATGAACAATGAACATAGTGGGTTACTATAAAATTACTACCATTTGGGCTATGTCTCCAGCTCTAGAACAAACAGACAGACAGACTAACTGACTGACTGACTGACTGACAGATCTCTCTCTCCTCTCTCTCTCTCTCTCTCACTCACCACACACACACACACAATACACACACACAAGGAAACTCTGAGGTTCAGAGGGGATACTAATTCAATGGGATACTAGGACTAGGTATAAAACAGAAGTGTCTTGAGCAATGTTGATTCCAATCATTGTAGACAGAAGTAGATACTTTGAAATATTGGGTGATTAATAAAATCACTCACAGCCGGGCAGTGGTGGCGCACGCCTTTGATCCCAGCACTTGGGAGGCAGAGGCAGGCAGATTTCTGAGTTCGAGGCCAGCCTGGTCTACAGAGTAGTTCCAGGACAGCCAGAGCTATATAGGGAAACCCTATCTTGAAAAACCAAAAATAAATAATAATTAAGTAAGTAAGTAAGTAAGTAAAATTCACTCACATAACAAGTATTCACAGGATCAACCCACTTCTGTTAATATGTAGGTCTGAGTTTCTCCCAGTCAAGATGGACTTTTTTTGTGAGAACCTTGACTAATATGTACTATGAGTATGGATATGCTTGTCCTGCATCCAGTCACTGCTACCACTACAGGGTGAATCCTATAGTACACAACATGAGAAAACATCCCTTAAATATGTTGAGTTGAATTGACACACCTTGTTGAAACATTCCCATAATTGAGTATTTATTGGATTCCTGTCCCACAAATGATGTGTTAATTCAGGAGATAGAAGTAGAAGGATTGGGAGTCCAAGGCTAGCCTTGGCTACATGGTAAGGTCAAGAATTTGATTCCAGACCGCATGACTATGAGGGTTTGTTCATCTTCCCAAAGACACATTTGGCCACTGTCGTGATTTGAATGAGAATGGTCCCAATAAGTTCTTATACTTGATTGCCCAGTTCCCAGTTGGTCGAACTATTTGGGAAGGATTCAGAGAAGTGACATTGTTGAGGGAAATATGTCACTCTAGGAGGGTTTTGAGGTTTCAGAAGCCCACACAATCCCACTTAGGGTTCTCTCTCTCTCTCTGCTTGTGGATCAGATGTAAGCTTTCAGCTACTACTTCAGTACCGTGCCTGCCTGCTTGCCTATTGCCATGTCTCTGACGTAACAGTCACGGACTCTAACCCTCTGGAACTGTGAGCCCCAAATTAACTTGGCCATGGTATTTCTTCACAGCAGTTGAAAAATAACTGAGATGCTATAGTCCTCCTTTTGCTCTTGTCTTCAACTCCTCACTTAACAGCTCTTCTCCCTTTAATCAAGAATTAAGCCCTTGCTTCTCTGAAGTCCTACAGAGTACACTCTCTTGTTCCTTGTGATTACCTCTGTTGAGTGCTGTGCCCTTCTATGAGCTTTGCCTTTCTCCTCTATGAGTTCATGGCACCTAGAAAGCAGTTGGCAAGAGCAAAGCCACTGTGATAATTTAATGAATAGGTTTCAAAGGCTAGAATTTGGGGAGCAGTGAGCAGCTTGCATATCTGGCTGACTCGGAAGCTAAGACTAACAAGATGAACTGAAGCTAAATATCAAAAAGTATCAGAAGCATGAAGAGTCTGGATCTTCTACACAGTTCTTGAAGCCTGTAGAAGTTTGAGTAGTAAACCAATCAGATCTATGATGAGCAACTATGGTTCTTATGACAGTATGGAAGAACAGGCCAGAGAAGACCACTATTGGCATAAATTTTACTCGAGATTTTGCCTTTCTAAGCAAAAGGTGGCAAATGAATGAAACTAAGACAAGCACTATTCATCTGGACTCAGAGCCAGGTTGTTGAAGAACAGTAGAGAAAAACCCTCCAGAAGGACTCTGAGATTGCCAGCTCACGAGTATGAGAGTCAATAGCATCACCCACCCTACAAGGAGCATGATTCGGGAAGACTGGAAATGTCCAGAGGAACATGGATAACCCTAGGATCTGTCTCTGTGCTGTGCTTCTACAGCTTAGGGGAGATAGCACATCTGAAGTTCAAGGATGGTAGGGCTCAAGTAGAACGTCACAAGAGTAGGTGAGATCCCCCCACACACATGAGAAGAACACACCTCAAAACAGAAGAGGGCCTCTGAGGAATGCCAACGGCAAATCTAAGGTCCTTGCTGGATTTCCAGACTCTGCACTGACAATGAGGTTGCCCTGCAGATGCATAGCACCCTGTCCCCTAAGTTCCTATGAGAAATGATCCTTACCGTCTGCCATCTCAGAATTATTTTTTGTTTGCTAATAATATCCAGGAACAAAAACTCTGGCTCACCGGCTTAGGTTTAATGTGATTAAAAATCCATATTCACCTTGAATGAGCTATTTCAGATAACAGATATTTATTTGATCAGACTCCATTATCCTCTCATCTCTACCCCGCCTACAACAACAACAACAACAAAAGACTCCATCCAAAGGTTTAGGAGACCATTGTTCATGGTCCTTCAGACCCTGGAAGTCAGCAACCGCAAGAAGAGACATTAAAAATTAATGAATGTGCTATACTCAGTGTCTTGCAGTCAAGGATATTTAAGTAGATAAAAGAGGCATGGGAAGGGAAAGTCTTGTTGCTAATGCTTTCTTTATAATTATTAGGTGAAAAATAAGAGAAGGAGGAGAAGACAGCTACCACTGAGACAAAGTGAAAGGCGTGCATTAGACAAGGCCAGGAGAAAGGACAGTACGCAGACAAATGGAGCACTCTCAGGCTCCGGGAGGGGGGAGGAGGCACAATGAGAGTGGAGAGCTGCAGGAGAGGAGCAGCAGAAGCTTTCCACCCAGGCAGCTTCGCCTACAGCCTGGCCAGCCCTGACTTGAATAATGAGGCTGTTTGGACAAGCCTGAGGCCAGTGGTGGAGACTTATATAAGAAGAACAACAAGTCTCTGGCTACTCTAGTCTCCACAAAGAACCCCTGAGCTCCTCTCCACTGCAATTGTCTGTGGCCAGAGAGTAGTCACCTGTGGCACCCACAGAGGGGAGTGCAGGCTGTTGATAATTAAAACGCCTGTCCTTGTGCTAAACGCAAGGGTATGTGCTGAGCTCTGAAATGAATTCGTACCTGCTTCCCATAAACTTAGAGACCAAGCAGATTTCTCCCCAAAACACAGTGCTTAGTGAACTAGAAATGAATCTACTACACATTTGTTAATACTACTGCAGGATCACAAACTCAGAACTTCAACACATTTTCCAAATCAAGCCTGAAGCAAAAGGATTCTGTGTGTGGATTATGTCAGTGCTTCATAGGAAAGGCTGCAAGACCATTCTAAAGAGAGAATTGGAATGCTGGGGTTTGCAGTTATATAGAGAGCAAAGGCAAGAGGGTTCAACTTCAAGACGGGAAGTCAAAGTCAGATTGGCAAGACTAACCAAAATGAGGCCAGCAGAGAATGTATATAGAGAGTTATATACATTCCTGGGTAAGGAAGTAGCCCCATGTTTCAACGTATGTTTCATACGTTGCCTATGAAACAGCATGGCTTTTGAAAACTTAGGTCAGATGGTTTGGTGATATGCAGAGATCAAGCTGCCATGCCCCGTAGACCCATTGTTCACTGTTTCATATGGAACTGTGAGCCAAAGGAGCTTGGGAGAGACAAGCATTTACTTCCCTTCCTATGTGGTAGAGCTGAGTGGTCCATTCCCCGTTTGTCTAAGTTCTGCTGTCAGGGCTCTCTTCCAGTCCCTCCCTGTCTCCCACTCCACTCCAATGAGACTGTGACATTGATAGAGACTCATGACGTCACAGGCTCTTGGCACAGGGCTCCAGCCACGACTCTTCTTCTCCACACACAGAAACCATACTGGCTTAGACAGAGATCTTGGCTGCTAGGTGAAGTCATCTTTGTCATAAGACTGACCCAATAACTCAGGTTTTCCACTGAGACTGTTTCCAGTTTCATTCTGCCGCTCACTTCTGTACCCAAAATACACTGTGTGTCAATTATGTGCTGACTGCTGTAGGTGCTGAGCCCGGAGAAGATGAGCACCAGCCTCCATCTCCCAGTCTAGCCACAAATGCAAATTATCCTCTGTTCAACCTGCCTTGCCCTTAGGGGCCCAGGATGTGGACAGGAGACACACATTCAGGCAGACGGGGTCCTTCCCTCTTCAGCTCCACTGGCCTCATTTTGGTTAGTCTTGTTACTGATCTTGACTTCCCATCTTGAAGCTGAACCCTTCTTGCCTTTGCTCCCATCACAGTCGCCAGAACTGCAGGTTTCGCCTGAGCGGTGTTTTCAGCCCCTCCTATCTGTCAGTCACGGCCTTGATAGCTGTCATTGGTCAAGTGGCCAACTGGTCCCCTTAGCCTCGGGCTCTCCATCCTCAATTCCTCTGCCATTTTTCCTACATGGTCACTTTCCTAAAATAGAAATGAGATTGCATCACTCCTTATTTAGAGACAATCATCAACTCACTAAGCTCTCGGTGTGACTGGGCTTCACACCATCTGCAGGCACTTGGCTTAGGAAGAAGTGTCGTAGAAAGCAAGATGACTCAGCCAGGGGCTATGAAAGTCTGACTCAGGGCTCTCATCATTACTGCCCCTTATAACCCTAAGAGCTCATGTGACCCACAGATGCCAGGGCTACCCGCCCAGAGCATAGACTCTGAATGTCAGACGAAGTCTGGGTGGCCAGGCTGGGGAACTCACCGGGATTTGAACTTTGAGTTGGATTACAAGGGAAAAGGTAGCGTGAGACTTTGTCTCTTTTTCAGAACGCTATTCTTCACTTTCAGATATCCCTGCAACTCCACTTTCTTTTCCAAAGTTCCCTGAAATGGCTTAGTAAGTATGTCTAATTATCAGTCAATCACCGGCAGGAATCACCAGGCCTGTGCTGTGCTCCTGTCATTAGACTCCTCCCACATGGCTGAGGGGCGGTACCTCAGCCAGTACAGGTCTGACTTCAGATGTGCCTGGAGCATGTGACCTGCCTTCCCATCCCACCTCTCCTCACAGATGCTTTCTAAGTAGTTTGACCCCCTCCCGTACCAAGAAATTGATTATGTCAGCTAATAATTATATTATTTTACATAAAATCTCTCTCGTGGTTAATTTTATTGGGAAACCTCTCCCTCTCCCCCTTCCTCCTCCTCGATGCCTGCAGCGCTGGGCTGCACTGCCAGTGAATCCTAGATCGTTTTGCCTGCCAGGCTGTGAGAGTTTCATTTTCACATTGAGCTTTGGCTGCACGTGTTAACTTTCCATTTCAGGAGGGGAGTGTGGGTTTTCCTCCCCAATATCTATGGAATCCAGTATATGTTTATACTCAGGGCCCCTGCCACACGGGTCCTTCTCCCCCATCTCTCATTTCCTTCACACCAGAAGTCAGAACATTTCTGTAGCAGGCAGAGTCTGCGGGAGCTGTTGTTCACAGCTGGTGAGGGAAAGGGAAAACTGGTGAAGAAAAAAAGAAAGCAAGAGACCAAAGGGACAAAGGGCTCTTCAGGCAGAGGGAGCTGTTGCCACAGGCTTGCGGAAGAACTCAAAAGAACTCAGGGCTCCTGCAGTCTGCTGTAGGCTTTTTGTTTTTGTGGCAGTGAACCCAGTCACCCCTTGTTTATTCAGTCCTGTGAGCCTGGTTCAGCTCTCTAACACTGCCTGTTCCATATCTAAGCGTACTCCTTGCAAAGGCATCTGTCATGGAAATGACGCTATTTGCACAAAGCAGAACTAACACTGAAGGGAGGAATTCAAGCTAAGAGACACAGAATTAAGACATAAATATTCAGAACCGCGACCTCTTCTCTCGTCTTTGTGTAAAACGGACACTGTGTGATGAGAACCTGGGAAGCTGGCTAGGTCTGCTGCGAAAGGGCAGAGAACTCCGTAAAGGAGAAAGGGGTGAGCCACTGGCCCCAAGGCTGCAGAGGAGAAGAACTGGAACTGAGAGGAGGGAACTGGGGGACTGGGGAGGGAGAGAATTTCTTGACAGTTTCTGTGTTTAGGACTGCGATTTGTCTTCCACATCTTTTCAGTTCACTACAATGACTACCTCAGAGAAGTAGGTTCTACTTTGAATGTGACTTCAAGCTGAAGAAGGACCAGGCCAGCTCATTCTAATACGGATTATAGACACAGGTAACGTCATTGTAGACACCCAGTCTACAATCGTGAGGATGAGCTGGCAAGAAATAAGGAGAGAACGTTAGAAGATAAAAACACAATTCTCAGGATCATATAAAGAAATGGGGCTCAATTTTCCACTAGACTAGTAGTTCTCAACCTGTAATTTTCCAGACCCCTTTGGGGGTCGAACAACCCTTTCACTGGGGTCACCTAAGACCATTGGAAAACACAGACATTTAAACTGATAAATAACAGTAGCAGAGTTACAGTTAAGAAGTGGCAACAAAGTAATTTTTGATTGGGGGTCACCACAACACGAGGAACTGTCTTAAAGCATCCAAGGTTAGGAAGGTTGAGAATCACTGCACTAGGTCCTTGAATACTGAGCTGTGCCCCTCACAGCGTGTTATGATTTGCATATGAAATGTCTCCCCCAGGCTCCTGTGTTGGCACATTTGTAACAGAGTTACTCCTCCCATAGGTGGTAGAAACATTAGGAAGTGAGTCTCTGGGACAGGCCTTTGAAGATTCTGCCTTTTTCTTTGCTTCTTCCTTGGTCACTCACAGAACAGTTCTCCCAGGCCACAAACTCCGTTCAGGACATTCATAAAGCATCTGGGGCCAAGTGGCCATGAACTGAACCCTCGGAAGCCATGGGACAGCATCTTTCTTCCCTTAAGTTGTCTCTGTCAGGTATTTTGTTATAGTGTCAGGAAAGTAACTAACACATTCATCAATGACAAGTCTTGACAGCCCAGTACCCACTGAGCCCAGGGCTGCAAACTGTGTCTTGATGAGGCGACCTCCTTGCAGCTCAGGATCAATTACTGCTTCCCTCTGCTTCCTACAGAAGCAAAGCTTCCTGCAGGAGCCACCAAGCACTGCTGCTGAGAAGAGGACACCCACCTGAAGACTGGGTATTCCCTCTGCTCTTTCCCTCAGCTGTGTCTCCGGAAGCATCCACCATCTTGAGGGCTAACAGGAATCCATGAAAGAACAAGCCTCCCTTGGAGCTTATTGAATTATTAAAATATTGCCATGAGATGTCACTTGACAGAATATATATACTATCTCCAAATCACTCTACAGAATGTTTGAGGAGGAAAAGAAAAAATGACTGACAGCTGCTGTGGAAGAGGATGGGAGAAGCTTCCAGCCTTGAGACCACAGCTCAGCCTCCCTGCCCTGGAAGCCACATGCATGGGACTTTATATGAATCACTGAGCCAAAGAGACTGCCACTAGGCAGGGAGCTGAACAAACACCCCATTGGTAGAAGGATTAACCTAGAACCTGGGCTCCAACCTTCAGCCCTTCTCAAGTGGGAGTGGGCAATCTGACCACTGACATATCATCTGACCTTCTGGTACATCATTTTGTCAAAGCAGTCACAGCAATGCTTCTTGGGCCCCTTCAGCTGGAGTGGGGAGAGACAGAGATGAGAAAGAGAAAGAGAAGAGGAGAGAGAGAGCGAGAGGAGAGAGAGGAGGAGAGGGAGAGGGAGAGGGAGAGGGAGAGGGAGAGGGAGAGGGAGAGGGAGAGGGAGAGGAGAGGAGAGGGAGAGGGAGAGGGAGAGGGAGAGGGAGAGGGAGAGGGAGAGGGAGAGGGAGAGGGAGAGGGAGAGGGAGAGGGAGAGGGAAGGAGAGGTCAGAAACATAACCAGTCTGTACACATTCTAATTTTCTCTATCAGATAAAAACTAGTTTCCCAGTTCTCAACCACCATCTCTTGAATCTTTTATAATCAGAAAATATCTTTCAATTGTGACAAGAATTCCGTTTTCTCTCTGCCCCTGATTGCCTGAGGGTGATTACCCCCTTCAAGCCTTTGTTCCCTCATTTGTACAAGAAGCTGTGTGCTGAAGCTGTGTGAAGAGCCTTCCTCAGCACCAACACTCTGGAAATCTGTGAGAAATCTTACTACAAGTTATTACTGATTTAGTGACAAGAGAATACAATCCTTAAAAAAAAATCTACAAGGAATCCCAATTACTGGTATCTAACTTGACAGGACAAAAAGTAAAGTTCCCTTGGCATAGGGGAAATAATTAAAGATACGAACTCTATTTTCCCTTTTGGAGAGCTCAACAACCATTGGCCCATCAGAACTTGTCTAGGGCTGATCTTTATAATCTTCCCAAGAATTTTAGAGTCTTGATGCATTTGCCCATGATAGATGCGATGACACACAAACTAGCAGCTGACAGTGGTTTGGGAAATTAGATGTCTGTACCTCACTCCCTTGAAGGCCAAAATAGATTCTTCTAATTGGGTTGAAAGGTTAGGCTCTTCTTGTGATGATTTCTGGGTGGGGAAGGTCACAACTTTGTCTCTACCATTGTCAACAAACTTAACTTCTCTCGGGGAGGAAGCATGTATAATTGTTATAAGTGGGCCCCACCACTTCCTCTCGTTTTCTATTGGCTCCATTCAGCTGTCAGTCTTAGGTCGTCATGCCTTATCGCCAAATATAAGGAGACGGGGCTTCACCAATAAGCCGCAGCTCTAGCATTTGATCTCAGGACTTCTGACTGCAGGACATGGCGACAGGACAGCAAAGTCAAGAGACGATTGACTGCCGTGTTGGTCTTTCAGGAGGCAATGTAACAGAAGAGCTTTATGGGGAGGGAGGAGCTGAGTTTTGCCTATTGGATGCGGATGGATACAAGGGACAAGAGAAGTAAACTGTTCCACGCCAGCCGGGGAGTCGGCGGCACACTGGAACTCCAGACCCAAACTCATCTTTTTTCTATGCTATTCTATGTCTTAAGTTCCACCTAGAAGGCAAGTCTATGATAACTGGCAGAGGAGGAGGTGAAGCACTTCTGAGCCTCTAGGAGAGACGAGGGTGGGTGCAAAGTAATCGCTGGGAGCCAGCCTGGAAGGCATTGTGTCTGTGGAATATCAGTTCCTGAATGCTATGTTGCCTATATTTTTTATTTTTGCATTTAATTGAATTTTATGGTTTCATGGTAATAAAATCATTCCATTTATACTATGTTCCTACCCAATAAGCTTTTACTAAGATATATTCTTTTATGCTGCCACTCCGTGCTTTGATTAACGGAGTTACAGATTCACCTGGTTCCACATTCAAACAACTGCCCTGATCAATTTCTGTTTTTCAAACTGTTGCTCTGATCCACTGCCCTGCTTTGTAGAGTGTAGCAGAGACCACTTACCACCCGGCATGCTGTGCCCATGTAGGTGCCGACCTGTATACTTCAGACTTGTGCAAATCAGCCTGACTTGATCAGTGTTATTCTTATTACTTGTAACCTGATTAAAGTCATGAATCTCTGAAATATAACTGTGTTTTCAAGATTGTCATCTAAATTATGTAAATAACTAGCGCAGTAATTAGCTCTCTTTGATGAGCTTCCGTTTAGGTTCAAGATGAGCAGATCTATATTTATCGGCTCAAGGCATGCTTCGCTCCCAGACAGGCGTGCAGCAGAGGTGAGCCCCTCCAGGGGACACTCAGATCAGCACCATCCTGAGCCATGATGGCTGGCCACCTGACTATCCATTCCCCCACTCTACACATCTGCCATTCAGGCGGAGTCTTCAAGTTCGGGGACAGCTGAATCCATATTCCTCCTAGCTGCTTCACAGAATCCTAAGAAAGAGAATCATTTTCTTAATCTACATTCATTCTAGCTCTGCCAGGGAAAATTTCCAGATTCCTCTAAAGAGCTCTGCCTATTTCTCACCTCCGTTTGGAGTTAAGAAAGCAATGAAGCAGCTTTCCCGTAACAATCACTAGCTTCCTCCCATAAAATAAGTTTCATCTCCTTGGTAGAGCTTTGGTGGCTTTGGTGGCCCCATGGCCAGTACTGTTCTTGACAATCTTGCTGCAGGAGGGCTAAATGTTAGCTAGGGTTTACACCCCAAGTCTACCACATAAGCTCATGCCAGTTCACCCCTCTCACACAAGCTCCTCAACCAATAAGTAGAAACACATTACGGAATTGTCCTAAGAAGAAACGGATATTCTGTCTGTCGAGTCAGCTGTGTTCTTTCAAGAAGCAATGCCCATATACCTAGATTCAGTTCCACGAATGTACTCATCCACACATTTCTCTGGGTTTCAGTTTCTCTAGCTCTAAAATGGGTATAATGATCACACCCATCTCTTTGTGCTGTTTTAAAATACAAACTTGAGCACTCATTGCTGAGTTAAGGCATTTGATAGCAATATTCTTAGGTATAGTCTTCTGGCCTGGGCAGAAAAGAAAGACACTCTTGAAAGCATTTTTTCTCCCTAGCTTCCCTTTCACAAAGCCCCAGGCTTGACTCCCAGAGCTTGCAGTACATGAGAGGCAGCTCCTAGACTAGGAGCTGCATCGTGCTCTGCGCAACTCCCCCTACCCTTGCCCCAGATTAAACCACTCCACAGGCCGTTAGGCACTAGCACTCTGAAGCCAGTGTTGCTGCCGGGCCATGCATGGGTTCACCTTGACTCTTCTGCCTGTGTGCATGATGCAGCGTCCCGTTCTGAAGACTGCTGTTGCTGGCTTCCCAGGATGCTGACTGACTGTATGCTTAACCTCATCTACCTTGTTATTCAGTGTCTTCCTTTGCTGCTGCAGCTGCTATTCTTTAAATGTCTGCGAAGCACCCTTCTGAGACCCGAATGGGTCACCTAAAGACCTGGACATTCTCCTGCCTCTATGCCTGTGTGGTGGGAACTGGCATAACACAGCTGCCCAGTGGCTGTACCGGTTCCAAAGCCAAGAGGGACAATTAGACCACTGGACCTGAGCAGAAGTCCAGGAACTATGTCCTGGAACTGTATATGAACATGGGTTTTAAAATGCCTCAGTGGAAACAGCTGGTTGGGTCAGGGAAGGGACTCTGTTTTCATTAGCTGTCAGAGTCCCAACCAAAGAGCTCACATTGAGCTCACATATAATCTCTTAGTAGATAAACGCTTACTGGGGCAGGAAGGATATGAAGGCAGGAATGGAACTGTACATGAAGAAGAGATTCTTCTGTGGATAATGGAAATGCTCTAAAAAGTAAGGAGTAATCTTGGCACAACTCTGCGTATTCTACAACCACAAGGAGGTCTACCAGAAGAGAGGGCTTTATGAGAACTGAGCTATAGCTTAATACTACTAAGCTTTAAGAATGGAATCCTATTCACGAACCCATCCAAAAGGCCTCTCTGTTCCGACTGTCCCCCATGGGAGCCGCCAGGAAGCAGATGTGCCGTTGGGACAGTGCCATGAACCATTAGGACACACGCAAATATTAATTGGTGATAATATTTTTCCATCCAGCTCAGCGCTTCTTCGCCGGGTGCAGTTTTGCCCCAGAGGACATTTGGCAATGTTTGAAGACATCTTTGTCATCATGCGTTTGGACAGCTGCTGGTGTGTGGTGGGTAGAAGCCAGGGGACTCAGTGTTACCCAGAGCACCTCACTGGAAACCGCTGTAGAGCCAAGCAGCCGTATGTGAGGTTCCTTTCGCCCTCTTTTAATGTTGGTTGTTTTTCTTTAAGGTTCGAAGCTGAGTATCTAAACAATTCAAAAGTTCCTTCCCCAAAGTACTTTTCCTCATAGGTAATTTGACAGTGCTAGCCTAGTTTCAATTTTTGCCACATTCACAAGAAAAACAGACATTTTAAAAAAATAATAACTTCTCGGTATGTTCCTCTTTTGCAAGAAAAGATAGGTAAAAATCTTTATGAGGATGCTGTATTTTCAGCAAATTAAAAAGTTTGCGTGTTCAATGTGGTTGTTTCCTATGTATTCCTTTGGGCAAAATAAAAAAAAAAATTAAAAAGATTATATTCAACTGAACAAAAACAATATTGCCTTTTTTTCTTTAAAATGAAATTTCAAAGAGAAGTGTCTTCCTGAGAAAACAGAAGTATGTTTATTGTTAGAGGGTGTCAGAGCTGGGAAGCATGAGGCTGGGGAAAGGACTGGAGCCCTGAGGTGAGCGGGTGAGCCTCAGCCCTGCCTTTGGTGCCCGGTGACCTTGACAGTCTCTGCTCTCCCTGAGCCTCGGCTCCCTTACAGAAACAAAGTGCTGAACCCATTCAGAATCCCATGTGAGCACCAAGCCAGTGCTCGATAGTATTTGTCACTTTCTTCTGGTAGCTTCTGCTAGTGGTCCAACCTGAGCCAGCCAGCATGCTGCTGAATCACCAAACCCCAGTTCTCATCCTGTTAACATTTATTGGCACCTCCTTAGCAGACACCAGTGGCAGTGTTCACAAATAACAGTATGGAAGGGATAGGGATATAGCACCGCGGTAGAACATTCGCCAGGTATACACAGAACACAGAAATGATAGAAAGAAATAAGCAAGTTTGCTTCCAGAAGCTTCCAGAGTCCATTGTCAGGCCTGCAGCAAGAATGACTGGGATAGTGCCTCTCCTCTCCTCAGACGGGTGTCTTAGGGTGCTACAGTAGCTACCCCTTCTCTGTCCTCTAGCAGGGTCTCCGTGTACTCTCAGCAGGTTGTGAGATAATATCCTTAGTATCTGCCCCATAGCTCCTCATTTTATTTTAAATGTTTTACCAACATATTAGTTATGCATAAAAATAGGTTTCATGATGACACTTTTTCATATCTGTGTATATTTCAATCATATTTACCCTATGTTACTGTCTTGGTTGGGTTTCTATTGCTGTGATAAACACCATGACCAAAAGTACCTTGAGAAGGAAAGGGTTTATTTCGACAGGAACCTGGAGTCAGAAACTGAAGCAAAAGCCTCGTAGGAATACTGTTTATAGGCTCAATCCTCCTGGCTCACTCAGACTGCTTTCTTACACACCCAGAAACACCTGCCCAGGATAGCCTGGACCCTTCCCCACAAATCGTCAATCAAGAAAATGTCCTGCAGGTTTTCCCATAGGGCAGTCTGATAGGCACTCTTTCTCAGGTGAGATCCCCCTGCTCAGGTGACTCCAGTTTGTGTCAACAAAACTCATCAACACAGTTAACCTTCCTTGTCCCCTCCCACACCCGCCAATCCCATTCCTCTTCCCAACTACCATCCGAGTGTGTGTGTGTGTGGTGTGTGTGTGTGTGTGTGTGTGGTTGGTGGTGTTTCATTAGACATGGCCAAAAGTCTGTTTATAGGAGCACCTTACCACTAAAGAAACATTTCTCCTTTCCTATCAACTAGTAACTGAAAACAAATTTTCAAGGAGCAGAAGGCTCCATGCACCCCTCCCATTCCCATGACAGCCCTGAACTTGTGTAGAGTTTGTTCAGAGAATCTCAGCCTTCACAGTTCAAGAGTGAAGAGCTATATCATGCCAAGAAGTCAGATTTCCACACTGCCCCCTACCCTGTTTCCTCAGACTCTCACATTCTCTTCTCACAATGCTCCCTTGGAGTGGGTGATACAGATGTTCTGTTTATGGATGAGCATTCAGCAGCAAATTGCTCTCAGTACTTTGGCCAGTTTTGAGTTTGTGCAGTCACCTCTAACCTCTGCCTAAGAAGCTTCTCTGACTGAAGCCGACAATAGCATGAATCTTCAGGCATAGCACAGAAAGGAATCTGACTGAGAGAGCATGTCCATTTAGTGAAACGACAGCAGTAGCTTCTACACCAGGTTCTATGGCCTCCTCATCCACTTTGGGCTGGGTTTTCAGTACCAGATGTAAATTATCTTCTGAGGAGGAGACATCAAATCCAATCACAAAGTGGTTGGTTATCCTTTTAGCAGAATGGTCACTATTGTAGCAATGGGCTCATCTCGCCTGGGTGGTCGGTATCATTATACACAAGTTCCATAACTGAGTGAAGACTGTTACTAATCAGACCAACAGTCTGCACAGCGCCTTCCAGCAACATGGGTGCTACACATGAGGGAGGAAGTCTCCAGTCCAGTTTCAGCGTTATTTCTCTATGCCCTATGACCAACGTGCATGGCAATTTCAGCAATGAGGTCTTACCATCTACTTCTGTTTGGCAACCTATACAAATGGAAACTATACATATTATTTGTGTGTGGTGCAGGGAGTGGTTCTGGGACCTCCGTGTCCAACAGCTTACAGGAGGATAGCCAACACGTGACCTGAGTTAGATCCTCCAGGGGTAGAAGGGATGAGCTAACTCCTCAAGTTGTTCTCTGGCTTCCACATGCACACCATGACATGTACACAAGCAAGTACACACGCATACACAGGTAATAAATATATAAACAAATAAGCAAATGAATAAAATGTAAGAACAATGATAATAAAAGCTTTAGGTCTTGATCACTG
This sequence comes from Mastomys natalensis, assembly GCA_021653895.1. NCBI lineage: Eukaryota > Metazoa > Chordata > Mammalia > Rodentia > Muridae > Mastomys > Mastomys natalensis. The sequence continues at coordinate 820,968 of JAJTUV010001179.1, read as the reverse complement.
TCTGAGTTAGGTTTCTGTTGCTGTAAAGAGACATAGACCATAGCAATTCTTATAAAGGGGAACATTGAATTGCGACTGACTTACAGGTTCATAGGTTTAGGCCATTATCGTCATGGCAGGAAGCATGGTGGCACGCAGGCAAATATGATGCTGGAGAGGTGGCTGAGAGTTCTACATCTGGATCAGAAGACAGCAAGAAGACAGGATGGAGCCACTGGGTCCGGATCAAGCTTCTGAAACCTCACCTATCACCCCAAGTGACACACCTCTTCCAACAAAGCCATACCTATTCCAACAAGGCTGCACCTCCTAATAGCACCACTCCCTATGAGTCTCTGGGGTCCATTTTTATTCAAAGCACCACAGTTAGCCTTACCAACTATCAGGCTTGCTTATGCTGTGTTCATGCTCCATTCCTTTTAATTACCCTTCCCAGAATCCCCCTTCCTCCATTCCTCTAACTTCTCACCATTTAAACATTTCCACCTCCATTAGTCTCCCTTCCACTTTCACTCTACCACCCTTCATCATCCCCTAAAAGAATATTTTCCCTCTAGTACCAGGAGTGGGGCACATCTTATTGAGTCATTGGCCAAAGGGGCTTTATAGACTCCCTCAGAAATCGCAGGCTCTTGACAAGTCTTTACTCTCCACAACCTAACACAGAAGATACCACTTACTTACATCATCCAAGATGGAGAAAGCAAGCTGCTGCCCAACTAGAAGCTTCATTCATACAGATGAAGCATTATGGAGCTGGAAGGTACTTTGCACACTACAAAATTTTAACCATCAAAATCACTCAGCTACAAATCCAGTGACCTACAATAGTAACCTGCCTGCAAGGTTACTGGTGTAATAGTGTCATAAATGTTTGAGAAGTAACCAACCACTATTTATTTTAATTGGATTGAAGGCCCACTACATGAGCTGGAGCCCATGACTGACACTACTAAAGTGGCCTAAAATCTGAGACTAGACAGGTCATAAGCCTGTGGCAAAGTTACTGCTATTCTTCCAAAGGCACATAATACAATGACTTCTAATAACATGCTGCTGTCCCCATAGGTGAGTGCATCATACGTCCTCAACAGAGAAGTATCTTCTTGCAATAAATGGTAAGTAGTATGAAGACTTGCAACCGAACAACATGCAGAGAGTGAGAGATTTTAGAGCACTCACTCCTAAATCAGAAGTTTTTAACCGAACTCTTCCCCCTCAAGGCTCAGGGAGATATAAGGTAGACATACTGTAAGTCCCAGAGATTGTGGATTACTACAAGGAAACAGTGTCTTCCAAACACAAAGGGGTTGATACACATATGAACTCGAAAAGATGTTGACAGCAGGCATACGACTTGTAAAGGGTCAAATGACAAAACCCGAGCATTGAGAGGGAGATAGGAGCACTAAGTCCCATCCCTAACTGAGAAGCTATTCACGACTGATACCTGTGGCATTTTCTCCAGTGGAGTGTCACTGGGTATATAAGCCATGCTCCATGGCAGCTCCCTTGCCAGGAGCAGTGGGCCAGCAACTCCATGGTCTTTTATGCATTCTTGGGTTTCATCTTGTTTGAGTATTTTTTGTCTTATTGGAATTTTGTTTATTTGTTTTTGATTTGTTTTGTTGCTTTTTCCCCCTGTCCTTGACCCTTTTCAAATTTTGTGGGCTCTATGCACATTCAACTCCCACATAAATATGTATCTATAAAGAGTCTGGGGTGGATATATGGCTCAGTTGGTAGAGCGTTTGCCTACCGTGTTAGTTACTTTTCTGTTGCTGTGACAAATTACCATGAAGTCTAAGACTGACTTATGAAAGAGTCTATGTTGACTTATGGTTCCAGAATAAAGAATGCATAAACGCAGGAAGCTGAGAAATCACATCTTCAACCACATGCTATTAACACTGTTAAGATTTATTCATTATTGGTTGAACTTTTTTATTTACACACTCAAGTGATCTTTCTTCTTTCTGTGGAAGTGTCTGCAGTGTTGGAAGGGATTGGGTTATAATAGGGTTGAGGTATCATTTCCTTCAGTTAGAATGGCACTCAGGGCACAAGGCTTTAGTCTGGGTCTTCCCATGTGAGTAGAATGCTGTTTGCAGCCACAGTCACTATCATGGGTGGACTCACTGTGAAATAATAGTCAATTATAAAACAACTGTTCCATAAGTGCTGGTCCTTTTAGGAAATAAAGTATTTGTATGCTAATATATTGTTACAAGGATAGGATCAGAAAGGAAACATATACACACACACACACACACATCACACACACATGCACACACACTGGCAGGAGGCAGGAGTGAGCTAGTCTGTAAACATGACATTGGGTATTAAATAAAGACAAAATAAATGCAGAGGAAGAGAGCTGGGTGGAGATTTGAGGTATGAAACTGACTGGCACAACTGTTGGCTTCCATCTGACCCTCTCAAATTTCCCCAGCTGTAATGCCATCCCAGCTCTCAAAGGCCTCTAAATGACAGTCCTTCTAACACAAGCTGGCTGGCTTAACTCTTTGTTCCTTCTCTTATCATACATAGTCTAGCACCAAAAGGTTGTGATTCTGCAAAGTCTGGATCTTCATCAACAAAACACCAGTGACTTCATTTCCTTTCACATCTAAGAAAAGGTGAGCTAGCTATGCCTAGTGATGTACACACACTTGATGCTTTGCCACCCCAAGGTCCCCTCTCCACTCAATGGCCACGCAGTCAACTGCTATCTACTCTTGATTCATAGATAGCATCTGACTTGAGTTCTTATCGCAGAACTTTAGTCAATCGGGAGGTGCCCTTGGGAGAGGGCTTTGCTGATCATTGGATGCTTATAAAATGCTACCACTCTGCTGGATACTTGGTATCATCAGTGAGTTGTCAATGGTCCTGATCACAGCAGACCTTTAATGATGACTTGATTCTGTGGAGCATAACAATGGTTATGCAGTAATTGTCATGATTTTCACAACAAACAAAGTTGCTACTGAATTATGCCCATTTTTCAGGTGAGAAAATTAAGACATAATTTTAAGTCATCTACTGAAGACACAAGAAGAAAGTCAGGACTTTCGACTTTGTACACCAAGGGTTTTACAGCATGTTTAAACAGGTGCCTCCCTTGGAACTTAATAACTTGCTTCATTTGCCGTGACCCACAGTCTTAGACAATGCTAGACTGCTATGACAAAATATGACACACTGAATAATTATAAACAGAAGAGATTATATTTGGAGGCAGAGAAATCGAAAGTCATCGTGCCAACGTCTGATGGAGCTGCACTCCATCATGACATGACAGAGACACAAACAAGCATGGGTAAGACAGAGATTAAAGCCTTTTGTAACAAACCCAGCCTTACAGTGACTAATCTCACTTCCACAATTGTGTTGTTCATCTCTTCATGAGGGTTGATCCAGGCCTCCCAGAGGAGTCCCTTCTCAATCTTCTCACATTGGGATTAAATTTCCAACACCTGACTCTTAAAGAACATTCAAACTATAAGTCACTAGAGATCAGTGACTTTATCCTATGCCGACTCTGTCCAGTTAAATCTCTTTTAGCTTAAGCTAGCACATTTGGAGCAATTGCTGAAGTCCAGTGTTTTAAAACCAAGCACATCTGCCTCTAATTAAAAAATAGAATGCCTACGGGGTTAATTGCAAATTCTTAAACCTGACTTAAAATTTAAAGAACACTTTCAAAATTGAATAATATGAAGGTTTCAGCATTCAAAATGCTTTCATTTTAAAATTAGGCAATCACTCATACTGAATATTACTAAAATATTTCTCTAGTCTATGAAAAGCTCTAGATAGATCCACAAAATATTAATAATGATGATGATTAATAAATAAATAAACAGGCAGTCTTTCTAGCACTCCATTCCCCTAGCATACAGAAACTTTTCTGGGGCTAAAGAAATGGCTCAGTTGCTGACATGCTTGTCATACATACACGTATGAGGATCTGAATTCAGACTCCAGCATCTCCCGTATGAAAAGCCAAGTACAGCTAGCTGTACTTTGCCCATAATCTCAGTGCTGGGAAGGCAGAGTCAGGAGACTCTCTAGAGCTTGATGGCCAGCCAGTCACCAGTTGTCAAGCTCCAGATTCACTGAGAGACCTGTCTTAAAAAAAATTAACAACAGTGATGGTGGTGGTGGTGGTGATGGTGATGATGATGATGGTGATGATGATGATGTGGGGAGCCATTGAGGAGAAAACCTGATGTTGACTTCTGGTCTCTACATGAGAACAACACACACACACACACACACACACACACACAGAACTTTCTTCATGGATCAGTTTAGTTCTTGGTGATAATGATCCCACAGTGCCTTTTCGTAACTATTATCAGCCACTTCAAGAGTGCTGGGCCTGCACCCATAGTGTGGATGAATTATTTCCTGAATCTTAGATTCAATAAAGCACTTCTAGACCAACCAAGACAAGAGGCCTCTTCCCTGTAATCACTTCCCATGCCCAGAATAGATTCTGAACCCGAAGTCATCTTCAGGGAAACAGAATGGAGGTGAGAGACTATCTCAAACAGTCTAGCATTTCGTCAGCTGTCACAAGAGTAAGAAAGGATACATAAAGGACCTGTCTGGGATGGTCACCCCCTCAAGATCCCTCTCAGTGACACTTCCCTCTGCTCAGAACACCTGTTTCTGTTCCCGTCTCACCTTCATCTCACTTCTTGAGGATAACAGCTCAAATGCTCCCACCCCTGGGAAAGGCCCTGTCCTGTGCCTCTTTCCCACGGCAACATGTACCTATCCCAGTTTCCAATCCCAATGGCATGAAATGGCCAGCTTGGATCTGTTTCCACCACCTCACTAAGGACAGGTAGACGCATGTTTAAGCATGTGCATAGCTCCAATCTCTACCTCCATCATCACACAGTCTCCTTCCCTGTGTCTGATCTCTTTTGTCATGGGATTTAAAGCCTACTCGATCTGCAACCATTTCATCTCTAGGTAATTACACCTGCAAAGGCTCTTCTTCCAAATAAGGCCGTGGTCCCGGGGACCCATGGATTAGGACTTGCCTATTTCTTTTTAAGGCACACAATTACACTGACTGCATAAATAACCTCCACATCCAATAACCCCAAACACCTCCTATACGGTGCCAGAGGAAATGACTCTGCTCTAGGGCCTTCCAGTCACTTTACAGTGTCCTGGGTACCACTGAAGCTGCTCATGGGCTGTGGCTGCCCTAAATCTGCCTCTGTGGCCCCAGACTTAGGAGAATCATAAGTTCTATAGGCTTGTGAGCCAGTCCCAGCAGCTAGAGCCACCAGCAACCTCTAAACATAGCTACAAACTTGGGTCACTCCCTCTAGTCTTGCAGTATATGAAGTTGGCAGAAACACTGCTCACTACAGAGCATCTGCCTCCCCTCCTAACTCTACCTGTTCCCTGGCTTTCCCTTTGAGGCTTCGAGGGGAGAAGACAGAGAATGACCAGAGTGGTTGAGCCCTTTCCCTGTGAGCTGTCTCCTTCCAGGCGGCGTGAATTGAACACCTGTGAATCCAGCCAGCACTGAGCTTCCAGTTTCTTGCTACATTTCAGTCTTCCTGAGGTCCCTAATCAGGTGCGGGTCATGCTTAAGAGCCCATGGAACAAGGGGGACTCCGTGCTCTCGCTTCTGTGTGTATCTGGGTAAAGTATTGTTGCTCAGCAGTGTCCCTGGGTTTTCCTACAGTCTTAAGAAAGGGGAGGTAAGACTTTTCCCCTATGGGGAACACTTCTACTGGTCTCCCTGTGTGATTCCAGAAAAGACGTTTCCCAGGCAGAATTCACTTCACATCTCTATTTTGTATTCTGACGGTGAGTGGAGCATAATCCGTTCTCCCTGAAGTACTAATCAACTTACTTGCCAAGTTCTTTCCTAAACAAACTAACTCTGTGCTTCCACGTCTTTCTCCATACGAAATACAGAACTCAACGGCTTCGTGCTTTGCTGATGAGCCCTGAGACCTTCATTTCATTATCGGGCTGTCCGCGGCCTATAGGGAGAACTGCCCAGAATATCTGAAACCTTCTATTGTTGAGGTTCATTTCGTTTCTGTATCCTGCTTCCTTTGTGATCGTGAACATGGGCTGTATACCAAAATGCTACCAGACGGGAGAAAACACATGAATAAGATGATTGCAAAGGCAAAAGATTACAATCTGCTTAAAATGCCCACTTTTCTGTTCAGATGTAATCTCTCAGTCTTTGGTCTGAGAGTTTGATCATCACCAGTGTCTGATCATAAAGATCATCGGTTCATTTTTCCATGAATATATGGAAAATCTTCTCAACAGTTCTGCATAATATATGTGGCTCAGCTGTTCACATTCAGACAGGAAGCTAGTTTGTGTAAGAGCAATTGTACAGAATATTCAGATTCTGTCAGACCTGGGGAGGACTATTTGGTGAGTTGAGTCCTTCAGCCCCCGCCAAGCCTCAGCAAGGACACTGACAACCCCGTGGATTTGACAGGGCTCATTTGCAACTTCAAAGACAGGCACCATTTAAATTCACAGCTTCCCCTGCGCTTGGATGTAAAGGATGATGATGACATTGACATTTGCCCCCTTGCTCAGCTGTGAGTCAGAACACAAGCACGGAAGCGCCAAAACTTGGAGGAGATGGTTCTCACGTTCTGATCTGAATTAATATGAGAAATATATATGCTTGTCCTATGCCCCATGACCATTCTGCAGGGATGATGTAATTCATCACTCAAACGCAAACTCCTCTTGAGAGCAAAGGGAAATGTGCTTTTAACAACTTTCAGGAAAAATATTAACCTGCAGGACCCTCCAAGGAAATGTGGAAACACCCAATCATCGACACCACTTTTTACTGTTCTTCCTCCTCCACCCACCATCAGCACCTCATCCCTGGATGACCAATCCTGTGAACCTTCAATGACCCCACAGTAGTAATAACCATGAACTGGGGCAGGAGCTGGGATGGTTGGGAGATGGTGGCTGCTACTGCTACAGGGCCTCCTCTTAGTCACATTCAGATTCTTCCATTATCAGCTGGTGAAACTACAAGGGACAGCTGAGTGTGGACCTCTGCAGGCGTATATGTGACCCCTGAATGGACTTGGAACCTTGTTTCCATCCTCATTGCCAAGCCTTGCCTCATGCCATGATAACTCCACCAGCTCCCACAACCCAGGTTTATCAAGGAACCTAGAAACTTCTGAACGTATAATAGGCAAATTTTAGAGAAGCTTGGGGTCCTCTTCAAGACACCCCAAGATCAAGTTCTCAGCACAAAGAACCTTTATCTGTCCCAGAGGGACAGAAGGCCTGGATGAGGGACAAAGAGAGGAGATAGAGGATGAGGAATATGGGGAAGAGAACAAAGGAGAGGTGAGAAGAAAGGCAAGGGAGAGAGAGGAGTGAGGAGTGTTTGTATCAGAGGACAAAGGACTGCTTCTGGAAAGAGAGAAGACAGGCCTGACCCATAGGCAAAATAAAATCTCATGTTAAAAGATGAGGGCAGCTTTCGATTGCTGAGCTTCAATACTTTGATAGCCAGACCTTGGAAGTCAGCCTCAGGAGGAGAAGGGGGCCAAATAAGGGAAGAGAAGGGAAGGGCTAGCTATAGGAAAGTAATCTAATGTATTTTAGCAAGGCAGAGGGAATGGGAGCGAAGGGCAAGGCCTCCCAGAGCCATGCTTGCCATGTTCAGGCTAGCTAGAGTCTCTTCACAAACAGTATCGAGCCAGTATTCTGTCCGAGCCACATTTAGTCAGATTTAAAGCCACAGATGTGGAAGAACACTCGAGAAACATGGCTATCACATCTCCTAATCCCAAGACAATAAAGTTCAGCTATTCAAAAATTATTGAGGGGGATAAATGTTGCTTTTAGAATTTGCCTCAAAAAAGAGCTCTCAAAAACTATGTCAATTATTCTAGCTTCACGTTTGCTGATCCAGGCAGCAAACTTCCTTCTGTTTACCATGCACTACAGACCGGCGCTTGCCTCTCATCTGCTGACACAGATCACTCTCTGTGGAGCACTCTTCTCTGGGCTCTTTTCTAACACATCTGTCATCTGTCTTGGTTCATGAGGTTTCACAACAGATATCCCAGGGTGGACCCAGGAAGAATGGATTTTCTGCCTGTTATCCATTCACGACACCTATCTGCTATCTTTGTTCATCTAGCCAATTCCAAGTTGTTTCTAAATATGTGATCCAGAGCTAGAATTTGAAGATGTCATATCCTGGGGTAAAGGGTTCCTATGTTTGTAGCTTCTAGTCCCTTCCCTGGTTAACCCAAGACATTATTACATCTCTGTGTTAATTAGGGCAATTAAGAGGAAATTCATCGCAAAGTGAGTTGAAATAGATCTATGAGAGCCTTGTCTAGGGAAAATGTGTAATCTCTTGCAATTACTAGACACCCAATTTGTTTAGTGACTTGAATTCTGTTCAAGCTCAACCTGTCCTTTCAGAAAAATGTTCACACATTTGCAGTGTCTACAGTGAAGAATCCGTTACTTACCTCAGAGTAAGAGCAGGATATATGGTATCATTAGGAAGGATTTGCTTCCGGTCTGTGCCTGTGATATATGCTGAAGCTGAGGCCCACTCCCTGAAGTGTGGACATGAATTACATCCTTTATGGGACCAGTTTTGTGGCCTTAAAAAAATTACCGTTCTTCTTCTGGTTTGACATTCTCATTCATAAAACATGGACAGCAGATTAGAATTAGACTTGACCTCCCAGGTCGCAAATGCTATTACTTCATTCCCACGCCCAGGCAAGCAACACCTTTTCCTTAAATTTATAGAACATGTTGTTCATGTGAAATGTTCACGATATACAGACAATTCCAAAGGGAATTAAAATATTTCTCGGAAACCTTGTGAAGGAGAAGAAGATGAAGAAAAAGAGGAAAGAGAGGAGGGGAGGGAGGGAGGGAGGGAGGGAGGGAGAGGGAGGGAGGGAGGGAGGAAAGAAAACACCCAACAGCAATGCTCATATGCCCTATCTGAACACTTCCGTAGGGCCGTACACTCCACAGCCTCAACATTAACAGTGTCCTGAGACCATCTACGAGGCTTCATCTTTACTTCAATGCTTTGGTGGTATGGACAGGTGTTCGCAGATGATGTCAGCACTTTCTGTGTATCTGTTTTAGGTTTCAAACAATTAATGCCATGTTAAACCCTGAAATTCCTCTCTCACCTCAGCTTCCAGGAGCTTCGGGATCAACACTGTCATTGGATGAGCCTGTGAGGCTCTTGTTATCTCACGGGTCGGATCCCTCATCCCGTTAATCACCCTTGTTCTCCACCTGGGAGCTCTCTTGGATTGATTCACTTTCCTTGAACTCTACTACTCCCTGTCATAATCCAAAAGTGTACCTGCTTGAAGGAGAAGGACAACTCTGATTCTAAATTTCAGATTTTAAACAGTAAATGAGGGCAGCAATTATGGAAAATGAGTTCACTTTGTAGTGAAGCTTCTCTAAAGAATGGTTAACAGCCTCCTGTTCCCTTGTCCTGAAGAGGCAACTTCCACGGGATGTAAAGAAAGACGGTTTCATTTTGTTTATAGCCAGTGTCTGTTGGGAAGGCTCAAGGATGGCTTGCTAAACACTTGGATGGACTGATTAACTTCTCACACTTATTGGTCAACATCGTCTCTCTTACAAGGTAAGCACCGGGGAGCTCTTTATCTCGTTGAGTGTGGTAGAGAGTAGCAATGCACAATAGAAGTTTGAAAATGTGGGTGGCAGTCTGTTCTAGATGCAAGGCGCAGGGGGCTGCCGGGGAGGAGAACTGAGACAAATAAGAGCGGATTGTAACCTTTATTTGGACCAAAATTACACACCCTACAATTATCAGACCAAAAGAAAGAGTCAGCATTATTAAATCCACTTCAGCTAAAAATGGGTGAGGGCGCTAATGACCACTTCCTTTGGAACATCTCACACTAATACAATGTAATTCTCCAACATCTGGCAGAAATCTCACTTCTGTGTTGTAACTATTACTGTTATAGGAATACTGCGAATATAGGCTATTAGATAAAATTATAGAAGCCGAGCCAAGATGTGAGTTCTGATGTAGAGAACACTATTAACTGTTCAGAGAAGAGAAGAAGGCCTTGTTCCTGGGCCACAGAAAACACCCCAAACCAATAAGATACAATGTCTCCAAAATAAAGACCAAGTTAATTTTCCACTTGAAGAACATCTGTCAGCTATTCGCCTGGTGCAGGACGGTTCCTCTCTAAGGTTCTAAGAAACTGGAAACATGTTTTTTAAAACTTGGATTAAGGACCTGGAGAAAGGCTTCCGTGAGCCCCTTTCCAGCCTGTTGCCAGAGTGACAAGATGCCCTTGGAAACCAGAAATGATGGAGAGACTTTCTTAAGCATGAAGAAGCAATCTTTACACCTGAGGAAGTGTGTCTGATCGTCTAGAAAATAGTGAAAGGAAATTCAATCTTGGATTTACTCCCACGTAATTCCCCCAATGTTCCCCCAGCATTCTTTACCGAACAAAGCAAGAATTCTACTCTGTTTCATTGACAGGAAGAATATCATTTAAAATTGTTTAAATATATTGACATAATCCCATCGTGCTAGGCCTATGATAACAGTTAATGATCCTTTGTAGAAGGCACTGTGCCCAAGGACTTTATATGCATCTCCCCATATCATTAATGCTGTGTTCTATGTAAGCATGGGAGAGTTGTCAATAGATAACCCATTATAAACGGACTTACTAAAAAAACATAACAGTAAAGCAAGAGGTCTATGACCAGTTTATGCAGAGCTGGATGCTAAGACCACTCGTCTCTCCCTGGCTATATCTGCTTGACTTGTGCCAGACAATCCAGTCATGCCAAACCTCATTTGCCCTCAGCTTCTAGGTCTAATGGAGAACTCTGCAATCATTTTTGGCAAGTGACCCTGGTTCTGAGAAGGTCACATTGGGGCCACAGACATTGCCATTTTCTCAGACCCAGCATCCATGAGACACCCTTGAGTAATAAAAGGAATTCCACCTGAGCATCTGGGCTGAAAGCAGACAGGGATGTGCTGAGAAGAGAGTCCCAGGAGGCAAGGTAGAAGCTGGGAAAGTGACTGCTATGTCTTCTTTTTTCCTTTCTTCTTTCTTTCTTCCTTTTCTTTTACAAACATAATACAGAAAGGCTGAAAATATTCTGGGTGAGAAAAACAGCCTGGTCCAAAAGTGTCAGGGGAAGTAAACGCAGTGTTATTACAAAGCCAGAGCTGATTCCACCAGCAGAACACAGACTCACTATAAGGGATTGATTGCAGGGTCTTGGAGACCAAAACCCACAGGTGCTCTAGCCTCCAATATGAAATGTCATCGTGTTTGTATAAAGTCTACACCTCTCTAATGTACTTCAAATCATCTCTCGATTACTTATGATTCCTAATGTCTTATATAGGGGTAAGCTGTAGAGAAAATGTCTTCTGTCTGTATGGATGTGGCACGTGTCAATAATACACTTGATGGCCTATAGCTTAGGCAGAAGATAGGAGATGGAATATCCTATAGGAAGAAAGGATTCGGAGATAGTGACAGGCCTGGGGGATTTGCCTGGGAAGATGTAATGAGACAGACTGACACATGGTACCTGAGCACAGGTAACTAGCCATGTGGCAGAATGTAGGCAGAATTTATGTTAAATTACAATCTAGTCAGAACTATATGGCCAAGATATTTGTAACTATATTTTACATCTGAATATTTCTGGGAGCATGGTACTGGGAGGCAAAACCAGAACCGAACTTCTACACTAAGTGCACAGTGTTCATATTGTTTAGGGACTGATGACAAGGGAAAAATCCCAACCCAAAGTGTTTTTCCAAAAAGTACACACACATATACACATAATTTTTGAGTCAGGTTCTCCTGTAGTCCAGGCTAGCCTCAAATCACCATGTAGCTGATCTTGAACTCTTGATCCTTCTGTCTCCACCTCCCAAGTGCTAGAATCACAGGTATGCAGCACCATGCCCAGTTTATGTAATACTGAGGATTGAACCCATGGTCCGATGCATGTTAGGCAAGTACTCTACCAACTAAGCTATATCCCAGCCCTAATTTGTGTGTCATTTGGGTTGTTTTGTTTTGCTTTGCTTTGTCTTGTGAGTCAGAGTCTTTTAGACTGCAAGCTGTCCTCGAACTTGCTACATAGTAACATTGACCTGGAACCCCAGCTCTTCCTGCCTCTGCCTCTCACATACTAGGAGACATAAGCACGTGCCATGCAAAGCCCTTTCCAAATACTTTTGATCTATTCTTGTGGAACCCATTGATAGCAAGAGCCATCTGTACTGAGACTGAGGAGAGGAAAGCCCCTCTGAAGCAGGACATGACTGAAGCAGGGAGAGTTTACAGAAGACCTGCAGTGCAGGCCCTGTTCAGTTGGCAACAGTCACTAGGCTTGGAAAAAATGAGGTCAAAATAACTGTAAAGATATATGTTTTCTGGAACATTTGAAAGATGGATGAAGAGATGAGATTCACTTTTTCTTCCATGGTCCACATCTGACATCTTCACATTATTGATGCTGTTTGTCTTAAGAACAATGGACAACTGAGGGGTTGTCCATGTTCTTAAAACAAATCCCCAGAGGATGTGCAGAGGATGGGCTTGCACAGCTGTAATCCCAGCACTTAGGAAGTGGAAGCAGGAAGACCAGAAAGTCATTCTTAGCTACATAGTGAATTAGAGGCCAGCCTGGACCACACGAGACCTTGCCTGAGAAGACAATTAATCAATCAATTAATTAATCATTCCCTTAAATGGAAGTTTATAGACCATTAATGTGGCTTCTTCTGAAATATTAATATAATCCCTAAGATTGAAAGGGCAAGACCTTGGCAAGAACTATCTTTTTTAATTATTATTCTTAGTGAGTTTAAGCCCCTCAAGGATTTGGGAACCAGCAGAAATTGCACTGGCATGTGTTGTCTCCCTTCCCACTGCACGGCCTCACTGACGCAGATGAGATTTTGTACCTGAGATAGTTCCTATGAATTGTCAGCCTGACAGGATCTAGGATCACCTGGGGGATGGGCATGGGGTTACCCCGTGTCACTGTGCAAGGACGATCTGACCTGTGTAAAGTAGAAAAGGCAAGCTCAGTACTAGGAAACACTTGCTTTTCTGTTTCCTGATGGTGGTAGACGCTCGTGAGCAGCTGCCATGCCTGCTACCATGACCTCCCCACCCTGACAGACTACACTTTGAACTTCGTGCCGGAATAAATTCTTTCTCCCTTGAGTCACTTTTGTGGGGGCATTTTATCATAGCCACAGGAGAAGCAAATAATAACTTCTACTATTTGAAAAAGAACTATTTGAAATCACTGGGTTTCACGGCTGGAGAGGAGGCTCTGAGCCGAGAGGATGTGCAGAGCAGAGAGCCAGCGAGGAGGGGCTTTCTGTCTGTCCACATCCAACTGCGATATCCATGAACACGACACGATTATCATGATCAGCCTTCAGAGGAGGCAGCTTGGGGTCAAAGGGAGATATAGACAACAGTAATAATAACAATACCTGCTGCAGATTAGGCGTTTCTTAATGTAAGACTGTCAAATTTTTGAGGAAGAACTTGAAGTAGCTGTCCTGGGACTAAAACTTGGGTGACAGTTTTCTGAAATGATAACATGTTTATATTAGTAAAAATGTAAGTAATTGCTTCCTAAAACTTCTGCCTGGAATAAGTGTGCCGCCCGGCACTGTAGAGAGCCTGAACATCTGGACAAAGTAGGGAAAGGATGCTACTGCATCCAACTCAGGTGAAGCCCCAGGCGCCTTGCTGTGTGCTCTCAGCAGAATCTGGTAGGAGCATCACCGACCCTGCTGGAGCAGTCGGTGGTGATAGGAGGAGCTCTGGCATCAGGCCTGGCACCTCCAAAGTTAGCATAGAAAAGCAAGGGAGTTGTTGCTTGTTTGTTGTTTGTTTTAGGAGGTATGTGCTTCTTTGTTTCCTTTCTCTTGGGTTCTTTACTTGAGGGTATTGGCTTGAAGCTCTGTTTCTTCTGACTCCGAGGAGAGAGAGAGAGAGTAGAAATGCCCCTTGATCTGTTCCCCTATACAAACAGAAACCACTATAGGAGGTGACTATGGACAGGTTAGGGAAATGTGAGCAGAGGACATAGCAAAGATCCTGTAAGAAAATAGCACCAAGGACTTTGTTAGAAAACGTTTCTTACAGTCATGGTTTTAACATGCTGGAAACTTAATCTGAAGTGTTGAGATGGGACATGTAAAATTAGATCAGGGCCTGGAGGCTCTGCCCTCCTAAGTGGATTACTGGTGTAAATAAAGGAGTGTGTTAGTCTGCGGGATTAGACCCTGATAAAAACTCAAATTCCTTCACCTCTTTCACACATATATGCTCTTTTCCTTCTGCCTTATGCAGTGGGCTGATGCACAAAGAAGGCCCTGACCAGGTGTATAGCCATCAACCTTGGACTTTCCAGTCTCTAGAATAGGACATAGGTTTCTGTCAGCTTGACACAAACCTAGATATAACTGGAAAGAGGAACCTTCACTGAGAAAATGCCTCCATCAGCTTGGCCCACAGTCAGGTCTGTATGGCATGTCCTTTAGTAATTGTTGATGTTGGAGGGTGCAGAGGGCTCACTCCACTATGGGTGGTACCACCTCTGAGCCAAGACCAGGCCTGAGCAGGTGAGCCTGGGGTATATAAGGAAGCAGGCTGAGCAAACTATGAAGAACAAGCCAATAGTAGTGTTCTCCCATGGCCTGTGCTTCAGCTCCTGCCTCCACATTTCCACCTTGATTTCCTGCCCCGACTTCCTTCAGTGATGGACTGTGATGTGAAAATGTCAAGCAACTCGGCCCTTTCTTCCCCAAGATGCCTTTGATCAGGGAGTTTTGTTTTTTGATTTGGTTTTGGTTTTTTCCATCAGTGGAAATCTAAGATGAGCACTCCTTTACAAACTATTCTTTATAAATACCCAGGCTCCCATAGTCTATTCTTGTTTCACAAAGCAGACTTAGACATTTGTGGAGAGAAAAATGCAGAAAGGGAGGTAGCCAAAACCCACAGAGGAGGAGACTGTTACAAGTTAGCAGCAGTAGCACAGGAAGCAGAGCCAGGACAGGTACAGCGACAGAGTTCCCAGGCTTTGTCTCCAGGGGAACAAGTCCTCGTATCCATTCAACCTCCTATGAAGAAAAGCTGAGCCTGCAGCCCATGCCAGCTGAGACACACCCATGTCAAGGGAAACAAGCAGCGGTATAGGAAGCACATCTTCAAGTAAGCATTGGAGAATCTGGTACTGTCAGTCACATGGCTCTATTTTCTTCAATGGAAGGAAATAAATGATGCTTGCACGCCTGGCATGCTGGAGTGATATGGTCAAACAACCTGATGATCCTTTGCCATTAGGAGCCAGCTTCCACCTGAATCCCCCCAACATTCTATTCTGAGCTTTGTCTCTCGGTGAATAGAACACATCTCTCTGTAAGCAGGTTTATCTATCTTTGTCCTTATCTTGGATTCTCTCTAGGCCACAGCCACCGAGCTCCGTTTATCAGCCAATAGAATTCATTCTTATGGTAAAGGTCACTGGTACTTTGCTAATTTGCAAATGACATAGCCTGCCCTAAAGCTTTGTTACAAGAATTATTAAATGGAAACTTTTTACCCAAAGATCTACTCTGTTTAAATGTGCAAGGAAAGTAAGCCAGGAGGTCAGTCTCTGGAAGATACTGACCCAGTGCCTGCAAAGGTGGTACTGACTCCAGTTTCATCTCCCTACCAGATGTGAAGCTTGCTGGGTCCTTAACACAGTGAGATAGAGAGAAACAACCAAACACCTTTCACAGTAGGGCAGAGAGAAAATTAAATGAACAACTTTAAAAAAAAGAGGGTGAGAAAGTGGTGGGGTAACATAACCAGAATTAAGGCTGTAGGGGGAAAATACTAGAATTTCCTCCTGATAAATAGTTTGCACTGTACCTGGAGTTGCCATGCAGGCTTAGGAGCAGGGGAGGTAACCAATGAACTTAATCAGTGGTTGGCTTCACACACTACAATCCTGACCTACCAGGCAAGGTGTGCCAATGGGTGCTGTAGCGGCATGACTGTTGATGGGTATGATCGACTGCTTCCTGATTGGACCTCAGGCTTGCTCCATAGTCGGTATTGGTAATTCAGGTCTGCTAGTATAAATTTGGTCAAAAGCCCGTGACTCGGAAGGTCGAGATCCCCACCGAGGAAGCCCACTGCTGTTGTTCTGTTAAATATTTATGTTTATATCCATAGATTGGCGGCATTCTCAAACCTGGTCAGAGAGCTTCTCCTGCAGTGGACAGCAGTTCAAAACTGGCCAGATTGCTGAGAATAAGTGACCCCTGCTCAAGGCTCAGGGGACATTACAGAAGAGCGAGTGGAAAGAATGTAAGAACCAGAAGATGTCCAGGAGTACTGTGACATGCTGTCCTGTGGACATGGCGTGGTCATCGGGCTCATGACCTCACAGAAGCCATGATTGAGCCCACACAACTTGTAGGAGATCAAGACACTCAACATCTCACCACCCACAGAAGACAGGCTTGTGAGGCTCCGCCTCTCCTGAGGAAGCACTGGCTTTGGAGAAGGGGAGATAGTTTGGGGGTTGTGTCCACTGGTAGGTTACCCATGCTCTGGAGGATGGCACCATACACACACTCATGCAGGCAGCACTAACAGACACAATGGGTTGTATAAAAAAGGGAACAGGAGAATGGGGGGTGTATTGGAAGGTTCAGGGGGAGCAGATTGAAGGAGGTGGGACAAAATATGATCAAGATATACTGTGTATGTCTATGAACTGTTGGGGAATAAGTAAAATAATTTGAAAGAGAAAAGAGAATAAGGAGGAGCCAGCAAGGGACTTCCAAAGTGTCACCCTCCACCTGCTGAGAGGTGCTGCCCCCTGCGGGCCACGCCACATCACAGGGCCCTGCATGCTCATTCATTTACTTCTATTAACAGCAAATACTAAACACACACAAACTTAGGAGCAGCCACACAGAGTGCATTATATCAAGGTCGACAGGTAACCAAGTCCTCAGATCCAAGTGTTCAAGCATCTCATCTAAAGGAAGCAGACTCCCTACACAGCTATGTATGCCCCTCACAGGCCTGCCTCTGTTCAGGAGGTCCACACAAAACCAAATACTGGCAGGAAACATTCGCAGCAATCTTTGCAAGTTCCATAAGAAATCTGGGACCTTGCACAGAAAGCCACTCCAAGAGAGGCCATTTCTTTCTGAGCTGAGTATCATGTCCCATAAAAATATTTTGATTAACCATGAGTAAGGCAATATTTCCTCAATGTAGTTGTGAATGTGCTATGAAGGGGACTAGCAGACGCCCTCATGCTGATCCACAGACCACTGGCACAAGCCGTATCTGCCCTTGAGAATGTGTTTGCCTTAGCTGCAAAGAAGGAACAAGACTTCTGGAGTCAGAAATCAGAAGTTCGTGAGCTTTCTCCTCTGACCATTCCAGAGCTAACTGTTCACTGCTACCAAAACACCTTCAGATTCTTAGGCTTAAAAAATTAACTTTAGCTTACCAGTATTTCCCCTTACATCTCGGCAGAGGCTATGAAATTTAACTGCAAGACATTTATGATTCTGATAAAAGGTGCTCATTAAGTATAATTGTGATCATTATCTGGGTTCTATTTTTACTTTCCTCTGTTTTTGAATGTATAGATGCTATGCCTGGTCCAGAGAGCTGCAGAATAAGCATTTTTCCCTCTTCCACATATCTCAAGTTCTATCCTAGCCTACAAAGTGGGTATTTTAAAGCCCAGGTCTGATAGCACCCTAGCTCCCTCACTTCCGTGGGTAGGGCAAGCATAAAATTTCATTCCAAATGAATGCACCAGTAATCGGCTGGCTGTGGCTACAATTAGTCACTTCCTCATAATAAGGAGCAAAGGGCTAATTGTTCTGCAAGTGGACAATTGCTGCTGTGTTATTAGCCCCTGTCATTTTTCATCCACACATAATTGCACAGGCGAATGGGGAGGCTCCGCAGGCTTCGTACCCTCCACCGCAAGGCTTCTCTTCTCAGGCCCAGGGTTTTTTCCACTCGTCTCTACCACAGTTGGTTGTGTTTTTCCATGATTGTCTTTCTCTATTCTATAATAGTATAGAACAGAGCATAAAGTATAAACGCAAAAGCAATTTTGAAAAAAGTTCCCCAGAATAATTTAAATCCTGAATCAGCCCTCTAGTTATGTGGGGTTTTGTTAAAAGTAATTTGAGTATTTACAAAATGCAAGCTGCTAGCTGGAAAGGAAGGAAGCTGGGAACATGCCCTCTGCTCGCTCTGCTTCCCCAGTAGCCTATGCTCTTCTTGGAAGATCGAGGTGGGGGGCTGTCAGCTTCTTCCTTGTCAGTTCTGCTACAGAATACTGCATGTTCCAGAACTCATCCATTCCAGGCTTCTGGAAGTGGGGTGGTGTCAGGAAGTTAGGGTTTAGTGGTGGAACTTGTCTCTAGCCAGCAGCTACCTACAGGCAACCTAACTGGCTTTAGTTTTAGTAAACCAGATAAATGGGTTTTGAAGCAGCTGATGTTTCTCAGGAAGCGTTTTGCAAAATGGACTGTGCTTCTCTTTCACTCTCATCTTGCATCTCCCTACCCTGAACTCAGAGCAGACATTCATCAGGGCATCTGAGGGAGCATGGGGCAGCTGCCTCTGCCTAATTTACAAAGCTGCTTGAGAACTTCTTGTACCAAAGGGCATCCCACTGCTCTCTTCCTCCAGAGCCTGGCAAGACAAACAAGCTCACTGACACCCGCGGTGCTGCAGGCCTCTCTTCAGAAGAAAACTTGGAATGCTCAGGAAAGAGCTTTCAAGTCTGTGAGCTCTCATCAACAGGAGAAGTCACACAGCTTGGTAATGCTTGGAAAAGCAAAATTGATTTGGAAGATTTGGGGAGAATCATACCATTAAGCAACACTTTGATTTTTTTTTTCTTTCCCTTGTTCTTTCACTGGTCTCAAAGAAAAATGAAAGTCATTGGAAGATACAATCTGTACCTGATAAGTTGAGAAGTAACTCTGACCAGATGCAGGCAGCAAATGGTGGGCGCGCGCATTTGCACACACACACACACACACACACACACACACACACACCTATGATTTTCCTGGTAGCCTCAAAATAACACTGGCTGTTCCTCCCTTTGGCCCTAAGAGCTAGGACCCAAGCTCCTCGGGAAACAGAGTAGTGCCAGAATCCTCTTCCTGCTCAAATGAGTAGGATCTCAAATGTGCCACGTTTGCTTTTGTGGAGACACATTTGCAAGTCTGCCACAGTGCAAGAGCAAGAGCACCAATGGAGCTAATGAGAGGGTGCTGATCTGAAGAGCCTTATTTTGTTCCTAATGCTCACTCCCAAAGGAAATGTGCTTCTTACTAATAACAGAGAATGAGACCAAAAACATAGCCTATTGATCTGCCCCAGCCTGGCGGCCAAAGCTCATGCTTCCTGGCAGTTGAGCGCTCTCGGGAAGGCTTGAGCAATCCACCGCCTTCCGTCTGCCTGTCTAATGCCAAAGCCACTAAATTTAAAGGGCAGTGGGGGTGTGCAACTGAGGGCCAAGTTGACAGGTAACAGTGGTGAGAAGAGTGAACATTTATTGGGCTGGGCGATGGATACTGACCCAGAGCGCCGTGAGTACTGGCTAATGCAGTTCACCAGTGCCACGGGAGCCTACAGTTCGCCTACAGTTGAGGAAGCTGATGCTAGGCTAAAAATCTTGCCCAAGACCACATGGCCAGAAAAGGATGCCCTCTGGAGACACTGCCTGTGTGTAATGTTGCCCTGTATAACAGCTGTTACAGGGTTGAAGATGTCATGGACTTATGTGTGCCTTCAATTAGTGTCAAAAACACAGAGCAAAGCAGACAGGCTCTCCTCCTAGTCCTGAAAATATACCCATAAGGCTCCTACCGTCATTCAGAGTATGTGTGATCTCTCTTGAATTCTGACTTCTAAATCAGATGTGATGGTAAAAACATAGTTGTGGGCCTGTATCCAGCATGGTTTCTTCCATATTCACTTGGAGGTCCCTAAATACATTTGTAGTATGGCACACATGCTAGATAGACGAGCTCGTGATCCAGTGTCTGTCAAAAAAGTAACACACAGCACACGACACCACCACACATCAGATGTATAGCCAGTAAGGCTCCATCCAATGTGTTACCTCACGTTAATGCTGGCTGCTAATCTTCCTTGAGCTACACAATGCCATCAGACAAGCAAAGAGAGCTCGACACATGTTACTGCCTAGAGTGTCTTCATTCTCCTCTGATTAAGCCCATCTCCACATACCACAGGATAATGATGTCCTCACTATGTACATAAATACTTTTTATTATTTTAAAACAAGTTTTCAGAGACCATTGGGCTTTGCAATAATTAGATGGCCACTAGTTTGTTGTTGTATTTGTCTGTTAAACAAAAACAAAATAAAAAAGTCCTAGGTGTTCATTTTAATACAGTCAGTAGGATCTCCACAGATAATAATCAAGAAAGAAATGATACAAATCCTAATATAAAAATCCTTCAAAGGCCAGGAGCGTGTGCAAGGGCCACTAGATTGGTGGCCTGTATGCTTTTCTGGCTGGCTATCTGGGTCTTATTCCTCCTGAAGTCAGCAAAACTCATTGGCCCCTGACCCCTGCTGGCCACCTGTTCCCTCCTCAGAGTCTGACTGTGAAGCCAGAATGCTGTGAGCATACCTTCTCCCTAACTAGTGTAGAACATCGGCACCCAGCGTGGCTTAACAGAACGTCTTAATCTGTAAGACTGTTAGACTGATCGTAGGTTTTAGACCAAAGATTGCTTTCCTCCGAGTGAGAAATGAGAGCCGTCCCTAAACCACCACTCTGCATCGCCAATCTATACCTTTCCAAATCGACTTCTCATAACTAATAGTGTTTCTCTTCATAGTAATTAACTCAAGGAGAAGCCAGCAATCTGCCTGCAGCTTAACCTTTACTGGTTTCCAAGTAAAAACAAAAGGAAAAGAATCCAACATTTGGCCGTTAGCCCAGTCCCTGTTCCCTGCCAGGACTGTTCTCAACAGGTGCCAGTGCAGCCGAGGACCTGGAGACATCAATTCTGAGTAACAAACGCTGTTTCTCTTTTGCCTCCAGCTTCCTGGGTCTGGAGATGATCATATTTAACCAGTGACCTACAGATCTCGAAAGAGTATGTTTTTCTCCACTCCAAGTGAAGGAAAGCACAAAGCCCAGCCTTACTTTTTAAGCAGCTTCTAGCGGTGCCTTAATTAAGTATTAACCTTTCTGTGAATAATTAGAAATTGAATTAGATCATAAACGTCAACCAACGACATTTAAGACCCGAGCTGAACTTATGCAATGTTTCCAATAATAAGTGTGTCTATTTAAGATGTCATTTAAAAGTTCAAAACCTTGATTTGTGGGTGCCACTAAAGAGAACAGTTAGAGCCCACACACTGGGGTCTTTGGAAGGAATCTCCAGAGAGATGAAATGTTTTGATCGGAATTGAAACTTACTTATGGCTTGAAGGTGAAGGATATTCCATTCTCCCACCTCCCAGGCGCTCGGGGAAATCTCGGTAACACGTGTATTTACAGCTGGACTCAGTCAACTCTACAGTCACAAGCTATAATGCCTTTGTCCCTTCTTAACAAGATAATCCCCTGACTGACATCCCTCATCCAGGAGTGATGTTCTTGCTGCCTCTAATCTCCCAGAGTCCTTTCCATCTACTTAATGGAAAGAAATGGCTTTCTCTTCGTCTGCCTGACAGACGCCATAAACCGCATTTGTCACCCCTGAAGTCGGGGCATCGATAACTTCTACAGGACAGAGTTGATAATCATCTCTCAGTATAAACTTGTCTTTTAAAACATTAGATAAATGGGAACCTCTCCACACTGTCAACAGCGTCAGTCAAAGTGGCTCCATGGGCTTTAGCAGCCCTGATAGCAGGCCTGCCACACACACACACACACACACACACACACACACACACACAGAAATGTGCGGTTTGCAGCCTATTGTTCTTACAATGCATCCTCCTTCTGGATTCTGGGCGGCCCCACCCTGTGTTTGCCACACTTTAACCTCCACTACCACCACCAAATGGGCCTGACAGCCCTGTAGGCACATGCCTTATTCTGTAAACTGCTGCTACTGATGAACGAATCGCTCACCTCCTTCCAGGGATCACAACCATGCTGTTTTTGTTCATTCTCAAGAAGTAAGAAGAAATTGTGACAAAGAACAAGTCCCAGAGCACATGAGTGAGGATGGTCTAGGGAGGCCAGAAGAAAACATCCATCCTTTGGAGCTGGAGTCACAGAGGTTTGTGAGCTAACTGATGTGGTGCTGGGAACTGGCCCTGCTCGAGCACTAATTATTCTTAGCCACTGAACCGTCTCCCCAGCTCCAGCATTGGAACTTTTTAGCCTCACTCCATAGCCCAGGCTGTTCTTGAACTCACTGTCCTCCTGATTCAGTTTCCAGAGTGCTGGGACTACACCATGCTCCACTATATTTAGCTTGAAAGTCATATTGATTAAAGAAACAAAAAATTTTAAACACTCATTTGTTTGGGTTTTATATGTGTTTGTATGCACACGTGTGAGGCATATATGCCACAGTACATGTGTGGAGGGGGTCAGGAGGCATGGGAATTAATTCTCTCCTTCCACCATGTGTGGTTCAGGAATAGAACTCATGTTACCGGGTTATCAGACTTGACCATTCTTCTAACCTCAAATGAGCTTATAGTGCCTGTGAGTTGGTTACTCCTGAACCATTTCCTCTAGTCCAATCTAGGCTCCAGGCTCCTGGAAGAGACCTCTTTCCTCTGGACCAAGACTCTCTCGCAGAATCTGGCATCTTCTGCTTCGGTGGTTCTTCCTGTTTGTGGTCTCCATCAGTCATCACTGAAGATGTAGGTTCCATCTCCTACAACATGCTCCTGAGAGCCTACACACAGGTATTTAGGGCATCGTTCCCTATTTTGGAGTCACATACTAGACACCTAAAACTGGCCCACCCTTCAAGAGCTCATCCACTGAAATTTAAGGTTTGAGTAGTCTTCAAAATCTGCATACCTCCGATGACACACACACAAGCATGCATGCACATACTCCCATATGTAACATGGACACACTCACATAAGGCCCAAGACTCCTCCTGGGGAAAGCTGAAAAGTCAAGAACCAGAAGGAGGATGAAGCCTGCAACATTTCCCTATTCCTTCCCATCCATCTAGTTCCAGCCACGTGCTAAGCCCTTCAGTCCAGCTCCCACCTCTGGCTGTCCCTACTGCCTGGGACTCTTTCCCTAACGTACCCTGAGCTTCCTACTCCACCTGCTTCATAGTTTTAGCTAAAAGCCACCTGTTCACTGAGGCCCAGTCTGAGCACTATATGTTCTGCTGCCATTTCCCCAACAATTTCATATCACCGGAGCCACGTGTGCTAAGTGTTTGGTTGAACCCTAGTCTGAATGTGTGTATAAAGACAAAGTAGAGCAAAGTGATGTCGTCAGTGTGGGAGAGCCTCATCACTGGAGGTCCAATCAGGCCAGAAGGCAGAGGAAGGAAGACCCTGCATTCCTCCTGACTTTCTTCTCTGCTCTGGGGCTGCAGCTAATAACAGTGCTTCTCCGGCTATTAGACTTGGGAAGAGCTACAGCTGTGACTCTGTCAGGTCCTAGCCATGGCCTTCATTTCTTCGTAATAGAAATAGTAGGGAAGTTAGTGCACAACACGGTCTGCCCAAGACTCCTCCTGGGAAAGCTGAAAAGTCAAGTACCAGAAAGAGGATGAAGCCTGCGTATTTCTACCTTACTTAGAAAAGCAAAGCTGAGACCTTTACAAAGCAGAAGAGAAAGCCTAGGAGCCTGTCCAAGGTGGCTGGCTCACTTTAAGAAGCTCCCACTCCCAGGGAGATGGAGCACCCACAGCAGACTGCAGAGAGCCAGGGAGCTTACACAATCCACACTGCACTTATAACAGACATTCTAACTGGAACAAAGGCTGCAGCCTGAGTGGCAGCCACATTAGCAGAAGGAAGTGCTAGGGGAAAAAGGGCGGGGGAGGGCTGCCGCTGTCCACAGACTGGGTACTTAGTACTCTACAAAGCAGAAACAGGGTGCTGTTTTTTAAAAGTGCCCCACATGGGAATCTTGGTAGCAACTCTGTGACATTTCAAGAAACTGAAGTACTATGGGACTGTGTGCTGTCCAGCTAGCAGAGCATAGCTAGACTGAGGGAAGATGTGTCCCATCTGGGTCATTGGTACTTTGTATCTACAGGGTCATGCACATGGTACTTTGTATCTGCAAGGGACTTGCACATGGCACTTTGTATTTACAGGGGACTTATACATCGTGCTTTGTATCTCCAAGGGACTTAC
The DNA here is from genome assembly GCA_021653895.1 of Mastomys natalensis. Taxonomy (NCBI): domain Eukaryota; kingdom Metazoa; phylum Chordata; class Mammalia; order Rodentia; family Muridae; genus Mastomys; species Mastomys natalensis. The sequence continues at coordinate 796,479 of JAJTUV010001179.1, read as the reverse complement.
CTATAGTGCTTTGTATCTGTAGGGGACTTGCACAGTGCCCTTGACAGTGCGAAATATCACAGGAGTAGGCCAGCATTTGTAGCCTGTACCCTGAAGGATAACAGGAAACTGAGTAGCTTCTGAGACTATACCCACAGACTAGTATCTATAATCAGATCACTGAAAGTCAGACCCAGAGGAGAAAGAGCAGGCAACCACTGCAGAGGAACTCCCTGAATGAGACTCCTGGTTCCTGGGAAGCAATGCACCCAGCTATCAGACCACTTCTCATGTCCCACTTTGCCATACATTTTCCTTTTCTCCTCCACATCTATTCCTCCCTTACATAATATTCCCTGTCAATCTAGCAGACCAGATCTGGCTGCTAGATTTTTTTTCCCCTTTTCTTCAACAAAATGAGCAGACGATTCTCAAAAGATGAAATACAAATGGCTAATGAAGACATAAAAACCTGTCCAACCACACTAGCCACCAGAGAAATGCAAATCAAAGCTTCTCAGAGATTCCACCTCACCTTAGTCAGAGCAGAAATGTTAAGAAAACAAATGACACTAAATGTTAGTGAGGATGTGGACAAAAGGAGCCAGATGCACGGCTGGTGGGGATAAAACTGGCTTGCCCAGATAGAGTGTTCTCAAAAACACAGAAAATAGACCTACACCATATGACCCAGCTGTTCCACTTCAGGGTATTTATCCAAAGAAGTTCAAGTCAACACAATCACAAAGAGAGCTGTACATCAATGTTTACTAAAGCACTAACCACAATAGGTAGGTTATGAAACCAACCTAAGTGCCTGTCAACAGAGACCTGAGTGTGTGTGTGTGTGTGTGTGTGTGGCATGCAAATTTTCCAGCAACAAAAAGAATGGAGCTAAAAATGCAGAAAATGGATATAAAATCACATATACATATATATGTAGAATTAAAACTGTCAAGGGGGTTTTGTCAATAGAAAGAAGGAGAGGAGGAAGAGAGGGTAGGGAGGTATGAAGAATATAGTCAATGTACAATAGGTACATGTATAAAAGCTTAAAGAACAATTTAATTAAATTTCCAAAAGAAAGATGAAAGTAAAGCTGCTCAGATATTGTTGGAATCAGTCAAGCCGTTCCTTTTCTATCTTACATGTAAAGGCCAATGAAATCAATACAAATAAGAAAGCACCCCAGAGCTGGAGAGATGGCTCAGCAGTTAAGAGCACTGACTGCTCTTCCTGAGGTCCTGAGTTCAATTCCCAGCAACCACATGGTGGCTCACAGCCATCTGTAATGGGATCCAATGCACTCTTCTGGTGTGTCTGAAGAGAGCAACGGTGTACTCATATACATAAAATAAATAAATAAATCTTTTTAAAACAACAAAACTCAAAAAAAGAAAGAAAGAAAGAAAGAAAGAAAGAAGAAGGAAGGAAGGAAGGAAGGAAGGAAGGAAGGAAGGAAGGAAGGAAGGAAGGAAGGAAGGAAGGAAGGGAAAGAGAACATCCCAGAAAAAATAAAATAAAAATGACCTTCTAGCCCAGTCCAGGGAAAGCACACATCCAAAAGGAAGCTCCCCATCAACATACCACACACCTTCCTTGGCACCCACTTGAACTCAGTGCCTCCCAGTTGGAAGACAAGCCATGAAGACAGAACCCTGGGTGTGTCTGTGTACTGCTGTCTTTGTGGCCTGCTGTCTGAGAATGGCTCAACAGCTATCCTAGGTCTCACAAGCTGCCACGGTAGAGGAGGAGCAGGAGGCAGGAGCCTGCCCTGAGAACAAAAGAGCACCAGGAGCCCTCTCCAAACAGTCTGGACTTCCAGAAGTTTCCTCTACTCCTGGCTGCCTCACATTTTGTCATCCTTCCTCTTACCACTCCTCTTCCGTTTCTCGAGTCATATCTTCCAACACTACTTCCCAACTCCACCCAGCATCTCTCAGGCCGAGGCTACTAAACACAAATCTATACTAAACATGAAGCCCCTACCTTCATACCAGAAATGTTCTAGGGATGCCACAATGAACAAACCAGGCAAAACTCTGCCCAGGAGCCTTACAGTCTAGATGGAACACAGAGAAGCAATGTGCTATTAGGTCAGCTATGTGCAGAACAGAACATTGCTGAACATTTTTCAGTGCTTGCTTAAAATTTGCTGTGGATCCTGCTGGATAAAATTCAAGCCACTGCACTCAGGACCCAAGAGCCCTTTTGTGTCAGCTCCTTCAGACCAAGGGCGGTGGCCACATGCTCTCCACATTCCAGACAAAACACATGCAGAAGATCCAGATGTGCGCTGCTTGACACAGCTAAGCCTGCCGTGCTGCTGTTTCTGCGTAGGGTGCCCATCACCCTCCCCTCTTGTCTTTGCCCATCTGTACACTCAATACCTAGCTGGGGCTTCAGGTTTTCTACAGGCCATTTTCTCCAAGCTTCATGCCATCACACACCCCTAGTTCAATCAGGAAGCCCTCCCTGCTAATGTTTCTGCCTTTGCCATCTCACTGGGAAGTCTGTACTGATAGTTTCCCTGTCTGATTACAACTACCCACTGTCTTGAAAGGCCTTTGATATTAATATTTGTGAGTCACAGAATCAGTTACAGACTACCAATACTTATTTGCCAAGTAAATGAATGGGTGGATGAATAAACAGGTGTGGAAGATGTTTTAACCCATCTTCTGCTGCTGTCTCAGAATATCTGTGACTGAATAGTTTCTAACAAACAAAACCAAGTCTCTCTCACTGCAATTCATTTCTAGCAGCACTGCCACCTTGACTCCAAACACTTAGCCTCTCCATCCCAGAACAAGCATACATCCCTCCATGGCCCCAGTCCAGTAACCAAGTGATTGGCACAATTGTAGATGGCCTCCCTAAGGGACTACTAGGCCACTCTGACCTGTACTCATTCACCACACAAGTGGGTCACTTTTGACCTCATAGGGACTTCAGTTTGGGGAATCTCAGGAAATGAATACAGGAGACAGAGTGGAACAAGGCACTCAGAACTGGGGAAAGCATATTGCAGGGCAAAGACTACGCAGCCAATCAGCTTCCTGTAGTTCAAGCGGTAATTGAAGCCCTCAGGTTTGCAGTTGCTGGGCTGCTCAGCAGAGCCCACACAGAGGCCAGGAGTAGAGGAAGAAGATGTATGTGAGGAATGCTTATCTAGAGCCCTTGGTCCTAGCACTAGGTGGTCTCTAGCCCATGGATAGAGACTCTTCTATTCGTATAACAATACAGCATGCACTGGTAGACAGCTCTGAGGCTCCCACAGGGATACCTGCATGATGGAGATGCTTGAGGAAAATGAATTCTTGCAACACCGCAGGATGATGAAGGACACCTAGGTCTGGGCTTGGTACCAACTCTGTCTCAGTATAACCATTAGCCATAGCTGATGAGTTGGGGAGAGCATTATACAAGTGCTGAACTCCTTAACCCACAGGGCAAACACCTGCTAATATCAGCTCAAAGACCAGGCATCAGGTTTTTGCCTTCACTCAAAGACTCAAGTGACAGACAGGAACCCTGAAGACAGAACAGAGTGACATCCAAAGTCCCAATGTGATAGATACCCTGTGCCTGCCCATTCCCACCCATAGGCATAAGAATCCCTCATTCCTGTTAACCAGCCATCTCCCAGAGTGCAGGGGATAATGTCCTCCCAGTGGCTGCTCCACAGGGACAACATATAAGAACCATCCAAAGTGCAAGGGGATTGACCCTGCTCCGCAGCGTGCTTTCGGCTTAATAGGAACAGCTGGTCAGTGAAGTGTTTGCCAGCAATTTAACAAGGCTCAAGCAGCAAGAGGCATCTGCCGATAAATCAAAAGGGAGCGTCTTGCTAAATGAGGTTTAATTTAAATTCCAATCTCGAGCTGGGGAAGAGCGTATTGTGCCTCCTGGTTGTATTAGCACCAGCAAAGCCTCGCAACCTGGGATCCATGCTGACCCCCACCCAGCCACCTCTCCCCACGCAGTGCCCCAGGAGTGAGCCATCAAACTCAGCCTTCCTACTGGGAGGAGGCAGAGGAAGGAGGGGAGGAGATAAGATGTCATTTCTTTTCAAGAGAAATAAAAAAACAAAAGGGTCCTCCGTGTGGATGCTGTGAGCCCCTTCACGTCCCCAGAACACCCCAGGGTGCTGCCAGGGCCAGAGGCCAGCATACAGGTGACCCTATGGAAATGTCACCAGTCAGCCTGCTGTGGTGACACCCTAGGAACACAGAGCTGTTTTCTTCACAGGAAACTGGACAGACTTCACCACCCACATAGGAGCCAAGGGCAAAAATACAGCCTTCCTCCAGGGCTGCCCTGCCAACAGCTGGTATTTTCATATGCAAACCTGATGCTGAATGGGTCTGCCACGTTCTGCTTTAAATCAGGGCTCCTGGACTTTCATCAGGGATGAGCCTGAGAGGACTCATCCCCAGGGCAGATGTACAACTGACTGGCAAAGGGTGGCACAGGAAGTGGAGCAGCTGTTGCTTCAGGTGAGTCCTTCATCAAGCTGTCTCAGCCTCCCTTCTCCCAGTTCCCATCTCACTGGGACCAGCAGTAGTTATGGCATGGACAAGGCCCCAAGAGTTAGCAGGTAGCCCAGCTCCTAGGACCTCTAGACAGGGGATCTAGCACAGAAACCTGCCCATCTGTGGTGTTGGGGGTTTAAGCGGAAAGAGTCCCATACCAGCTGACATCAAAAGCAGATCTTGAAGCTCACAGACATTCAGTCAAGCATCAGTCAGAAGGTTTTATGATTATGCCAACTGGGACAGAAATACAGAGTGGCTGACATAGACCTGCAACCTGATGACAAATGACTTCAGTGGCCTCCATAACAGTTTCCTACAATCAGAAAGAAGACAGAATCTTTCTTCCTAAACCAAGGGACAGACTATAAGAAACAATCAAATACAGCACAATGTCACAGATCTGTGGGAGTCCTCAGAAGAAAGGACTCAGAGAAATGGGAAGCACAAGGAATAATTTGGTTTACAGTGGAGGTCGGCCCTGACACCTCTGGGAGCTTAAACATACACAGATACCAACACAGCAAGGTAAATTCTGTTTCTTTCCCCCACACATTATGTCTATGCTAAGTGGCTACATACTGATAAGTCAATAGTACTGAGCTCCGTCCTTTGGTTTCCAAGAGAGTCAGAGAGGAGAAGCCGACAGCGGCCTGCCTAGCATCCTCATGCCTAGGACAGCCTTGAATTCTTTCAAATATCTTGGGCATAAATGTGTCAGTTTGAAGGGTTTTCAGGATGCTTATTAAGGAACTGGATAAATTCAATGGCCCAAAATGAGGCAGGGAAGGGCCTCTGGGCCAGTGCCCACTACACTTAACCAGGAGCAGTGCCAGCCTGCATACAGTGATACGCAGAACTGTTTCTGTTTGTGTGTTCTAGCTTTTGAGATTTTCTTTTAATTAGGGATTATATGCTCATCCACGTGGCTGTGTGCACATGACTGAGTACCTAAGCAGGCCAGAGGTGCTGGATCAAGAGCTCTCTAGCACTGAGTTACATGTGGCTGTGAGCAGACTTTTGTCTGTGCTGGGAACCGAACTCAGATCCACTAAAGAGCAACAAGTACTCTTAACCAGTAAGCCAGATTTTATTTTGCTTATCTCTACTTTATACTTTTAAAAATGTTAGGCTTGTAAGACTTGTAAAAAATAGGTAAGAATTCTCTTGTATGTTTCAGTCAAATTTCCCAAACTATAACATCTTTAAAACCACAGGACAGTGTGTCCCTTCCACTCACCCAGGGTCTAGCCCAGTGAGTCTCCCAACCTCTCTCATCCTAGTACCATATGTGGTACCCAGGACTAGTCTAGCCATGCTCACCTGCTTAGCAGCCAACATATAGATTTCCACCAGAACTGGAAATACAGGTCACCACTCACAGTGACTTCTGCAACACTGCTAACCACCACACCCTCAGACAGTCAACTTCCTTCTCCAGGACCTAGGCAGAAGAGTCTCCCTCACCTTTCCATCTGTCTTCTCTGCAACCTGCTAGAGCAGTGGAATGGTCTAGGCTGGCCTCCCCTGCTTGCATTGAAAAGAATTACTAGGCTTTAACCAGAATCTGCCTTGCCTATCCACCAAGAGGACCCTCCTACAACATAGCCAACCTTTCATGAGCCAGAACTAAACCCACACTCCAGGCTTAAACCAGGAAGCACATCCCTTCTGTCCATCTGACGTCATCCCACCCAAACGATTTCCAACTTCTAGACCCAACACACCCACATAACCTCTCTTCTGCCCCTTCCTATTTTGTCCATATCAGACTCAGAACTAACAATAGGAGTCCACATGTCCACCCTCATGGCATAAATACCATCAATATGACAGATGAAGCCTGGATCTTTGTTCCAAAACATATCAGTCATATAGAAATGACAGCTAATGAGAATTACCTGTATACAAACCCCAGGACACAGAACTTAAAAGAAGAAGCACAAACTTCATCAAATTATCCAAGGAGTTTAAAGAAGACACAAGAAACAGCTCAATGAATTTGAGGAGAAAGAACTTGAGAATAAAGTCCAGCATGAAGCCCAAGAGAGCACAAACATAAGGCTGACAGAAATGACAAAGACAACAGAAGTCAAACAGAATTCAATAATGAGATAGAAATGGTGGTGAGGACTCAAGCTGAAATGAAAATGGAATTGAAAAGCCAAACAATTCAAATAGAAAACTCAAAAGAAAGCTATAGAAGTAGAATGAACCAAGCAGAAGTTAAAGTAATAGATCTAAACCAAAATATTGCAACAAGTATGAAAAACTTGAACACACATACACAGGAAAGGAATACTCAGAAAATTAGGAACACCATTAAAAAATAAACCTGTGAATTACAGCCATAGATGAGAGAGAAGAACCCAATCAACAAGTCATAGTGCCTTCGCCTCTCTGAGCGGTGGCCCTAGCCCCTTGACGGGGTGGGCACAGGACCTACACATCAACCCAACAACAGGTCCCACACACACTGCAACCCAACAAAACAGGACGCAATGGGCCTCATTAATATAAATATGGAAGACAGTGGTGCCAAGATTAATATAGATTATGATGACTCAAGAGGTTTCAAAGGAAAAGAAGTGGCCTAGAGACAATTCTTATGGTTTTTTTGGAAAAGAATGTGGCTGCCTTTTGCCCTTGCCTTAAAAGGCTGCCTGAGGCTAATTTGGAAAGTTTGGATTAATGGTGTTGGCAGGGGAGATTTTAAGACAGCCTGGTATTAATTGTGTTGCATAGTTATTAGTGGCCCTTCTTATGCATATCTATAATGAATAGAGAAAGTAGAGGAAGGAAAATACAAAATGTACAATTTGAAGAGAAGAAACACCAGGAAATGTAATGATGGAGACAAGTCCAGTGCTCAAGATGATAAGTTTAAAGAAAATCCTAATGTTAAATGGAATAGAGGGAGTAGTGACAACAGGCAAGGTCCCACCCAACTAAGCTTCCAAATTATGAGGAGAAATTAAAGAAAAAGCTAAGCAATGAGCGTAACCATCAAAAACAAAAAGCTGATGCAAACGTATTTGAAAGGGGAGGCAAGTACCAGCTCCAGCCAGCAGCAAAACATAGTAGCTTCACTCTCTTCACTCTCGTGATTCTGACTTTAGAGTCAAGAAGACAAGAAAGGGGCTGGGAATCTCCACTGTGACGAAGAAAAGCCACAGAGGCAGGCACATGTGAGAGGTGTCCCTGCACAGAGGTTCACAGGCCAATGTGTGAAGCTGTGAAGGATTTCATTGGAACCTGGATTCTTTGGGAAACCCAAGATGTTGAAAAAGCAGAATCATGGATACTGCCAAGGAATTTACAGACTGGGTGTGGAACCAGTTCAAGAGACAGAAGTGCGCTGCAGTCAACAAACTGAAAAAGTTAGAGATCTGAAGAAGTTTAACCTCAGCATGGAGGTGCAAAATTCGGAGTTAACCCTGTGGGTTTCAAGTATTTGCTGTCAGTATTCCTCTCTTTTGAATAGTAAAATATACTCTGTGACATTTTATTTAGATGTTACAGGGGTTTATAGTTGAGAGATTGCCATAAGTCTCAGTAGAAATATTTAAACAATGTTGAGACTGTGACAAAGAGTGAAAATCTTTGAAGTTGGACTGAATTCATTTTTGAATTATAATATAAATACAAGTCTATGGGGGCTAAAGAATGAAATGTGGTGTGTTCAATAAGTATGGGTAACTTAGGCTCATACATTTGAAGACTTAGTCATCAGGGAGTACAATATCTAAAAGGTAGGTGTGGTCTTGTTGGAGGAAGTATATCACTCAGGGTGGGCCTCTCTCTCTCTCTCTCTCTCTCTCTCTCTCTCTCTCTCTCCCTCCCTCCCTTCTTCCCTCCCTCTCTCCCTCTTGGCCTATGAATCAGGATGCATACCTCAGCTACTTCTCCAGCACCACACCTGACTGCCACCATGCTGTCTATCATGATAATGGCCTAAATCTCTGAAACTATAACTAAGCCCCCAATTAAATGATTTCTTTTATAAGAGTTGAGTTGCCTTAAATATAATAATAAAGGCAATTTACAGCAAGCTTATAACCAACATAACATAAAATTAAATGCAGAGAAACTCAAAGCAATCCCACTAATATCAGGAATTTCAAGGTTGTCCACTCTTTCCATATATATTCAATATAGTACTTGAAGTTTTAGCTAGAGCAATAAGACATGTGAAGGAAATCAAAGAAAAAAATTAGATACAAAAAAAGTCAAAGTATCTTTATTTGAGCTGACATGATAGTATACATAAATGGTCCTAAAATTTTTACCAGGGAACTCCTACAGCTGATAATTTCACCAAAGTGGCTGGATACAAGATTAACTACAAAATAATTGGTAGCCTTCCTATATACAAATGACAAGTGGACCAAGAAAGGAATCAAGGAAACACCACCATTAACAATAGCCTCAAGTAATATAAAATACCTTGAGGTGACTCTAACCAAGCAAAAGACTTGCATGATTAAAAACTAGAGGTCCTTGAAGAAAAAAATTGAAGAAGATATCAGAAGATAGAAAGAATGCTCATGAATCGATAGGATTACCATAGTGAAAATCCTACCAAAAGCAATGGACAGATTCAATTAAATTCCCACCAAATTATTTACAAATTGTGAAAAGATAATTCTCAATATGAAAAAAAAAACCCACAGGATAGCTAAAATAATACTGAACAATAAAAGAAATGCTAGAGTTCCCAGCATTCTGAATTTCAAGCCCCACACAGCTATAGGTGTGGAGGGCAGGGGAGGGAGGAAGAGAGAACAAACACATGGTATTGACATAAAAACAGACATATTGATGAATGGAATTGAATTTAAGACCAGACATAAATCCAGATAGCTATGGTGGAGCCCTGACTTTTGATAAAGAAGCCAGAAATACACAGTAGAAAAAAAAGACATCTCTAACAAATGATGCTGGTCAAACTGGATGTCTGCATGTAGAAGACTGTAACTAGATCCATATGTATCACCTTGCATAAAACTCAGGTCCAAGGGGATCAAAGACCTCAACATAAAACAAGATATTCTGAATCTGATAGAAGAGAAAGTTGGCAATAACATTGAACCCATTAGCACAAGAGATGACTTTCTGAACAGAACACCAATAGCTCAGGCACTAAGATCAACAGATAATAAATGGGACCTCATGAAACTGAAATAGTCAATAGTACAAAGTTTAGAAAAATATAGAAAATATTTTTACCAACTTCACATCCAGTAGAGAGATAATGTCCAAGATTTATAAGGAACTCAAGAAACTAAACATCAAACAAAACAAAATAAAATAATCCAATTTTAAAATAGGGAACAGATACAAACAGAATTCTCAATAAAGGGATCTCAAATTGCTGAGAAACACTTAAAGAGATGTTCAACATCCTTAGCCATCTTGGAAATGCAAATCAAAACTAATTTGAGAGTCTGTCAGACAGGCTAAGATCAATAAAACAAGTGACAGGTCATGCTGACAAGAACAAGGAGCAAAGGAAACACTCCTCCGTTGCTGGTGGGAGAGCAAACTTATACAGTCACTACAGAAATCAATGTGATGGTCCACAGAAAGTTGGGAATCAATCTACCTCAAGACCCAGCTACACCACTCCTGGTCATAGAACCAAAGGACACTCCATCTTATTGCCATAAGGTCACTTGCTCAACCATGATCATAGAGGCTTATTCATAATAGCCAGAAATTATAAACAACATAGATGTATACATAAATGGCCCTAGATGCCCTAGATAACTAAAAATGGATAAAGAAAATATGGTACATTTACATAATGGAGTATTACTCGGCTGTTTAAAAAAAAAAAGACATTATGAAATTAGCAAGAAAATAGAAGGAACTAGGAAAAAACATCATCCTGATTGAGGTAACCAGACCCAGAAATATAAATATGGTATGTATTCACTTATTAGGGATATTAGACACTAAGTAAATGATAACCAAGATACAATCTGTATCCCCAGAGAGGTTAGGTAAGAGGCAGGGTTGGGGTCTGGGGAACTCATGGATCTCCCTAAGAAGGGAAAATAGAATAGAGTTTCCCAGGGGCTGGGATGGGAGCAAAGAATCAGGTGGGCTGACGGATGGGTTGGGAGAAGAGAATGGGAGAAGAAACAGTGGAATTTGGGGTGGAGGGCATTTGAGGGATGGTATGAAAGCCTAGTGTAGTGGAAACTTCCTGGAATCTATTTAGGTGATCCTAAAGAAGATTCCTAGTAATGTTGGATGCAGAGTCTGAACTAGCCATCTCTGTAGCCAGTCCAGTGGCAGGACTAGGTTGCATCATGTGGCTAAGGGAGTCCCATGAAAATCCCCAAACAACCCAGGCTGTTGCTAAGACAAAAGGTTGCTGTCTTTGTTAGGGTTTTATTGCTGTGAAGAGACATCATGACATCAACTCTTATAAAGACAAACATCTAATTAGGACTAGCTTACAGTTTCAGAGGTTCAGCCTATTATCATCACAGCAAGAAACATGGAGGCATGCAGGCAGATACGGTGTGAGAGAAGGAGCTAAGAGTTCTAGTTTGATCCAAAGGCAGCCCAGAGGAAACTTCTACAGGCAGCCAGGAAGAGGTTCTCTTCCACACTGTGCAGAGCTTGAGCACTAGCAGACCTCAAAGTCCACCCCCACAGTGACACACTTCCTCTAATAAGGCCAGACCTACTCCAATAAGGCCACAACTCCCATAGTGCCAATTCCCATGGGCCAAGCATACACAAACCACCACATTCTACTCCCTGGCACCCATAGACTTGTTCAAACACATGATCTAGGGGGGCCATACCTAGCCATAGTATAATGCAAAATACATTTAGTCCAACTTCAAAGTTCCCCATAGTCTATAACAGTCTCAACAATGTTAAAAGTCCAAAGTTCAAAGTCTCTTCTGAGATTCATGCAATCTCTTAACTGTAATCCCCTATGAAATCAAAATCAAAAAGCAGATCACATTACGTCCAACACCACAGGATATATATTTCATTCCAAAACATCTTAGTGAGAAAATACTAGACCAAAGCAAGATGGAAAACCAGCTGGGCAAACTCCAAATTCTGCACCTCCATATCTGATGTCAAAGCACTCTTTAGATCTCTAACTCCTTTCATCTTTGTTGACTACCACAAACTTCCTCTTGAGCTAATTCCACTCCCTATTTGTAGCTTTCTTCAGCAGGTATCCCACAGCTCTGGCATCTCTAACATGTTGGGGTATCCAAGACAACTTCAACTTTACAGTTTCTTGTTCCAGTGTCTGAGATCTACACATGATCCTCCAAAGGGCTTGGGTCACTTCTCCAGCTCTGCCTTCTGTAGCACTCTAGGCTCTGGGTGACTCTACTCAACTGCTACTGCTGTTTTTAGTGGTCATCCCATAGTACTGGCATCTCCAATGCACTACAGTCTTCCAGTGTAACTAGGCTTCACCAATAGCATCTCATAGGCTCTCTTCATGGTGCCAAGCCTCAACACCTTTGACCCCTTCACTCCCAGGTTGTCAACTGCCACTAAGGCTACACCTTCATGGCCTTTTCTGGCCTCTCACAATGCCAAGACTCAGCTGCTCTCCATGACCCCTTCATGCCTTCAAAACCAGTACCACCTGGGTGAGTCTTACGTATTATCAAGTCCAAGTGACAGCACAATGTCTGTCTCTGGAACGCAGGTCTTTGTGCTCTCAGAAAACACTTCCCAGATTTCACCTCAGAGATGCTGATCTCTTCTTAATTACCACTAATTTCTTAGCTCTAGATAACCAGCATCAATCATTCCAGTAACCCCTTCTACTCATAACTCTACAGTCAGAGCCACATGGCCAAAGCTGCTGAGTTCGGATGCTTACTGGGGCAGGAACATGGCCTCCCTTGTTCTATTATATTATCACCAGCTTTCTGTTTTCCAACTCCTTCACCGCCTAAGCTTAGCTCTCCTGGAACTTGCTCTGTAGACTGACCTTTAACTCAAGAGATCTGAATGCCTATGTCCTGAGTGCTGAGATTAAAGATGCCTGGACTTAGGACTTAAGCTTTTCTTTACCTTTTCACAATACCTTTATAAGTTGACACCCAAGTATACCCATCACAATCCATCCCTTGTCAATTTGATAAATAATCATATCTCCTTATGTCCAAATGAAAACAATAACCAGGTCATAATAATGCCTAAGATGATATACTATCCCTGGTTTAACTGAAAATGCATAAACAATAGGCTTAGATGGATGAAATCTTGTCCCAAGGTCACCACTCCCTTAATTTGTTTAATATTCTTTCTTTCTCCTTTCCCTTCTCCTGTTTGCTTTGCCCCCCTCCTTGCTCCAGCCCAAAAGGTTTTTTATTTATTTATTATATGTAAGTACACTGTAGGTGTCATCAGATACCCCATAAGTGGGCATCAGATCTCATTATGAATTGTTGTGAGCCACCATGTGATTGCTGGGATTTGAACTCATGACCTCCAGAAGAGCAGTCAATGCTCTTAACCACTGAGCCATCTCACCGGCCCCTATTTAATATTCTTGAACACAGAATTTAGCTTCATTCCATTTCCTTTAAAGATTAAAGGTGCCCCTTTAATCTTTGAAGAATACATTTTTTGTTTTTCCTTTCTAAGCTTGCTATACTTGATTAAAACACTCCTCATAAGAGTACTCCTCATAAGACTGAACAAAGTCTATGTTAGGCTTTTTTTGAGATTTCCTTTGTCAATGCAATTAACCTAAATCTCTTTACCTTAGCCTCAGACAGAATCTTTGGACAAGGGCAAAAAAGCAGACATAGTCTTCACCAAAATATCACAAGAACTACCTCTAGGCAATGTACTAAAGTTGTTCTCCTCTGAAAACACTTGAGCCAGGCCCCCAGAATTCAAATTACCCCTCAGCACCACTGTCTTCCATGCTTCTATTAGAATGGCCCATTAAGCCTCACTTAAAAGCATTCTGCTGCTTTCTAAAACAGGATGATTTCATGACAGGCTTCAAATTGGCAGTTCAGGAGACTAGCCCTAAGAACTGGGAAAGTCCAGAAAAGCCCAGGTAAGTCCAGAAAGGCCCAGACAAGTCAGCTACTAGGAAAAAAAAAACAAAACAAAACAAAAATAAAACAAACAAACAAAAAACCAGGCTTCAGGCAGCTAGTTAGAATCGGCCTTGCCATCAGAAGCTGACCTGAAGCAAGGACAATGGGTCAGCAGCAGTTTCCAACTCCCCAGCATCTTTCACTCCCCATGCCCTGGTAATGGTTCTGGAATGTCCCTAGAGATAGAGCAAGATAAAAGTCACCTACCCTAAAATTCCCCTAATGTGTTTTAAATCAGGCCTGCGAGCTCACTTTGTTGTCTCCGTCTTGGCATGCGAGATCTCCCACATGCTGAACTTCTGCAGAATAAAATGTCCTTTGCTTTTGCATACTCTCTGAGTCTGAGGCATCATTCTTCAGCAAACAATAGACCCTTACACTTTCCAAAGTTCCCAAAATCCACATTTCTCCAAACAAATGCATGACCAGGCCTATCACAGGAGTATCCCAGTCCCTGGTACCTAACTTCTGTCTTGGTTTCATTTTATTGATATGAAAAGACACCATGACCAAGGCAACTCTTATAAAGGAGAACATTATTTAGGGTTAGCTTACAGTTTCAGAAGTTCAGTCCACTATCATCATGTCAGGAAACATGACAGCACAAAGGTAGACATGGTACTAGAGAATAAGTTGAGAATTCTACATCTTGATCCAAAGGCAGCCCAGAAGAGAGTGTATTTCACAGGCAGCCAGGAGGAGGCACTCTTCCACACTGGGCAGAGGTTGAGCACTAGCAGACTTCAAAGCCCACCCCCACAGTGACACACTTCCTCTAACAAGGCTAGACCTCCTCTGATAAGGTCATACCTCCAAATAGTGCCACTTCCCATGGACCAAAAATGTTTAAACCACCACATTTGCTTTCCGAAAACTGACAGCCAGGCCCATTGCTGAGAACACCACCAATACAACTCATTAAATATGAAGAAGTTGAGCTAATATCTATATTGAGCCCTTCTTCCTATGTTCTAGTCTCTTCAGTGTAGGAAGATACTCTGTAAACTACCAAGATAGAAATGTGAATACCAGCCACAAAACCTATGGCCTATAATCTATCCTGCCTGCATAATATACAAGGGCAATGGTGGCATAGAATTTGTGGGAGTAGCCAACCAATGTCTGATTTTATTAAAGGCCCACTCCATGAAAATGAACCCACGTACAACATTGCTTGAGTAACCAAGAACCAGAGATAAGATCCCAGAGGTCTGGGGTAAAACCAAACACCACTGGTCTAAAGAAATTAAAAATGATTTCTTATGATTTTCAGGTATACTCATAGATCAGTGCCTTATCCAGTCATCATCAGAGAGGCTTCTTCCAGCAGCAGATGGGAACAGATGCAGAGATCTACAGCCACACATTATGGAGAAAGAGTCTGAATTATAGGTCTCCATCAAATCCCTCCCCTTAGAGCTCAGGGAATCCTGCAGAAGAGAAAGCATAGTGTGTAAGAACCAGAGGGATAGAGGACACAAGGAAAGCAAGGCCCTCTGTATCAACTAAGAAAGGCACAGATAAACTCAAAGACTTAAGCAGTATGCATAGGACCTACATGGGTCTACACCAGGTCTTCTGGGTATATATTATCATTATGAGCTTAGTGTTTTTATGGGATGGTAAGGACCAGTGGGTCTCTGACTCTTGTGCCTGTTCTAGGGATTCTTTTCCTCATGTTGGGTTGCCAACATCGACATGATGGTTTTTGTTTCATCTTATTATCTATTCTTTTGTCATGTTTGGTTATTATCTCTTAGAAGCCTTTTCTTTTCTCTCCCCCCTCCACCCAGAGACAAGGTTTCTCTGTATAGCCCTGGCTGTCCTATAACTCACTCTGTAGACCAGGATGGCCTTAAACTCACAGATACACCCACCTCTGCCTTTCAAATGCTGGGACTGAAGGTGTGTATCACCATCACCACCCAACCAGCCTGTTCTATTCTAATGAGAGACAGAAAGAGGGAGAATGAGAGATCTGAAGGGGAGGGAGAGAGGGAGGAAATAGGAGGAGTAGAGATGTATTGTATGAGAAAAATCTATTTTCAATAAAAGAGAGAAAGTAAACACACACACACATTAAAAAAAAAAAAAAAAGACATGCCAAACTGGACAAGCAAAAGCCTAGGAGACCTCAATTTTAAACAAAGAACTACAGGCAGCTAGGAAATTCTGAGAATGGGAGAAATAGTTTCCACCAGTGAAGAAGACACTAGTTAGTTTTCCAATAAAAGTAGTTATTCCTGAAAATACATATAAGCAACATTATACTGACTGAACAAGTTATATTTAGGAATATATTTATATACATATATGCATACGATAACAATAATAAAAGAAGTCAGCAAGTTGAAAGAGAACAAAGAGATATATGGGAGGGTTTGGGGGAGGAAAGTGAGAAATGATGTCATTGTTATCTCTTATTAAAAAAAAAGAAAAGCTGGGCAGTGGTGGCACACACCTTTAATCCCAGCACTTGGGAGGCAGAGGCAGGCAGATTTCTGATTTCAAAGCGAGCCTGGTCTACAGAGTGAGTTCAGGGACAGCCAGGGCTTTACAGAGAAACCCTGTCTCGAAAAAAAACAATAACAACAACAAAAACAAAAAAACAAACAAACACCAAAACAAACAAGCAAACAAACAAAAAACCCAGGACATTAAAAAAAATTAAAAAGTTGTCCTTGAAAAAAACTACTGCTCAGAAAAGCCTGCTGCCTGACCAACTCAGCAGCCATCCAGTCCCAGATCCAGTGCTTTCAGTCAACCCTAGCACCTACTCCATCTTCAAGCTGCTAAACCTTGAGGAGGAGCCAGTACTACAGGACCAGATCTAGGAGCAGGTCACCACCAAGGAAGATAAAAACCTGAAGCATAGCTGTGATCAGGAAGCCTAGGCTATGATCTGACACTTATAGAGCTTCAGAGACCAGAGATCTTCAGCCTGACTCATAGAGAACTGTACGGGTGAAAAAAAAATACAGAGCGATGCATTGCAGCTTCTAATGCCGCTGCAATGAACAAATTTGCCATAGAGGGGTGGAAGGATGGAGGAATGGAGGTGGTATTTATGCTGTGGAGAGAGGCTGAATCATGAGCTACCACCATGTTGATGTGTATGGGCTCTGCAGTCACTGAGTCCTTGGTCCTGCTACAGTGTACACAGCCAATGTGACCCATGTCACCACTGAAGGTAATGTGGATGTTCATGGTGTATGCTGCCACCTGAAGTCATGTTGATGTCAACGGGCCATGATGCTGTCAGTGACTGTGTTGGTGTCTGTGGCCCATGCTGCCCCAAAGCAATTTGATGTCCATGGCATTGTGATACCTGAAGTCTATGTCAGTGTCTATGGCCCAAGCTATGGCAGAGGGTCATGTTGACATCCATGGTCTATACTGCCACAGGAGACCTTGCTGAGGGTCACATTGATGTCTGTGTTCTGTGCCACTGCCTGAGGACATGTTGATGTCCATGAACTGGGTTCCCACTGGGGACCATGTTGATGTCCATAATCCATGTTGCTGCAGGGAGGCATGTCTGGGTCCATCATCCTGCTGCAGCTAGGGGCCATGTCGATGTTCATGGCCTGTGTAGCCACTTAAAGTCATACAGATATCTGAGGTCTACACTGCCTCCTGAAGCCATGTTGATGTTTGTGAGCCAGGCTGCCACCAGGGACTGTGTCAGTGTCTGTGGCCTGTACTGCCACTAGAGACCATCCTGAGGTCCATCGTACATGCTGACACCAGAGACCTGATGGATGTCATGATCTATGCTGTGGCCAGATACTGTGTGGAAGTTCATGATCCATGGTCTTGCTGACTGTAAAGGACAAGGAAGCCTCTTCTGCAGTGGTATCAATAACTGCAGACTCACAGTTGAGAAAGAGAGACATAGACAGCTTCTGTGACAACACCTACCCCTCAAAAGTAACAGCCTGGACAGGAAGCCATCAAAGAGAACTCTTAAAAATGGTTGTAAGGATGCTGAAGTGTAGCTCTCCACAATAGAGGGCTCTGGCAGGGGTGGGGATGGGGAAGGACTCAGCTTTTTTTAAGTGGCTGGCCACTAGGAGATTGAATGTGATCCACTAACTATATGGACAACATAAATTGAACATTTTTAAAAAATCCTTTGGGGGCACAAGAGTTGGGGGCAGACCTGTAAGGATTGGAAAGTGAGGGTGATCAGAATATATTGTGAGGTTCCCAGATAATCAATAAAAATATTATATTAAAAACTGAATAAATAAAAACTGGCAGATAAAATAATAAATCAAGTTGAATATAAAAAAACAACCTTCTCAAAAGGCCATCCAGAAACTGCCCCACCTGAACATGCATCCCATATACAGTCACCAAACCTGGAAGCTATTGTGGATGCTGGAAAGCGCTTTCTGACAGGAACCTGATATGGCTGTCTCTTGAGAGGCTTTGCCAGGGCCTGACAAATACAGAGGCAGATGCTCGAAGCCAACCATTGGACAGAGAGCTGGGTCCCCGATGGAGGAGTTGGAGAAGGGACTGGAGCTGAGGGGATTTGCAGCCCCATAGAGGGAACAACAGTGTCATCTGGCCAACCCCCACCCCCACCCCCAGAGCTCCTAGGGACTGGACCACCAACCAAAGAGTACACATGGAGGGACCCATGACTCTGGCCACATATGGGCAGAGGATGGCCTTGTTGGGCATCAGTAGGAGGAGAGGCCCTTTGGCCTGAGGGTGTTCAATGCCCAGTGTAGACGAATGCCAGGGTGGGATGATGGAAGTAGGTAGATGGGTAGGGGAGCACCCTCATAAAGGCAGGGGGAGGGGGGATGGAATAGGGGGTTTCAGAAGGGGAGACCTGGAAAGGAGAAAACATTTAAAATGTAAATAAAGAAGATATCCAACTAAAAAAGAAAAAACAAAAACAAAAACAAAACGAACCTCCTTGATATAGTATCATGACTCAGTCTTTAGCCTTCATTCAGATTCACAGCTTCAGAACATCGATGTGCTCTCTAGACCACAAACATGGATAAAGAAATGTCCCAGTGCACCGAAGTAAGACCTCTTAGTCTTCCCTCCATCTCAAGCCCTTATTTCTGTGGATCTCCCTTCTTCCGGGGTCTTTGACCACTGGCCTACAGGACAAAGGCAACAGAGTTTGAGACAGCCTATCAGTAGGACAGAAATAACAGACTTATCTCCGGGATCAGCTTCAGGGAGACAAATCAACTTTTATGAGGGTGAATCAAAGGTTAGGTAGTTTGGGGGAAGCAGGTAGGAATATCCAGGGTAGGCAAATGCCACTGGATGAAAGCTAAGGTACTGAGATACCTCATTAGCATGGGGAGGCATTCCAGGAATCTCAGGTGCTTGCCCAACAGGATTTTATCCAGAGAAAGGAAGCTGATCCTGTAATCTAACCAAGGCACATGACATTCCACAGGTGGAGGGTCTGGGGGTTTCAGGCTCACCAGCCAAGGTCAGAGAAGGAGAACCCCTGCTGACAAGTGGAAGTCCGCCATTTTGCACTGAGTTTGGGGCTTCCCAGTAGTGTCAGACTTAAACCTTAGCAGCAGCACAGCAGTGTCCACTGTTTATTCTCCATTATTATAATTTTGTCATTCTTAGTGTCTTCTGCATTTTAAGACATTTTAAACAGTATGTTACAGTAGGAAGCGCTAAGGTGGGAGGAGTAAGGAGAGGAAGAGGAGTAGTAAGGAGAGAGGAGGAGAAGGAAGAGAAGGAGCTCCCAAGTACCACCACTCATACCAACAAAATAGTTTAACCCCTGTTTTTTTTTGGTTTTTATTGTTTGAGACAGGTTTTTTTACTCTGTCCTGGACATCCAGACATGACTCAACCCATCTTCTGCGCTCTGCTCTGCCTCTGCTCCTGCTCCCTCTGCTTGCTCTGCCTGCTTGCTCTGCCTTGCCTCTGCCTCTGCCTCTGCCTCTGCCTCTGCTCTGCTCTGCCTGCTTGCCTCTGCTGCTCTGCCCTGCCTCTCCTCGCCTTGCTCTGCCTCTGCTCGCCCGCTCTGACCTCTGCCTCTGCTCTGCCTCTGCCTCTGCCTCTGCCTCTGCCTCTCTGCCTCTGCCTCTGCCTCTGCCTCTTGCCTCTGCCTCTGCCTCTCTGCCTCTGCCTCTTGCCTCTTGCCTCGCCTCTGCCTCTGCCTCTGCAGTGCTAGGATTAAAGGCATACATCCCCTATGCCCTACCCTGGCTTTGAGATAATTTTTATACAAAGTCTGAGCCATAGTTTTGTTTTAGCTTTGGCTGTAGATGGCCAATTTTCTCTTTTACATCTGTTGAAGAGATGTCCCATTCTTTTCGAATCTTGCAACCTTATATTTACAAATCAGTTGTTCTATGCTTTCCCAGGTCTGCTTCCAAACTCTGCTCTGCTCCTCTGATCCATGTGATTGCTCTTCCCTGTCACTGTGGCCACACAGTAAGTCTTAAAGTCATGCAGTATGATTGTTCCAACTTCACTTTCCCTTTTCAAAGGTCTTTCATCTGTTCCAGATCTTCTTCCTGTCTTACGTAGAAGATGTGGAATCACTTTGTTTATGTGTCTTAGTTTGGGTTTCTATTGCTGTGAAGACACACCACTACCACAACAACTCTTATAAGGAGAACATTTCATTGGGGCAGGCTTACAGTTTAGAGGTTTAGTTCATTATTATCAGAGCAGGAAGCATAGTGATTTGCAGGCAGACAGTGCTAGAAAGGGAGCTGAGAGCTTTACATCTGGACCAGGAGGCATCAGGAAGAGTAAGTCAGCCACTAGGCCTGGCTTGGGCTTCTGAGACCTCTAAGCCTGCCTCTATTGACACACTTCCTCAACAAGGCCACACCTCCTAATAGTGCCACTCCCTGTGAGCCTACAGGAGCCATTTCCCTTAAACCACCACACTATGTCTACAAAATAGTCCAGCTGACGTTTCCACAGGAGCTGCACTGAGCCTGCAGGTCAGACTTGCAGGGAGCTGGCGCCTCCGACGGATGGTCAGCCACTCCACATCACCTCTCTGGTTCAATGATTTTCTTGCTCTCCGCACCTAATACTATGTTCTAAGGATTTCTTTTTAAGCTATCATAAATAAACTTTTGGTGGTAATTTTGTTTCCAAGGTCGATGAGATTTTTTTGTGTTGATTTTGTATCTTGCGTCACAGTATGGCTCACATTCAGTTTTAAGAGCTCTTGCCTGGATTGTAGGGTTTTCCACATATATAACTATATCCTTTGTAAATGACGAAAATATTTTTATTGGTGGTGACATACCATTATTTTCATATAGGTTCAATTTGGAAGTATTTTGCTGAGGATTTGGTGTGATATCTTCCCCTCTGCTCCCCACCCCTGCTCTTTACTCTGCTTAGCTAGCAGGGTAATGCTTGCCCCATGAGATTAATTACAAAGTGTCCCCTTTCTACTTTCCGAAGATGTAAAACTAGTGTAATTTCTTCCTTAAGTGGTTGGTAGAGATGATCAGAAGTCTGAAGACATTTGTGTTCAGGAAACCCTAACTGAATTGCATGTCCTCAGCTGCTGCGGGGCTGCTCCAAGAGGCTTACCTCCTTCATCTCTATGGAGTATGTGCAGCTTGTGGGAACTGGTCCATTTCCTCAGAGCCTTCAGAGCTACTGGCACAGCATTGTTTGTACTTTGCCTTGGTATCTCAGAATCTGAACAATCTGTGTAATGCACCCCTCCCCCACCATTTTCATCCTGAATATTGGTAATTTGTGTCTTCGATCATTTTTGTCAGACTTGCTGGAAATTATTCAATATTATTGATCCTTTCCCAGAAGGAGCATGTAGCTTCATGAATGCTCCCCGGTCTCGTCTTCGGTCTCTTTGGTTCCTGCTCTGTTCTTATCTTCTTGCTTGTTTTCTCTTCATTTTCTCATGTCTTGAGGTGGAAGCTTCCACTTTTCTGTCATGAGCTCTTTGGTGCTGCAGACCCTCCTGGGCATTGCTTTGGTCAGGCAGATAGATTCCATCAGGCTCGCCGCATCCAATGTACTTTAAGCATCTCTTGGGATGCATCTTACAGGGGAAGATGTTGGCATGTTGGATGATGGCTCTATAGTATTAAATAGAGTGTGTCGGCTGGTGGCATGGTTGGATTGCCTATATCCTCCCTTCGGTCATATCTACAGTTCTCACGGTTACTGAAGGAGCAACGATGCCATTGTTGTTTGGGGCTTTATGTTTGTCTGGGAGGAGATGGAGGTTTGTCTGTGTGGTTGGTCTTGAGTGGCTTTTGGAAGGAATGGGATATACACTCACAGGCCAAATCTCAACAGCAGGTACCCTCTGTCAGGAGCCTTCCCTTTGTTTTTTGAGACAAAGTCTCTTATCGAACCTGGAGCTTACCTGCTCCACTGAAGTGGCAGGTCAGTAAGCCCCAGAGCTGTATCTGTCTGCACCTCCCCGGTGGTGCTTTTTTTTTTTTTAGAAACCTAGGTTGCATGGCAAGCACTTTACCAACTCAGCCCAGGCTTAGGTTTTTATTTGAGACTGGATCTCGCTGTATAGCTTGACACCCCCCTCCCTCAGCCTTCTAAGACCCTTGGCCCAAAAAAGATGTATGCTTCAGATACTTGAAATTGTGTGATGTAGAACAAATATGTCTTCTCACCATTATATAATATTCCTCTTTTCCTCTGGCAATCTCATGTACAGCACTCTACACTGCTTGATATAAACACATTCAGTATTCCCTTTGATTCATTTGCAGGGTTTTTTCTTTTCCTTCATGTTTTTACACTTAAAAAAAAAAAATCCTATATCAGTACTTTCAAGTGATTATCCACAGAAAACATGAGAGTTAGGCCACGTCTTTTTAATCCATGATGTTAATCTCTATTTGTTACTCGGTATGTTTAGACTTTACCCTTATTGAATTTGTTGGCATTTTAAGATTTAAATCTGCTTTTGGGGAAAAGGGTGCCTTTAGAATATATCCATCCTCTTCAGCCTGGACGCAATGAAACTATCTCCACTTTTGTTTCTGAATACGCTGCTAAGTCCAGCAGACCGTTCCCAGCCCTGGGAACTATGCAAGGAGAAGCGCATGCTTACAGTCAGCTAGGCGCCCCCCACCTCCCTCCTCCATGACTAATGCCCCCCCACCCCACCCCCACCCCGGTTTCTCTGTTACCACTTGCTTTCCAACTTTAAAGTGTTACACAGCAATGCTTCAGGCAGATTCATGGACAACAGTCTCGGTTTCCCTTCATTGGAGGATTTTTGGTTTTATTTTACTTTTGTTTCTGAAGGAAGTTTGCTAGATATAGAAGTGAGAGCTTATAATTTTGTTCTTCCAACATCTGCAAAGCATACCACCCCTCTTCCTTGCCCCTGGCAGCTGATGAGAAATAATCTGTCCTTTACATCACTCCCCACCCCATACTGCACACTTCCCTGTGCCTGTCTGTAAGACAGTCTCTCTTTAATGTTTAGGAACTTGATTATGTGTGTGTATGGATAGCTTTACGTTTATCCTGTTTTGTTTCTCTTGAACCTATACATTAATGTATCTCGTTGAGTTTTGGGAGTTGCTGTCATTATTTCATACAGTATTTGCCCAGACTCTTAGTCTCTCCTTCTAGGACTCTGACAGATGCTCTGTCACTGTTCCACAGATCTTGGTTCTGAGCACAAATTTTCTTTTGTGGGTGTGAGGCTGGTTTTCATTTCAAGGTCGTTACATTGCTTTTCTCTTCTGCCCTCTTTGGGTGTGGGGGATCTCTACAAATACCATGGCCAGAAAGCAGAGTATCAACCCAGGGAAGACAATAAGGGAATTTGATTCAACACAATTCAGTAGCTGGTGTTGGTTCAAACACAGATTTAGGCATTTCGGGGGAAAAAAAGTTTCCTGGTGATAATTAACTCAATCCCTATGTGCACAACAAAGCTTACTACATGGTTGCATTGAGACCCTTGAAAAGTACAGGTGACATCTTCCATAAAGATATTCTCTAGATTATATTAAAAATAAAGTAGCTCAGCATAAACAATGGTCATGAAAAGGGTCTGGGAAAAGGATAACTCTCTAGATTGACTGAGACAAACCAGCTCAAGGTAAGGGTCTGAGGGTGGTGCAGTGTGGCCTGACCATACTAATATCACAAAGGTCACTAGGCTATTACCCGCATTCATGACCTGTCTTCTGGGCAGTAAAACAGGTTATACATGTCTTCTTTGAAAAGACCATCCTACATGTTTAGCATTCCTGTTTTCTTTGGTGTTTATCTGTGAGCCCAAGAACCTGCATGCCTTCTACACCTGGGTACCACTCAGGGCTCAGTCTAAAACCTGCGTAGTCTGATTTTGGTTCTCAAACTTATTGCTCTGTTGATTCTGATCATGCTCACTGATGAGGCATGTGGGGCCTGCCCATGAGGTCTTTAACAGGTCTTGGCAATCTCCTGATTCAGAGAAGAATACAACTTAGTCACAGTGACAAGCAGGGGGATGGATGTCAACCCCTTTGTGGGAAGGTGCTCTAATTTCATTTCTGTTGTTTTGACAAATACAATTTTAGCTTATTCCCCTTAGTTGTGGAGGAAGTCAAGGCAGAAAAACAAAGCAGCAGCGGGACACATGACATCCAGTCAGGAGGAGGGAGAAAGAAATGCAGTGTTGGGCCTCTAAGCAGCTGATACTTACCCTCTCCTGACTCTTCCATGAAGAAAGGCTCTATTTACTATAAACAAGTGCCACACAGTGTCTTCCTACATGGGCAACAAACAAGGCCAGTCTGAACTACATAAGTCCTCACTCAGAATTCCACCTCTTCCCAGGTGATTCTAAGTCACATCCCGTTATTATTTATAGCCTACCATTACAGTTGACGAAAGATAGCCTAGACACTTGAGTCATATCCACCACCACAATACCAAGGAAAAGGGCGTGGCCCAGTGCTTTCTTGGTATACAGTAGAGACTGCAGAGAGCTCTGTCCTGCATTACTTCCATTTCCCAGAGCTTCAGCTAGAGAAGTCATGTTTAGGAAGTAATTTTTGTCTGAGCCCATTGACATTTCCACATTTTGGGCTTCTCTAGTGCACAAGCCAGGATACACAAGAGTCTCTCTCTCTCTCTCTCTCTCTCTCTCTCTCTCTTTCTCTCGCACACACACACACACACACACACACACCCCTCTATGGATGCCCTTGTCTTTTCTCTATAATACTGAATTTTCTGGTAGTTAGCTTTTTATGCATTTTGTCCAGGATTTTCCATTGTAACTAGCAGAAGTAGTGGGGTACCCTTCTCTGGGATTATAAGTCCTGTTTTTTATGTATCCACCAGAAAGTGGAGTGTCAAAGTAAACTCATCCTTCCAAATGAAAGCTCCCTGATGCTAGGATTGGAGCTTGGCTGTTTCCCTGTCACACAGAATACCTGTGTCTTAGGCTAGGCTTTGGGTGTTCAGACGGCATCTTTTCCTCTGTATTAAACATAGAAAGTTGATCAGTTTGATTTTATTTATTATTTTTATGTCACATAAGAGGAACGTTCATTTTTTTCTTTTCGGGCAGCTAATTCATTAGATACTAGCATTGGGGAACTTTCAGGTGACTAGTCAACGCAATGAGCCACCAGGAGTCTCCCTCACTCAGAGGAGGACATGTGAGAGACATTTGCAGTGTCCCACTTGCAAACATGTCAGTAAGCAGCTGAGCAATGAGACATTTTTCTTTGAAAGATGAGCTCCAGCTCGGGTCAGGTGTGCAGGGACCACACCTTCTCTAGAGAGAGGCTATGTCATTGTCACAAACCGCACACACACTCTCCAACCCTTTACTAAGCAAGGCCAGCTTGGCTTGGAATTGGAATACAGATTGGATCCAGCAATCAACTTGAGGCAGCAGCAACAGCAAACAAGCAAAAGCAGCAAGCTCTGTGGGAGGAAGCCAGCCCCAGGTCCCTGTGGATTTGTAAGGAAGGCCGTGAGGGGTGTGAACTTCAGTCTGTCACCCACATCTAATCATCACCTCAGCATTAACCTTCTGGGGAAGCCTGGCAAAGGTGCCCAGCCTTTGTGAGCATCAGGAATGCCACCTGGTAGGCAGAGCTGGGGATGCCCTCAGCTGAAAAACACAAGTCTCTTTTTCTAAGCAGCTGTGACAAAGCCTGTCGAGGAAACGCAAGGCCGAGCTGAGCGTCCTTGGCTTGCCACCCTCATAGAGCATGGTTTCTCTTCTCTCTTGGTGTTAAGTGAATTTACATTTCTGCTGCTGCTGTATCTTGACAGCCAACATTTTCTGTGTGTTTTTGGTGTGGAAAACGATCGTCCCACAATTGGCATGGTGAGATTCTTCCTTAGGCGAGGTATTTCCTTTGAGACTAAACTGCCGTTTGTACAGTTTTGTTGTTAGAGTCAACACATTGCCAGGCTGCTCAGGAAACAGAACTGAGGAGGCAGACAAACTGGAATCAAGGAGCACAAGAGGGAGCATCTCCCTCACCTCAGGCAGCTATCAGCTTCCTGCCAGGCCCCAAGATCACATGCCAGCCCTCCACCCTTGCCTCCTGGCCTCCTGAAAAGCCCTGAAGAGGCATTCCTTCCAGAGGACTGCAGAGCCTGAGAAAAAAAAAAAAAAAAAAAGTAGGCTAGCTTTCTCTCTAATCCTGGAAGGTTTGCTCCGAGCTCCTCATATAGCTTCTGGCCTATTGACTTCTCATTTTCATTCTCCATGGGCTTGGATTGTGTTTCTGAGGAACACAGCTGGAATAAGCATTGGGTTTTAAAATACAAGCACACACATCCTCAAAGGATATGACATGAATTGATTTTGTTGTGTGGTGTTTGGTAGTCAACTGTGCCCTGAGAGGTAAAGACCTGCCTCCAGGTAATATCAGGTTTTGTTTTGTTGTTGTTTGTTGTTTTGTTTTGTTTTTTACCCAAACTCCAACTCCAGGAGGCATTCCTGTGATTCTGCTGTCTCTGTGGCTCTCCCATGAAATCATGTTCCTATCAAGACATGTTCCTATCAAATGCAGATGGATGTTCTGTGGGACTGGCCAACACCATAACCCTTCAAGGTGAGATGGGCCTTGTCACCTACTCCCTCTGCCTCAATGCCACTCCACACTAATGGAGCCACACAAATACCAAGCATGTGGAACCTACTCATGGTGGTTTGAATGAAGATAGCTCCCATAGGCCAATAGGGAGTGGTACTATTAGGAGGTGTGGCCTTGCTGGAGGAAATGTATCACTGGCAGTGGGCTTTGAGGCTTCAGATGCTCAAGCCAGGCCTACTGCTACTCTCTTTTCCCTCTGTCTGCCAATCCAGATGTAGAACTCTCAGCTACCACTCCAGCACCCATTTGCCTGAATGCTTCCTGCCGTGATGATAACGAACTAAACCTCTGAATTGTAAGCCAGCCCCAGTGAAATGTTTTCCTTTATAAGAGTTGCAGTGGTCATGGCATCTCTTCACAGCAATAGAAACCCTAACTAAGACACTACCCTTCCCCACTGAGCCATGTGCCAATATGAGGTTCCTGAAGAGTCATCAAATGATTGAGTAGATGGATGGGTAAACGCTTGAGAGGTAAGAGCTGGGTAGATGAATGAATTGGTAGATGGATGAATGAGTGGGAGGATGGGTAGATAGGTGGGTGGATACATGGATAAGTGGGTATGTGAGTAGACAAGGAGATGAATGTCAGGATGGTGGGGTATGCTGCTCCATGGTGCCTCAAAGCCCAGTCTGCAAGGGAAACTTTCAGTCTTGCTAACATCAATGTCCGGTAGGAAAGCCCAGCTTCTCTACAGCTCTGGCCCTGAATGGTAAATGTAGACGTAATGAGCTGGACTTGGAGCTCTCTCGCCCACGCTGACATCTGTGCTTCTCCTTTGGCTCATAGAAGAATATGGCCTCTCCTGGAAAAGGAAGAAACTCATTGGAAAAGGCCCTTGGCCATGCACCAAGGCATGGAGCTATTCTCTGCCAAAGCCAAGACCAACCGGTTACCACTGCCCTATTCTCTAGGTAAAAAAAAAAAAAAAAAAATCAAAAGGAGAAGGGAAACAAATCTGTTGTGCTGGCACTTAGTCTTTCTCCAGTGAACCCCAGCATGATGGGAACACCAGTGCTAAGAATGAATGCCAAGCTAGGCCCCTCCCCTCCCAGCTGTCAGGCAGCATAGCCAAGAGCCCCAGCCTGACAGTGGGCAGAGATGGCTAGGTGCCAACATATACTTCCTGGCCCTGAGCCTGGGGTCATTGGTTCTGGGACTTGCGCCAAAGGAACTAGATTGCAGGACCTCGGGTGCACGTGGCTTATAGCAAGTTCTTCAGGGACTGGACCAGCTTTCTTCAGTGACCAATCCATCAGTGGCACTTGTCATAAGGAACAGGCTCTAAGCTGGCAGATAAAATCAGCCAGTTCCTTCTGGAAGAGAAGCCACTGAGTCCAGAAAAGACACTCTGGGAGAGATACAACAGTTTCCAAATTTTTAAAAATTATTTAATTTTATGTGCATTGGTGTTTTTGTCTACATTCATGTGCATGTGTGTGAGGGTGTCAGGTCCCAGGCAGTTTTCATGTAGGTGCTGGGATTTGAACCCCAGTCCTCTGGAAGATTAGTCAATGCTCTTGACCACTGAGCCATCTCTCCAGCCCCAACACTCTCCAACTCTAAGTTGTCTGATTCCATGGTACCAAACCCTTCTTCTTGTCACCTGTCATGCCTGCTGGTTTTGGGGAATCAGAAAAGCCTTCTAGATTATTCTGTTTATATTTCAGTCTGAATTATGTGAGATGGGATACAAAAACATTCCCACCATTCTGACAACTCTCCAGGCAGTTACGTGCATATGTCTGCTTGTGTGTTTGTGTACACACACATACACCCACCTACCCACACCCACACACCCACCAGTGCTTAGATCTCAGAGCTGGACAAAGTCCTAATGACCCAGATCTGAGTTATCATGCTCACGGTGACTCCTTTACTTCTCTCTGAAATGGAGGCTCTGTGCGTTAAAAAGACACGCCCCCACACACATTGCATCTGCAGGTCAGCTGTCGCCATTGTCCTCACCAGGAGACCTTTCATCAACCACTTCCATGAGTTCCACAAGCTGGGGCTGGAGGATTCAGGAGGAAGAGGGAAGAGGCTGCAGAGCTGCCTGAAGGGGGAGCCAGTCCATCCTGGCCTCCAATTTCAAACAGCAGCGGGGTGGGGTGGGGGTGGGGGGTTGGGGGGTGGGGGTGGGTGGGTGGATATTAGGTCACTGTGGGCTAAGTGGGAGGTTGACTGAATTCCCAACCCAACCAACAATGGGTAAAGTGCCCTTTAGAAGCTCCCTGAAGTGCTCATGGCCCTGAGGTGGCACCTGAGTCCCTTTGAGCACAGTGCAGGAGGTGCACCTTGTCCTTGATGTCAAGTGAAGTGGGATATGACCAGCTGGAAGGCTGACTGAGGAGACGGACCTTCCCGCTGTTATCAGCTCCACGAGCTGCAGGTTCTGCTCTCACAGATCCAAGAAGGGCTCCTTGGATTTTCCTCTGCTGGGTAGAGGGCTGTAGCTCCTTCCCATGTGTTCTGTACATCTCAGAGGACCTTCTACAGCAGTCATGGTGGGGAGGGGAGTTGTTTTGTTTGAATTGAGTGCTTAAAACATCCAACAGAGATGGATTAAAGAAACGCCTTTAAGGCAGTTAGTTGGTGTGCTCCACAAAACAATGCCCCTTCAGGTGAGCCTTCCAAGGAAAAGCAAATAGCAACAGACAGAGGTAATGTCATCAAATGTGTGCTCACGACATCCAGCAAAAACTGACTAGGGGAGCTGAGGCAGTCAGCTAGAGTTCCAGATTGTCCTTTCCCTCCATGAGTGGCTCTCCTTCTACCTTCTCTTCCCCACGTCAGAAAATCTCATATGAGGGGATAAACAAGAGGAGCCTCTTTGGGTGTTCTCTCCTTTCCACCACAGTTAGGGGCCAGCCCATCCCCAGATGAAAGGTCTTGGAGAGAGAGCACTTAACATAACCATGCTTGAGTCTGAAGTCCGGGGGTGGGAGGTGGGGTGGGCAGGAGGTGGGATGGGTGGGTGGGCATCAGACTTTCATAGTTAGTTTCTCAGTGAGCTCAGAAAGCACATGACATGTGCATTATACCACCCAGCTCCCCTCCGGTCTCAACAGCCTTACCCTCTTCTTGCATGAAGATACTCCGGCCTCACTTTGCCCGCCAACACTGAATGCCCCACCTCTACCATGACCCCTCTTCTCTCATTCGCTTATGATGGCTAGGTCCCAAACAAAGTTGTCAGGTCTGTTCTCCAGACTGTTCATGGAGGCCTCTACATTACCACCATCCCGGCATCTGGGCTGCGGCTGGGCTTAGCCAGTGGGAGACGCTGGCAGTTAACGAGGTAGAAGATTCGGGCAGTTATGACTTTTGCCTCATTTCTTCTTGGTCTTGCTGACATTCTGGTGGGTCTTCAGCTTCCTCAGTCTCTCCTTAGTGTCACGGTCGCTGCCAGGCTGCTAGTCACCTGGTGCCCTGCCCTTGGAATGGCCCTTCCTGCTTGCTGTCACCAGGTTCAATGATGCATTTCCATGAGCCTGCCATTGCAAATCTCTTCTGGCTCCCTTCATTGTAGGTGCTCTTTGTGTGTGCTATATGCACACCCACCTACCACTGCATCAGAAGCCACCAAACAGAGTGGCCTAGAACAGCAGAGTCACATACATGTTTTCATGGCCTGACAGTGACTCGACTTATCTGCTCCCAGTCAAAGTCTCCTATAAGGCTGTAGACAGATAGTGGCTATGATCATCCGAGGCTCCTCACTCAGATGTCAATTGTCCTTTGGGATCTCCACAGGGTACCCACCTATGGCTTTCCCATGTGGTTATGACCCAGAGCCTCAGCTGCTCCGGCAGGAGCCCCAGGAGAAGCCAGTGTAGAAGCGAGGCTGTCTTCTGGGAGCAAGTACTGAAAGGCCCTTCTAATGAACACAATTCAACAGAAGCTGTGCATTAAGGCAAGTTCACTCCGCTTCCAGAAGGGAAAACTAGACTCTTGTGGGGACAAGTGGCATCGACTACTGTAGATCCACCTGTGATCAATCCTGATCCATACCACCCACACCCTTTTGGGTTCACAGGGTAGAACAAAACAACTCTACAGACTCCTTTCCTCATACCTCCACACAGTGGGTACCAAGGCCCGGAGATTCCAATCCCTTGAATGCCTCCAACACCTCAGCAGCTGCTACAGTTGGCTTTCATTGTCTCCTCTGGGTCACCTTCCTCCTATGCAATGTTCCCAATCATCCTTGGGATACACACAAACCGTCCGCATTCCTGCACTCTCCTGACTGGAGCCTGAAGTCTGCTTGTCTCCCTTGAGGGCTGCTGGAACACAGGTCTTCCACTAGTCTCTTCTGCTGTCCCAAGACAGGATGATGGCATGTCAGGGAGGTGGGCAGGGGTTGGGGGAGTGAGGAGGAAGGTGGAGGATCTTTGACTGTTTGTGGAAGGCATTCTTTCTCCAGAGGCCTGAGACAGTCTCTTAGGCTTTTCATTCTACGTCTGAATGCTGGGCTTTGCAAAGCATTTGTTAAGTGGAGAAACAAATGGCAACTTTCGTCATTTTCTTTCTTCTAACTTATCATTTAAATATGCGTGTCTAGATTTCCGAGTGTCATCTCATGAAGGAATTATTCTTACTGTTAAGGGACATCCATGCTAAAATTGTTCACGACTCAGACAGAGGAGACAGACACAGGGAGAGACACTATGCTTTTCTTTTTTGGTAAGGGTTGGGGGAAGTGCAGCAGAGGGACAGAAAATAGAAAAGAATAAAGAGAGATCCGCACTGTGGCAGATGGAAATCTTCAAGAAGCAGCAGAGAGCTTGATGGGATCTGTCTCCAAGGAGAAGGGATTTCAGAGCTGCACCACCGTTTATTTATTTTCCCATCTGAAACTAGCCATTTTATGCAACTGATAAAAATCAAAGACAATTAGGCCCAACTGAGCTTTAATTTGGGGCTTCAAGTGTGATCCTTCCACAGAGAACCCCCTCTCACGACATCTGAAATTACCAGCTCACTGGAGGAAGCTCCAGAGCCATCAGCCTAGATAAGTGTGAATTTACTGCTTGTCAGAAATGAAGACGCTGATAAGATCCCTGCTCCTCCAGGGAATTAGGAAGTCTAGACGAGATGCAGATTAACTACACAGCCAAGGAGTGTTCCTTATGTTATTTCCTGGTTTACAGTTGGTCCAGCTTTGAACTGAGAAGACTTGCAAACAACAAGGAGCACAGCAAGCATCCTAAGAGCAGACTTCTCTTCCTGTTGCATTTTCTAGGGTAAAAGCTGACTGTTCATTTGTTACCTAGTCAGCAAGCCTGAAGCAAAAGGGACAGAGCAAAGTCTAGGAAGCTGTGGGGTGTGTGTGTACACTGAGATTTCCTCTTCTCCAAATCTCTGTCCTTTGCCAATCTGGTCCACAATGAGAGGCCAGATGGACCTGCAGCAGGGCCAAGGCCAGGTGACCTGGACAAATTGAGCTTCTGTTCTGAGCTTTGGGATTTGTACCCACTAAGTGCTACAGGTGAGTATAGCGGAGCCCTCCTGGGCTGCAGAAGGGCTGGGGCCCACAGTCGGGAAGCTGGAAATCTGCCTGTATGACTCCCACCTGGACTCAGCAAAGGCCTGGGCGTGAGCGCCTCCCGGAACGAATACTTAGGTTGCTTTTCAGGAAAAGCTTCCAGAATCTACTCTAGCAGCATGAAACTGGCCCCTAAAGAACCATCACATAATGACACAGCCAATTTATTTAACCAACGACTTTACCGTGACGAACCAAAAGCCCTAGGCAGAACATAATGTCCTCCGAAAAGATGCATGCAACCCGCAAAGAGCCATGGTGGCCATCTGCAAGTGCACAACGGATCGATTCTAAAACTAAGTCCTTTCTCATTAACCACTCAATGAGCAGCTCTCCCACGCCAGGACCTGAGGGACATTCCACCTTCATACTGACTGGGGGAGAAGATTTGAGTTCTTCAACGTTCCTGTCCCTTTGCCAGCCAACCTCACAATCCGTTTTTCCGTTTGTTTGTTTTGTTTTGTTGTTTTGTTTGTCTTGAGAAAACTTGTGCCACGGCATAGACTTAGTGTTGGAAGGCAATGACCCTTTGCTCAGCATCCTTTCCCTAAGTCACTGGTTCTCAACCTTCCTAACACTGCAATCCTTTAATACACAGTTCCTCGTATTGGGGTGACCCCCCCCCCAACCATAAAATTATTTTTGTTGCTACCTTATAACTTTAATCTGGCTACTGTTATGAATCATAATGTAAATATCCCATATGTAGGATATCTGATATGCGACCCACAGGTTGAGAACCGTTGCTCTAGGCACATACTGGCCGCTGTGGTCAGTGGGTCTTTTCTCTCTCTCTTGGCTAGACATCTGTGGGAACACTGCAAAACCAGAGCTGGGTGGTGTTCTTGCTGCAAGAGCTATGAGGCTCGACACTTCATTCCTGCCTGGTGCCCTTCGGCTGTTATGAAGGATGGTGGGGTTGGAGCCATAGCAACCTGGGAAGAGAACGTAGAGAACTCTATTATTTATTTATGGATTGTTGTTGGCCATGCTGGGGATCAAAGCCAGGACTCACAGGTACTAAGCAAGTAGAACAACTCCAGATCTCAAATCCCCACAGGGATCAGGAGCCATCTGAGGAGTCAGCTTGAGACTTGCTTCTTCACAAAGGATGAGGACCAGGGGTGTAGACAGCATGTGGGGAGTGTTCAGCAAGAGGCCACAACCAGCATCCTAGCCCTACCCTCTGTGGGTGCCAGCTAGCCGGTTAGACTCTAGAAGGCTGTCAGAGCCCACGTCACTAGTGTACCCTCTGCCTTTTGAAATCTGTCTCATCACATCCGGGTTTCCTCTGTCCCACAGTGAGAGAGGGGAGCAGGAGCTGAGTTAGAAGGCTTGCTGGAGAATGAGACCTAGAAAGAAAGAAGAAAGAGGATCGCTTCCGCGTTGATTTCAAGGAAGAGTGTTCCAGGTTAGCATTTATTGTCAACTTGACACTGCACAGGTCTGTGGGAATGTCTATGGGGAGCTGTCTTGATGTTGATAAGGGAGGCTCTGGTTCTCTGCGGGTAGCACCATGCTTAAGCAGGTGGGCCTGGGCTGTATAAGAAAGCTACTGATCAAGGTGGAGGGAGCAGCCTTCCTTCCTGGCTTTGCTCCAGTTCCTGCTTGAGTTTCTTCCTTGACTTCCCTTACTGATGGATGGTAACCTGGAAGTATAAGCTGGATGGTGACCTGGTAGTATAAGCTGGATGGTGACCTGGAAGTATAAGCTGGATGGTGACCTGGAAGTATAAGCTGGATGGTGACCTGGAAGTATAAGCTGGATGGTGACCTGGCCTGAAGTGTAAGCTAAATAAACCTTTTCCTCCCCTGAGTTGTTTTGGTCAGATTGTTTTATCCAAAGCAAAACCAGGACAGAAACTTGGTACCAGAATTGGGGTGTTGCTGTGATGACCTGACCATTGTTGTTTGGGGTTGGGGGTGGGGAATTGTGGAAGCCTTTGAAACTTTGGACTAGAAAAGCCATTGAGTCCTTAAAGCTTAGTAGGCTGTTCTGTGGGAGCATGGGAGCTAAGAGTATTGACAGAAATACAGACAGTTAAGGCCTCATGACCTATGAACATTCAGAGGGAAGCAGAGACTCTTTGAGGACCATTTGTGTGACATTTCAAATTAATAATATGTGGTTGCTTGTCATCTGGAGCTGAAGAATCAGCCATGATAAATACAAGATCAACGTCATTGAAGTGAAATCTTCTGAGAAGTACTTTCCCAGGGTCAGCACACTGAAGTAGTTAGAGGAGGGGCAGAGACACCAAATTATACATCAAGCTAGAAGCCAAACTTGCAATGTGTAAGGATCCTCTACAGGGCACTGGTTTTGAAGGCATGAAGTAGCCATGGAGGGAAACTGAAGCTTGCCAGCATGAGTCCTGAAGAGATGCCAGGAAAGGCCACTGATAAAGGTGCAACCTTAGATACAGGAGATACATGGAGACTTCAGGACCATGGGATGTCTGCTGAGGACATCAGCAGGTGTGGAGCGAAGCTGCCTGGGCCTACGAAACAAATTGTGTGTGCTGAGGACAGCAGAATTGTAGAAATGGGATGACTAAGCCCTCTGGATCATTAGTGGACCAGATGTTGGACAATGAACTATACTCACTGCCCGGATTTGGGTTTGCTTAAATATGATTGGTTTTATGTCCTTATTCTTCCCTTTCAAAATGAGAACGTATGGTTTTGATTTGTTTTGTTTTGTTTTAATTTTACAGAGGCCTACAGGTAAGAGACTTCAGACCTTTAAAAAGACATCGAAACTTTTGGTTTTGTTTCTGTTTCTGTTTTTATTTCTGTTTTCCAAGACAGGGTTTTACTTTTGTGGCCCTGGATATCCTAGCACTCACTCTGTAGATCAGGCTGGCCTTGAAGTCACAAATATCTGCCTTTCTCTGCTTCCCAAGTACTGGGATTAAAGGTGTAAGCTACCATCACCACTGGGCTGGCATTGAACTTTTAAAACTTTAAATTGAAAATTTTAAAGACTATGAAACTTTTAAAAGTTGGACTAACTATGTTTTATATTATGATAGTAACATGAGATCTTGGGGATAAACAAGGAAGGAAAGGTTATGGCTTAACGGTGATCTGTTTGTGTGTCAAGTTGACAAGAAGTGGGTTGAAGAAAGCCATGAAGGGGGCCAGATGGGGCCCATACATCAGAAGGCCTGAAGGACATGAATATTCTCAGGCAGGTGATGAGAAGTCTTGGAGATTTGAAACAGGTCTCAAAGGACTAAATTTGTCCCAGCCACATACACTCAGGAAGAATGGTTGTTCTTTTTCTATTTTGGTGGATTAATAGGGTGCTATTTCTTCATGTCTTGGCTTAGGAATCAAAGCCAAACAAACCAGTCTTCTGTGACCTCACAGACCTGATATTTATTCTGTATCAAAGCATCACTTATACATGGGTTTAAGAAGTCAGCGGGCTACAGGCACACAAGAGAAGACAGCTATGCTTGAGTCCACTCCTTGTTCCAATCCTCAAGACTTGGTACCTCCTTATCTGGGATACATACTTAGGAAATCCTTTTGGCATCCTTTTCACCTTCCTAGTGCTACCATCCCTGTTCCAGGGGAGGCAGCATGTACTTCATTCAATGATTTCACAGAGCCAAGCTTCCCATGGACAAGAAAGCTGCTACCATCTCCTCTGCTCTTTGCTTTCCTTCCTAGTGCTAGCACTATAGTGGTGTCCTGCTTAGGTTTTTGTGTTACTATCATCTTTTCTTCCCTATCTTCTCCACTTTATCTACCCTGCCTAACTCCCTCCTGGCTCATTCTGAGAGCCTGCCAGCCTCAGTGGGAATTTTCAGGAGGACCCTCTTTCCTCCAGTATAAAGAGCACTACAATTTTTTTTTCTTTTTTACAGTGTAATAATTTTTAACTTTCCTGACAAGTTCATAGGAAATTACTCTTATCTGCATGTATGTGTTGGGTTTCTGAGGGCACAAAATCGAATCCCATCTTTGGCTTCAAATTTGCTACTGCCTCTATTTTTATCAGACTGATTTATACAATGCCACAAGAAAATGCAGCTGGTATTCATTCCTTCCAGGTGCACAGTAATTTAACTCAGCACTATCAAATCCTTCCCAAGTAAAAAGGCATCCCAGGCTTGTTTTAATGAATAGATAAAGCTAATTTGTAATTAGTATACTCAGTCGTTAATATGCAAATGAAGCCTGCTGTTATCTGTAATTAGCACCAAATACTTGATGCTAAGGATGCTACTGAGATCCTTACTCGATCCCCCATGGCATGGAGGCCCTAGACCTCCTCCAGCTGCCCTCCTGTGGGCACCCTCCCTGGGAGCTGACCTCTCTCTTTTCCTTCCACCATCTGCCTGCCTTCACTCCTCCTCACCAGTGGACATACCACCATTCCTCTGCAGCTACTGGACACTGAATCCAGGGATGCTTTAAAACCTCTCTGTACTTCCTCACCCCTAAACCCCACTAATTTTCCAGGCTGTGGCTGGGACATCTGGTGTCTACCTACTGTGGTACCCTAAGCCACACCACCCTTTTCTAGAATACCTGTGTGGGAGACACCACCTTTCTCAATTCAACAGGTCTTTTGTCTTGCCACTTTTCAGATGTCAATTTCAACAGGATTCCCTCTGGAAAGGTGTCCAAATTCCTGGTTCTCCACACTTGCCATAAAAGCATGGGAGTACCCTCATAGAAGCAGGGGGAGTGGGGGTATGGGATAGGGGGTTTCCGGAGGGGAAACCAGGACCGGGGATAACATTTGAAATGTAAATAAAGTATCCAATTAAAAAAAAAAGCTACTGGCCACCATTCAAGTGAACCTCATATGCCTCCCCTTTGACCGCTGAAGCACTCAGCCAGTGTTTGCCTGCTGTCTCTTTCCTAAGCACAAAGTGTGTGTTGCTGTCTTTTATCAACTAACATGCAGTAGAACATCGGTACATGTTTGTGAAGAACGATCAAATTATCCTGTTGTTTTACTTAAAAGTTCCGTATCCATCTTTGCTATTTAAAGGTTGAGCTTGGCAAATGACTTCTACCTACCACAGCTTTCACCAAATGACTGGGGAGTTCTGCAACAGGAAGCCCCCTCCCTGGTGTGGGGGTTGGGTTACCTAGTCTTATTCCTGCCGGTAGGTCAGCACAGTTCACTCCTGGACTGCCCAGTGACAGAACTAGAAGCTTTCAGGCATCTGAGCCTTCCTACCTCTAGGGTGTGAACCGTCAGTTGGCCAACTCACTGATGTCTAGCGGTTGGTCCCTGCCCTGCTCCCCACATCTGCAGCCACTGGCCTCACACAACATATTAAGTCTTCTGACAGCCGCTCTGAAATCAGGAGGAAGATTTTTCTCTTTGGCAGGAACATTTGGAATAACATCTTTTCAAGTGTGTAGCTCGGAATATGAATAGGATGGGGGAGTGGTAGGAAGGCGACTGGGAAGGAGGGGCTGGGCCCACAGCTTGGACCATTCTGAAAGGGCTGGCCAGCCAGGAAGCTTGGTTTCTTTCTCTACAAAATGACAAAAATCACTGTGGGGACATTTACAGCCAGAATTTCTTTGACATTTTAAAAATCTCTGAAATCATCAAAACTGGAAGTGTGCGTACCATGTGCGCTGGCAGGGAGATGCTTACGGGATGGGCTGACTTGGAAGGCACCCCTAGGGCCTGCTTGCTTTAGTCAGGTTTGTTGTCTGGGTTTTGCATAATGGAAGGGAAGCACTTGTCAGTTTTCTGGGCAGCTTTGACTCATGTAGAAACTGGGGAAGAGGGCTGGCGGCTCATTTCCAACTAGCTCTACATGTGTGTCTCCACTCTCTGCATGTGTGTCTCCACTCTCTGCATGTGTGTCTCCACTCTCTGGTGACAGAGTGCAAGGACAGGAATGAGAACATTTTGGAAACACCAGAGAGTAAAGATGGTTGCTAAATTGCACGGGGAAACTTCGAACCAAGCATTTGGCCCAGAAGGCAGAGACACAAGTTAGCTCCATCCCTCCAAACATGGGGCCATCTAGAATATGGCACCCCACACTCTACTCTCCACCTGAGATGC
This sequence comes from Mastomys natalensis, assembly GCA_021653895.1. Taxonomy (NCBI): domain Eukaryota; kingdom Metazoa; phylum Chordata; class Mammalia; order Rodentia; family Muridae; genus Mastomys; species Mastomys natalensis. Next base: position 758,152 of record JAJTUV010001179.1, on the reverse strand, counting down.
CTGACCACTCTTCCCTCCACGATCCTCCCCTATCAATCATCTGCTAGGCTCTAGTGTGATGTCAAAACCCAGCAGCACTTGGGGACAAAGATGCCTATGACAGGTAATCAGTCCCTGAGCTGCAAATACTACTCTTCCCTTATATAGGCGAAAGAAAGGGAAGAAAGGAAAGAGGCCTGGCTTTTGTGGTTCTACCTTCAAAGAACAGGCCCTTCAGCTCAAGCCTAAAGCAACTTCCTCAGCCCAGTGTGGCTCTTTCAGGGAGCCCCGCACAACCTATGGGAAGTTCTGAGGAACTCAGTAGCAGCACACTGCATTCCACTTTACATTAACTGAGGCCAAGCACTGGGACCCTAGGTCACTAGTGTGGGCTGCCACATTTTGAAACAGGAAGTAGATTAGCTTTGTGACTGGTATTCCTTCTCTGTCACTTTCACAGGTGCACATGGAAGGGTTTGGTGATTTGCAGGGTGACAAGAATGAAGGAGACTGCCAATCAAAACCAGGAGAGGCCCAAGCAAGAAACAGTTCCGTGCTTTGGGAACAGGTGTGCAAAACATTCCAACTTTATCTGCCCAAAGAATTGCTTGCCAAGTCTGGAACTTGCAGGATGAAGAATCTTTGGGGTACCAGACAAAAACTACACCTTGTTTCAGAAAGATTCTGCCAAGGACTTCTCCCAAAAGCAAGACCCCCAAAGCTCATTCACAACCTTCAGGTAAGAGCCTGGTGAAGCCTTAACTAAAATTCTCTCCAAGGGACAGTCTCTTGAAGGAGCAGGTGGTCTCCAAGTAGAGAGGCTGAAGGAAATGGGCTTTCTCCAGAACTGGTATCAACCCTACTCCCAAGTCTAAGGAAGAGTCAGAGTTGGCCCATCCTGGGCTCTTCTCAGACAGTTTACTCCTTTCTGTCCCTTTAAGAGCAGTTTGTCCAGGGTGTGGCCAGTGAGTGTTAGTGATGGCCTTCAGTGGAGGTCATCACCAATTTACAGCTGGTTCCATGGGCTGACTTTAAGGTAAGTGTCAAGAGCCAGCCTTCAGGTTCACCCTCTATCTTGAGGCCACCTACCCTCAGCATCCAAAATGAACTGGACCAGTCACCAAAGCACAGAGTTTCAGTCTGCATTGAAGTCAATGCTATGTCTTAGAAAAAAAAAATGGGTTTTTAGAGATGGCCAAAACAGAGCAAGATGCCTGTAGGTGCTGGTACACACAGAGAGAACGGAGAGGGATGACCAGGCTATCTTGTATAGCTAGTGCCCACTAATGTCTGCCAAGGCACCATGCTGCTGCAACCTTGCAGTATCTAATGGCTTTGGGCTTTGGCTTCTGCTTATCGGGCATGAATGTCAGAAGTTCAGATCTGAAATGATCTGAGAAGTACCATCTCTTAAAACTCATGACAAATGTCACCTTAGGGCTATGTGGAGAAAGAAAACAAGGGCCAAGTCCCAGCTCCCCGGCCATGTGATTCTGGGTAAGTTACCAAAGACCTCTGAGCACAGGTCTCCTGCAGAAGCACAGATGGTAACTACCCCGGAAAAGCTTAAGGCTCAGTCACAGGGTGGCCACTGTTTGTTCAATACCCTGATCTCACCAGTGACCACAGTCCTTCCTCCAGGAAGTGTTTCCTGGAGCCAACCAAAGACCACCCAGCTTTGCTTGACCCTCTTCAGCAATGTGTCCCTTTCATTTCTCCCTGGCCATCTACCCCTGACCCTTGCCCCCAACACATAACTCATGTATAGTTTCTGAGTCTCAAGCATGATCGGGGGTCAGACTGGCCCTGCCTGGGCTGAAGCACTGAGGAAATGTCCAAGCCCTTAGAGAAACTGCAGCCATATAGGTGGGATGGGAGAGGGTGCCAAACGTGAAGATTTCCTCTGCACCATTTTCTACCAGCAGTAGACTTAGCTAGCCTCACGAGTCATTTTAAACAGCCTACAAAATCACCATTGATTTCAACGCATTGATTTTCTATGCCACAGTAACACATTAAGTCTCTTTTCTGAAAAAGACAAAAGAGAACTCAAAGAATAAACCATCACTCCAAAGTACAGCCACATTAATTCAATAGACTCCACACCAGTGTCTGGATGACCTGGGAAGGACATTTGCTTCTGTCCAGTAAGACCTGTTATTTAACAAGCTAAAGACCCACCATGCCTCAGAGAAGAGGGGATCTGATATCCCTAGATAGGAGTTGTGCCTGTGTGGCAGGCTTCGGGGACACCTCCGTCACTGGCCAGGCGTGGCAAGTCTGGGAGGTGGCGAGCTGCCAGCCTGTATCCGTATGTTCTCACACTCCAAATCAGGGCTGGTGGTGTCCCAGCATCTGGCTTTGTCTGGAAATTGCAGATTTTTTAAAAAAGGAGCTCGGACTTCCAACCATGGCTCCCAACTCTGAGGACAATCTCTACTCAGCTTTCATACACATTGCCAACTCTTGTTGCTGTGAACTTTGGTTCTCTTCTCTTCCCACCCCACCCCCACTCCCAGCAGAAAATGCTCATAGCTAAAACATATATTATATGGTCCTTTTCCATACACACACACACACACACACACATATGTATATATCTCCACTAACCTTTATTTCACCATCTCTCCCTCTACTCAACCCCCACCCCACTTCTATACTTAGTTTCCAGCTCAAGTGGATTTTATTTATTTATTTATTTTTAGAATGCGTCAGTTAAATCTGCTCGTCTTTTTTGAGTTGAAAGACTGGAAGAAATCACACATCGCTTCAGATGTGAGATGCGCATGGGCGGTTTGCATCCTGCCCAAAGATAGTTCAACTTCATTTTGAGATGTTTTGCCTTCTTTGGCAATCAAAATCCAACTTTTCTACGTAGGCATGTGCCTATGGGTTACAAAACTTGAATACATCAACATTGGTTATGGTCTTTGCCTCACCCTCAGATAAACTAGTGCACCTTGGGGGTGTGGACTAGCACCAGCGTTCTAGAAAGCCTGGGCTGTTCAAGCTCCTGGGAGAGGGGAACATGTGATTGCTATTAACTACACCTAGAAGACTGTGGGCAGAGAAGGAAGCACACAGGAAGGCGGAGAGCTCAGTTTTGGCGTATTCAGGTTGAGGTGACTATTAGACACCCCAGCAGCAATGTCAAGCTGTCAGTGGGATGTCTGAATTCAGCACTGAAGAATGAGAGCCACGCTCTAAATGCACTTGGAAACTTTGATAAAGTGGACAGAGGCCAGCAGTCCCTAAGTAAGAGGCACCAAGAGCAACTAGCTTCTTCAAGGTTTCTAAAGAGCAGCAGATGATAGCCTGGCTTTCTCAAAGAGCAATGTGCCTAACTGAAGGAATCCACCTGCACTCCCCCATCTTCATCCCTATTTAAAGAAGGAACAATAGCAAACAGGCTAGAAATCTGAAAAATCACAAAGTTGGGTGAGAAAGTCACTTACTTTTCAGTCTGTTCATGTGTAAAACGGGACCATTGTATCAAGGCTCAGATGAACAGCAGGCTTTTCTTTTCTCTTGGAAGATCCCAGAAGGTCAAGAGGTGTCAGAAAGTAAGCTCTTACACCAAAACTTCCTCCACGGCAAGTATAAACCACCCCAAGCTACATCCCATCTCCATTAAATTACATAATTGTCTTAATCACTGTTCTATTGCTATGAAGAGACACCATGACTACAGTAACTCTTATAAAACAAAGACTTTAACTGGGGGCTTATAGTTTCAGGGGCTCAGCCCATTATCATCCTGTAGGGAGCATGGGGCACACATGGTGCTGGAGCAGTAGCTGAGAGCTGCATCCTGATGCACAGGCCAAAAGAAAGAAAACCACTGGGCCAGTGGGTGTGTGCTTTCAGAACCTCAAGCCCATCGTCAGTGACACACTTCCTCCAACAAGGCCACACCCCCTAATCCTTCTAATTCTACCAAAGAGTTCCACTCCCTGATGACTAGGCATTCGAATATATGAGCCTATGGGGTCCATTCTTACATATAAAAAATAACATAAACAAACTTAATAACCCCTCCTCTAAGACCTGGCTAGAAATCCCAATTCTTTAGTTTTATTCTCTGGTTTATATTATTTTCTTGAGTCTAGTGAAATAGCTCAGTGTTTAAAGAGCTAGAGGATCTGGGTTCAATCCCTAGCACCCAAATGACAGTTCACAACCATCTGTAACTCCAGTTCCAGGGCACCGGATGCCCCTCCTCTGGCTTCCATAAGCACTACATGGTACACATACAAACACGCAGGCAAAACAACCACGTACAAAAAACTAAATTAAAACACCATTACCAATAACAACAAAAATACTGTTTTTCTGTTTGTCAGAGTGTGTGGAGGAGGGAGCATTATTAGGTTCTTTGAAATAAAATCTTTCCAGAATGTCTGAAAACCTGATCCTGCATTTTTACTATAGCTTAATGCTAGAGAGGCTGCCCTCAATCCTCAGTCTCTTCCAATATTTAGCAGTCACTAACGATGAGAAGACTTTGCATGTTGGAATAAGAATTTAAAACTATTTTTGCAATCTTTCAAAAATGTCAACAGTTTGAAACTATATTTAAAGAATCATCTTTTCTCATTTTCATAAATTCCTTGTGATTTCTTGCTGACATTTCTTGGATGACTCAAGTGGACTTCTAATTCAATGGACATTTCGCATCAGTTCTTTCAATCAGTGATGAGGCCCTAATGTGCAGAGCACGCTGATTATACCAAGGACTGAAAGGAAAGCCTCCAAAACAGATCATCATCTGTCTCAGCCTCACTCCTGGGCCCTCTATAGCCTCTTAGACAACCCCTTTGGCTCATCTGTACCAGAGCCATGTGCTTACTAGGTGCCCAGGCAGAAGGGGCTGCAGTCAGCTCTCTGGTTGGCCAGGCCATCTCCAGAGTGGAGCCTACCGGGCCTTATGAATTTGGTTGTCATGCTTTCATCTACAGGGACCACAGGCTGCTCCTGCTCAGAAGCCCAGGACATTCCGGGACTGGAAGGGGCCAGGCCAGTGTGTTTAGAGGGTAGACACGTTGTCATCCCTGGTGACAAACTGCAGGTTCCTGAAGGAAAGGTTGGGCAGATGTGTTTGTCCTCAGTCAGCATGCTCAAGTAGGTCCACCACTGTGGGGTTTTCTGGGCTATCTATTGTAGCTCAAACTCCATCATGTACCTTTCTTCATGTTTTGTTTTTCTTGGTCTCATCCAACCTCAACACACTTCTGCAGGATCCCCAGAAACCAGCCTCCAAGCCCTTCCCTCCCTCTGCTTGCATCTTTGTTTTTTAACTTTCTTGCTGTCTTGCTGCGTTACTCAGCAGGTGATCTTTCTCTCTCACTAGCTAGTCATGCTGGGTCCCCAGGCCTCTTTTTACCTGATACTTGTTACTGACTGCATCTGAATCCCTCTCTCCTTGGTCCCTTCTCATCCATAGCATAACTCTCTCTAGCCAACTCATTGGACTCAGAAAATCTCTTTTCATCCAGCCCCATGTGGCTTCTCCTCTTGCTGCATTTCTGCCAATGATGCCACTGCTGCCCCACCTAGACTTGAACCCTCTGATGGTGAGATCTGGAGGTTTAACCTTCTGAATGCTCATGACATCCATCTCCTATTTATACAGTTTCTGTGGTCTAAGCTTTGACCTGCATCCACTTAATACAATAGACTCCAAACTTGCTTTTCTTCAATCTGTTACTCAGATTATCAGATGATTCTCACAAAGAAAAGCTTGGCTTGCACTCTAACTTCTTGGTCAGACATTCAAAACTCTGCACAGTCTAGGTAAGCCAGATTTTACTCTTGAGATTCTAAAAATACTCACGCCCATACTTTGGGCCTATATAGTTTAGTTTAGGTCCTGGAAATATAGCCACTAAAGAAATACTTCACACAGAAGTTATATTCTAGAGAGGAGGAGACTTAAACGACAGGCAGAGACCTAGCATATACTGAAAGAAACCATAAGGAGGACATGGTACTCCAGGTAGCATGGTCACTGCAGGAGCAGTGAAGACGTAGAGACTCCTCATATTTGTGGGAAGAACATTCCAATGTGCTAAGTTCAAAGCCCTAAGATGAGACCCTGTTTAGCTCATAGTTTAGTTCATAGCACAGAACTGAAGTGACAAGTAGGGTGAATTGGAGCAGGTCATGCTGCTACCAAACTAAGGGAGCATGGACATGATGAATAGTCAGGGCCTTTCAGGATGTTGTGAATAGGAAAGGAACCTGCTTCAAAAGCAGTACATCAACACTATGGAGAGCACATAGGGAGACAGGTAAAGCTGGGTGTAATCAAGAGGCTATCCTGAAGGTCTGAGTAGAGACTTCAGAAGCTGTGGGGACAGACCTTGGATGACAGAGGAACTGTGCTGGGAGATGGAGGTGCTGTCATATTTTGAAGGTAGTTAGTGCTGACAACATTTGCTGATGGATGGATTGGATGGAAGTGTAAGAGAAAGAAGAGCATCAAAGAGGATACAGAGGCAACTGAAAAACTGTGATTGCTATTAACTACGCCAGGAAGATGACTGTGGGCAGGGAAGGAAGCACACGGGAAGGGGGAAGAGCTCAGTTTTGGCGTATTTAGGTTGAGGTGACATTAGACACCCTAGCAAAGATGTTAAACTGTCAGTAGGATGTCTGAATTCAGCACTCAAGAATGACAGCCATGCTCTAAATGAACTTGAAAACTTTGATAGAGTGGACAGAGGCCATTGGGATGCACCTGGACCATTAGTATAGGTGGGAAGATCAAGAAAGGCTGGGAAAGAACAATCAGATGTAGGAGGGAAGAAACTCAAGAAGTCATAACAGCCTAGGAGCCAAGTTCATGTTTGTGGAGTGAGCATCACTGAATCGGTGAAAATGGAACTTCATTTTGCTCTGTCCTTTAAGCATCTCTGAAATGTCTCACTGAGCAATGAACACCTGTGTAACACACAGCCAGCAGGCTGTTTATGTAAATGCATTTGACCCTGTGCAGTGTGGTGACAGGCTCTGTGGAGATTAGAGCTTGTTGGATGGAGGCAAGGATGTGGAGTGAGCAAGAGCAATCAGCTTTCTCAAGGCCTTTTATAGCCAACAGAATAGAGGAAGGAGCCAACAGCTAGAGGGAGATGGGGGGATGAGGACAGGGTGGCTAGCTGCAGACAGAGATTACAGTTCTATTTCTAGGCAATCTCCTTGACAAAACTGTAAACTGTTGCCTACCCAGGAAGGCCTAGGTCACCCCTCTCAATTCCACTCACAGAAGACATCTCAGGCATTGCAGCTCCACCTGTCCAGAAACTTTGTAAGGTTTTCATGGTGATACGTCCAAATAGTGTTTCTTCAGGACTCACCTTGATGTCTATCAGAGCATGCTGTGCTTATACCAGACATCAAAGCCACACAAAGATGTCCAGATGGAGGGAAACAGAACTTAGATGGAAACTCTGCGGTTTCTTACTCCTTTAGATCCTGGAAGACATTCAATAGTAGCAGCAAGAACAGACTCCTTTGCTTGCTGTTTGAAAACAAGGCTAGAGGCATGGACTTACCCAAAGGGAACCAGAATTTTTATTTTTATGCACATTGGTGATTTGACTGAGTGTATGTCTATGTGATCCCCTGGAACATGAGTTACAGGCAGTTGTGAGCTGCCATGTGGGTATTGGTTATTGAACCCAGGATGTCTGGAAGAACAGTCAGTGCTCGTAACTACTGAGCCATCTCTACCTCCCCAGAAATGTTTGTTGGTGATGCAGGATTTTTTTGTTTTTAGATTTATTTAGATTTAGTGTTCTGTCTGCATGTATGCCTGCACACCAGACGAGGGCACCAGATCTCATTACCCCCACGAACTACCATGTGGTTGCTGGGAATTGAATTCAGGACCTCTGGAAGAATAGCCAGTGCTCTTAACTTCTGAGTTATCTCTCCAGCCCCCAGATTTATTTTTAAAACCAAAAAGTCCCAACAGTTACCAAAGGATTGCCCTGTGAAAACATGAGAAAATGGGTGAAGGATAGGGTTGAGCCTCCTACTTAGGATACGGCAAGTTCAATGAAACGGCACTGAAAAATAACTAGAGCAAAACGATCACCTCCTTTTCGTCTCCCTGCTAACATGTCCCCAAAACAGAGAACAGGGCACCACTGCCTGCTCATACGTCTCCCCGAGAGGTTCCTGTTTTCAGTGCAAAAGACAAGGACAGACAAGGTGCTGCTGATGGACTTAGCTGCCCCAGACATGACTAGTCTACTGAACGTACGGTTCAGTGTTTCAGTTCCAAGGAGAGGACCAGAGTGACACACGAAGAACTTCCATACAGCTAATCCAAGGAAGACAACAGCACAAAGGGACATTGGAATTCCACTACTGCTAAGCTCTGTGACCCAGTCACATCATTATGTCTACAGCCCAACGTCTGAAGGAGAAAATATCTAAAGTATCACATGCGGGCCTCCTTGCAGGCATCTGTATGAGGGTGAACACCTTGAGGATCCTGGGCTCAGCCCAGCAATGGAGCACTGTGAACACAGGGTGTACCACTGCTTTCAAACTTAGATGGCACAGGCTGGAGCCACATCACACAAGGCTTTCCTGCCCCGCTAGGATGCTCTCAGTGGACCTTAAAAGGAGCAGCCTGAAGTTCTGAAAGATCACTCTGAGCTTGTGATCTAAAGAAAAATAGACTGTGTACCAAAGTTGTAACTGAAAAACACATGACTTCCTGTTGGTCTAGTCCAGCAGTTGTCAACCGGTGTTTGTGAACCCTTGGGAGTCGCTTATCAGATACCCTATATATCAGATACTTAATTACAATTCACAACAGTGGCAAAAATACAGTTATGAGTAGCAGTGAGATAATTTTATGGTTGAGGGTCACCACAACATGAAGAAATGTGTTAAAAGGTCACAGTACTAGAAAGGTTGGGAACCATGTTCTAGTCAAAGCTAAATTCTTTTTTTCTTTGTTGTGTTTGGTCAAACCAACTTCTGTCCCTTACATAGCTGCGTTTCAGAGCTAGAGAAATGGCTCAGAGGTTAAGAGTGCCTATGGGAGGCAGTTCATGACTGCCTGTAACTCTTAACTCCAGGGGGATCCTACACCTCTGGCCTCCTCAGGCATCCAAACTCACAACATACATACCCTAACCCATGCACATAATATAAAATACAATTAGGAAAAATATTGACAAGTTACATTCTACTTGGGTTTTTTTTTTTTTTAAACATACAGGTAATTCCAGTTTTTACCTATGTGCATTTTGAATGAGGGCACAATAGTATCACCCATATAATCAACCATTGTCATGTCCAAATATGACCTTCAGCTGTATAACCAAGAACTGCTGCTCTTCGGAGGGTCTCCATGTCCAACGCCTGGGTTACAAGCTGTCTGGTAGATTATCAACCTATGTGTTTTACTTAGGGTTTCTATTGCTGTGATAAAACACGATAACAAAAAAACCCTTAGGAATAAAAAAACTTACTTTATTTCATAGCTTATAGTCCCTCATCCAAGGTTAGGGCAGGAACTCAAGGCAGGAACCTGGAGGCAGGAACAGAAGCAGAAACCATGGAAGAGGAAGAGTGCTTCTTACTGGATTGCTCCCTGTGACTTGCTCAGCCTACTTTCTTGTATCATCATGGCCACCTGCCCAAGAGTAGCACTGTCCAAGATGTGCTGGATCCACATAATTCATTAATTAAGAAAATACCCCACAGGCTTTCCCACAGCCAATTTGGTAAAGATATTGTCTCTATTGAGGTTCTATATTCCCTAATGACTCTAGTCTGTGTCAACTTGAACTAAAACTAGTCAGCACAATTTGCCAAGACAAGAATCCTGCTAGCCTAGGGCGAGATGCAGGTACAAAGAGCAATACAATAAAAAAGTGTCCCTTGTACAGACCTATATTTTCTTACAAAGTAAGTACTTTTCAGGATTGAGATTCTTTTTATGCTACCAAATGATGGCCACAAAAATTTGAAAAATGGCTTTACACAAAAAATAGCTGACAAGTCCATGTATCCATGCACATTAAGAAATGTGAAATCTGGAAGTCCACTGGCCCTCACTTTATTCTCTTACTATGTACAATGGTCATCTGCTATCAGGGGAGGGGAGAGAGAAGGACATTAGAGTTAAACCAAGGCTGATAATAACCTACCAGAGTGGGAGAGCTGACAGCTAACTGCCACAATCGAGAAAATGATGGGCTGGCACTTAATCACCACGCTTCCTAATTACAGCTGTAGAAGCCAACATCTGAAATATTATACTTCACATTTACTCTCCTGCTGTCAATTCCATCTTCTTCACATGGTGAGAGGTCAACAGCAGCAAAAATTCAACTGGGCATACTAAAATATTACACACCCAGACCGTGAATAAACACTTAGGCAACAACTCTACTGGAGTAACAAGACCTGCTTGGGTCTCAGCTCAAAACTCAGGCCTACATTCTGTATCTAAATGTTAGGAAGGGCACCTACCTAGCACACTCTTAGGTTGGTGGTAACTATGCAGTCACAGGTATATGGCTGTCAGGGTGAAAACAGACTCTCACAGTTCTGACTTCACATAGAATCGGACTGAAAAAGTTCCTTTTGATCAGGCCTAACCTTGACATTTTTATGAATGGCAAAAGGAGAGGAGGGGAGAGAGAACACAACCCAGTAGGAAGCTCAGCCTAGATTTCTTTCTTTTTTAATTTAAATTATTTTATTTATTTATATTCCAGTTGTTCTGGATCCAGCCTAGGGCTTTTGTTTTCAATCACAGGAGTTTACCGTTTGGTTTCCAATTTTCAAAATTTTATTTTATTGGCCTGAAGAAACTATATACAATGCTCAAAATGGTGGTATGTTTAAAGACAGCAAAATCCCACATTAAAACACACACACACACACACACACACACACACACACACACACAGTCATTACAAGCATTTGATGGTTCATTATCTCAGGACATTTACTCTAAAAGAAACCCACAAAAAATAATGCAAGAGGATGTTTATTTGGTAGAGTGTTGAGATGGGGTGATGTACAGAAATAGATAAAGTACCTCCACCCTAGATGTCAGAAAGAAAGGCTTCAGACAACACTGCAATCTCCATCAAGTTTCCAAGTCTTTAGATCAATCTTTAGAATGTAACTAGCCAGATGAAGCATCCTAGGAGGAGCAGAGGACAGCAAGAGCCAGCACAGCAGAAGGAACACCAAATCATGGTCAGTGAGACAGGAAAGACACACTGTTATTTTACATCAGTAGTTTATTATAATACACACTGACACAATTAGAGAAGGAATGTTCTGGCATTTCTGAGCATTTCATGGAAAGCAAAGTAACCATCTAGGCAGTAGTCATCCATATTTTTTTTTTCCAAACAAAAAGCAAGTCTTTACATGCGATAACTCAGGGAAACAGTCTTCTTATTCTTGTCTAGAAAGTATCAGCTAAAAAAAAAAACCAGCTGTTGTAATCTGAGCCAGAGGGGAGTTTTCCTTCAAGATATCCAAATCCTACCTTTCATCCAACAGCCTAAATGACTGCTGGGATACTTGAGGAGGTGGTGTGTTTGGGGACTACATGGGGTCTGCTTTTAAGGCCAATGATTATGTCACCACAACTGAAAGGAAAGGATAAGCTGAAAAAGTAAGTCCTATATAATGCTCTTTTCACAAAATTCATTTGAAAGGTTAAAGGTACCACAAACATTTTAGTTCTATCAGAGATCATTGGCAAAAGCGTGTTACTGTATCTTCAAAAAGGCTCTGCTTTTGCACCAGCTTGGGAGCAGACCAACTATGGTGAAAAGATTCAGTGACCCTGGGGAGCAGGCACTAGATTGTCTAGAGTCCACAGGCAGTTTTGGATCCACCATGTAATAGACAGAAGGAATCTTGACATTTTCCCCTCAACAATCCTGTAGCAGTCAGGTGTTTAAATCCCTTCAGTGCCCAAATGTACAAACGCAATCTAGGAAAAAAATTAATATGGCATTTTGAATAAATGTGCTAACACATTACATAACTTGGGAACAACAGAGGCATAAGCCTAAGCACAGTCCTAGTATTCCATACAGAAAAGCACTGCAGATGTAAAGTGTGTCTAAAAACATTAAAACTCAGGTTCATATAAATACAGGTTTGGTTAATCTGTGCTATGTCAAATAAAAATTCCATCAGACCCTCAGCCTGTTAGGTAACCCATTCGGGTTTTCATTTCTGGCGGTATCAGTACAAGAATATACACTGTTGCATATACTTTCAGATATGCTTATACATATATAAAATACAGATCATGAACATTTGTTTTAAATACATATACTTAAAACCAGTGTCTCTAAAAATAAATACATTAAGTAAGCTGCTTGCTAGTAGCTAATTCTAAATTCTCTCACAAGCCAGTCAGAAAAAGTTTTACAATGGCAGGAACCATTAGCTGCCTTTTAAACCTACTGTCTAAAGTAAACACTGAAGTGCAGCCTCAGAGTGAAATCCGATCTCTGAGCACAGGTGCAGTTGTGGCAATGAGAGCACCATCTTCATGTCCTCTGTGATCCGTCTCTGCAATGCCTCTGTATGTGTCCAGTATGGAGCCAGCCTTTCCTAGAGACAGCACTGTGTTCAGTTGACATTACCTTCTAGGCAAAGCTGCCACTGCATCTGATGCACTGCTTGAGGGAAATAACACAAAAGCGGTTGTGTTTGCTGCTGCTCCCAGAGATCACAGTGAGTAGGTAAAGCAGAAGGAGCCCTGCTGTCTGAAAGAAGCAATGCTCCCAGGACAGCAGTACATAAAGGACCTGGGGCTCTAAATGTAAATGCCACAAAGGAACTCAAAACCATTGCCAGGATGGGAACCCCAGACATCTGACACGGTGGTCAAACAAGAGACACAGTACAATGCCCCAAATAGTTTCTAAAGAAAGGATACAACTCATAAGAAAATGGAGCTACGTTACTGTTTTACACCCCACCCTCACAGAAAACAAAAACGGAAAAACTTCTTAAAATGGTATAGCCAGACCAAACTGTTTAATGTACATAATACTTGACCTTGTCATTGCTCAGAATATAAAAAATTCAGAAATATAAGAAATCCATGATAAGTTAGTGAGAATTTCTAATGCCACTGCCCACATTTTAAAGAGAAAAACTTAAAATCCAACTTTTAAAAAATGCAATACGCTTACAGCTTCAGATTGCTAGTTATGAATCAAATGTAAAGGTATCTGTTCACGTACAAACAAGGCCTCTATTTCATTAACTTCAATCTGATTTAAACCTTTGGATATTTTAATCTGTAGATCCACAGGGTAAGGCTGAATTTATCAGGTATAAATAAAATATTTAGGTCCATGATGTACTGTAGTTCCGAGAAAACAAATGTACCAAATATATACAGGCTGACTATGTCTTCCCTTAAAACACATGTACCAGTACCAAGCCATACTGTCTCTTTAATTTCTCTGGTTGAGAAAATGAGACAACAGCATTCTTCTTCCTCTCAGAGGCAGGGACTAGGTTGGCCGGTGCAGTCTTTTGGGCGGTGGGGGTGGCATGAGCTCTGTGTCAGGATCCAGAGGATACTTTCTCTTCTGTCCCTGGGCAGCTGCTGCACATCTGTCAATGAACTCAAACAGCATCTCCTTGGTGACAGGGTTTGAGATGCTGTTGCACACAGCTGTGGACAAAGGAGGACAACATCTCAGGTGATTAGGGCGCTGACTCACTACAGCCTGAGGATGGTTTCCATGCAGCTCTCTCTGTGAAATCACGGCATTTCATCATGGGCAAGCAGGCCTCAGGTTAGGTGCTTTTTTAGTGGTTACTCTTTGCTGGAGTATTAATTTTAAGCAAAGATGTTAAGAGATTTTAATCTAGTAAAACATACTTCATGAAAATCCATATTTAACTAAAACTTCTATGTAGGAAAGTATACTACAGTTTTTAAGTCATTCTCTCAGAAAGACAGCCATTCTGTGAAATACAACAGTAATAGCCAATGCCACTAGGGAATAGGAAATTTTCATGGTAGCTTCCATTCATATTGTTATTTTTATCATTTATTTGAAAAAATATAATAAAATAGCCTAATAAGCAAAACATCTTTGCTTGAGTAATCAAAAAATAGAACCAATACTTATCATTTTATGATGGTTTGTTTATTTGTTTTGTTTTTTTGGGAAAAAGGAAGAAGACAATGAAATGAACACATCTTGTCTGAGCATAGATGCTACTTCCAAAAAAAGCCCCTGAATGTGAAAAAGTATCTTTCAATATGAAAAAGGTGAACTGGCTAACTCTCTCCTCTTCCTGCTTCTCTCCATCATGATCACCACCAGCAACAGAACACTGGACAAGTCAGCAGTCATCCACTGCACCTTACCTATCTTTCTATAAAACCACCTCTACGACCAGTATGCCTTATGCACTGAAATGAATTTGTAGTGTTCTTCAAGAAAACAATCATCTATTCTAAATCCCCAAGACATTCATATTACAGCCACAGTACATTCTGAAGGATAGCAGGGCAGTTTTTATGTTTTAAATGGTTTTCATTTACTTTCTCTCCATTGTTTGTAAAGTTATTTTAGGAGCTAGAAATTACATTTCCTCTTGCTAATTCTGTTTCTTACCATCTGGCAAACAATTGTTTTAATAATTTTGAATAGATTAGAAATTATCATGGCTTTTTTTTTTAACCATTCATTAAGTTAAACTAGTATGCAACCATCCCCCTGTGCTCTTTCGCCCTTTCAGGCACACAGGGCAGCTCTCCAGCAGCTAACACGGTGCAGGCCTGACTACCTATCTCATCAATCAGGACAGCATCAACAGGACATGTGGGCTTTGATGCCATAATTTTCTGTAGTTTACTGTATTGGCCACTCTCATACTCACCCATGGCTGTGTTGTAGGCATTTGGGAAACTTTTGTCTATTCTCTGTCTCATGAAGACCCAGCTGTTGTTCTCAAATTTGCATTCTATAATTTTGTTGTCATACTGTTTTAGTTCTTTTGTCACCTGTTTTAAAAGAGAATTGATGAAAATATTTTAAATAATTTGAAAGGCTTTTTGCTTCTACTATGTGACAGACACATTAGGAAATGCCAAAAACACCTCAGTAATTCTTCAAGCAGAGCTCTTTGTCATCTGAAGTGTCTAATCAAGCCTGAAGATATGGTGCACACTCCCAGTACACATGCTCATGGATCTGACACTTCAGAGTTGTGAAAATGGCTGTCAATATATAGCAATTAAAAGAAGCTAAGCAGAAAACAGCCACTTCTGGCCAAATGCAAATATGTTACCATGGGGACAAAGCCTTCACTCCTGTCTGTGTTTCTATGGCTTTCAGACAATGAGTGTACTGCTTAGGGCTCACCAACTTTCAGAAAGATCTCACCATGTAGATTCCTATGCCACCCCACCCCACCCCAAATTATCTTTATTATAGGTAAAAGGGCTACATAAAAAATAAACACTAGGATCAAATTAGGCACATTTTAAATCCAAACTTACTCCTCAGGCTATTTTCCCTTTTCATCCTTCCAAAGAGTACGGATTTAGAAAGGAAACTACTTTTGACTTTAGCTGGTGTGTTTCTTGGCTTCTTTTACCTCAGATGATTGAATATGGATTACAACATACTCTATCAAAGCCACCAAGTATCCATGGTAACTATGGTAAGTCTGAGAAGATAGTCCATCAGGCTAGGAGGATGGTTTTCATAATAAGAACCTAAGCTTATCTCTGCACTTTTCCAATCAAATGCCAGTCATGGTAATATTTGAATTCTGTCTTCATCCTTTAGAACTAACAACACTCTCTCTCTTACAATATGGTAGATTGTAATCACTAAACTTCATTAGCATTATTTGAAATGCTCTCATTTTCTGCCCACATATTCACTACCACCTAGGAAGATGAAGGGATGCAAATTCTTAAGAGCTGCTTTCAATTCAGATTAGTCAGGTTGTGTCTTCATAAAAACTTTGTTTTTTGAAATTCACTCTAGATGAATATTGCTTTTGATTGGACGGATCGTTTGCATTTTCAACAGGTCTAATAACTTGTCCAAAAACAGGTCTAACAGGCCCAGGCTCTTTAAACTTACCCCCCCCCTTTTTTTTTTTAACAAACTTGATGCTCTGTTTAGCAACCTAGCCAATGTGTCCTCGGATGACCCAGAGTACACAGTCTCACATCCCTGACTTCAGGAGTCCAGGTCCTTTTGACTCATCACTCATGTGCAGGTGCTGGACAACACATTCAACCTAGGCAACCAGTTCTGGGTTATGCCATGTAGAAGTTGTTCAACAGAAGGAAGTCTCTAAACCTTTCAAAGTCTTTATTTTCTAAGCTCTAAAAGGATCAAAGGGCTTTTTAATATACTAGGTTATTGGAAGAAAGTGCCTGAGACAGAGTAGGAAATCTATAAATGTGTAATTAAATAGAAAACAAAACAAAGCCCTGACTTAATCATTTTAGGGCGCAGTTTAGCAGTATTAGGCATACTCACTGTTGTACAGCAAACCTTCCTGATGTGTGTAGTTTGCAATCCTACAATTTCACATCTCTTGCACACTGAGACCTTCCTGTTTTCTGTTTATGGTTTTTACTTTACACATTTCAGATAAGTAGAATCACATAATATTTATCCTTCTAAAGCAATTTATTTTGCTTTAGCATAACATCATTCATACTGTAGTATGTGACAAAGTTCCCTTTTATGTTACATAATATTCCATTATATTTTTCAGCCATTTATCTGTTGATAGACATTTTTTCCTACATCTCTGCTATTGTGACTAATGCTGTAAGGAAATAAGGGTATAAACATTACTTGGATATCCTGTTTTAAATTCTTTTGGGTATATACACAGAAGTGAGACTGCTAGATCATACAGTAATTGAATTTTTATTTTTCCAAGCAACTTCCATGTCATTATCCAGAATGGTTAAACCATGTCACATCCCTAACAGTGCATCCTTTATTTCTGGCCATGCTGACAGGTGCCAGATGTTATGACACTATGGTCTATTGGTTGCGCATGCTTATTGGTTATACGCCTTTCCTGGAAAATATATATTTTAATTCCTTTGCCTTTTGTAGGATAGGTATTGAAAGAGGGTCCCATTTTGTGGCCCAAGCTGGCCTTGAACTTCTGATGTCTGTCTCAGTCTCAAACTTGTGATCTGCCTTAGCCAAGTACCAGATCACAAACCTTTATCACATATCCAGCTAGTTTTGCCTATTTTAAAAAACATTTCCATTAGTATATGTTAACTATAAAAAATAATGTATTTCAGCCAGAGGTTTTCATTTTGTGTATAAGACATATTTGACCACAGTTACTCTCCCATTCTCTTCCCTGTCTTCCTAGTGGACTAGAGAGCAAGAGATCTTAACAGACACCCTTTTACTTTGATATCTTTCCCCACTGGAGTGCACACATAAAAACCTTGTCATGCCTGCCTCCACTCCACAATCTATATACATCATGTTTTTTGTCTATTCACCCGCATATACATGCACACATACACTCATACACTCATATGAGCTATTTGTTGTTTTAACAAAGGAGATATATAATACAGCACAATTGAAAGAATAAAAGTTGAATAGATATTAATATTTAGATGACAAAATATTTTACTTATTTTATATTCTTTTGTGTTTATTTTTGAAAGTGGGTGCCTATATTTTAATTGGGGATTTGATATTGCTGAATTTTATGTCTGGGAACTAACCCTCATCAGACAGTGATTTGTAAATGTTTCTTCCATTTATAAGCCACCTTTCTGCTTTAATGATAAGCAGAGCTTTTAAGGTCAATGTCCGTGTTTATTTTTTGTTCTGCCAACTGTAACTCTGGTGTCATTCACTGAGTTATTGCCAGATTTCTTTCTAAAGTGTTTCTAATTTTGTTTGTGTTTTCTTTTTAATCCTTTGAGGCTCAACAGTTTCAGGTCTTATGCTTCAGTTTTTAAACTATTTTGGAGTTAATTTCTTATACAGTATAGGGGCAAGTTCCATCATCTTTCCCTACTGTGTAATCTTTTTTTTGCTTATTCACTTTATAACCCGTCCCAGTCACCCCCTCCCACAATCCTTCCCCATCTCTTCTTTTCTGAGTACCCCCTCCTCCTGTATCCCCCACCCTGCCACTTTAAGTCTCTGAGAGGCTAGGTGCTTCCTCTCCCATTGAGGCCAGATGAGGCACCCAGCTAGAAGACCATACCCCATATACAGGCTGCATGTTTTGGGATAGCCCCCACTCCAGATGTTTGAGACCTACATGAAAACCAAGCTGCACATTTACAACATATGTGCAGGGAGGCCTAGGTCCAGCCCATGGAGCTAGATCTGTGTAGACTAGGTATGCTCCACGGTTGGTGATTCAGTCTCTGAGAGCTCCAAGGGTTCAGGTTCGTTTACTCTGTTGATCTTCCTGTGCAGTTCCTATCTCCTTAGGGCCCACAATCCTTCCGCCTATTCTTCTATAAGAGTCCTCAAGCTCCATCCACTGTTTGGCTCTGGATGTCTGTATCTGTCTGAGTCAGCTGCTGGTTAGAGCCTCTCAGAGGACAGCTTGCCCCTGTCTGTTCTCAGGCTGGAGGTTTAGATCCTGGGAGCTCTGGTTGAATCTTTTGATACTCATTCTAAAAAGGACAAAAGCACCCTCACTTTGGTCTTCCTCCTTCTTCTTGAGTTTCATGAGGTTTATGCGTTGCGTCTTAGGTATTGTGTGCTTTTGGGCTAATATCTGCTTATCAGTGAGTGCATACCATGTGTGTTCTTTTGTGATTGGGTCATCTCACTCAGGATGATATTTTCTAGCTCCATCAATTTGCCTAAGAATTTCATGAGCTCATTGTTTTTAATAGCTGAGTAGTACTCCATTGTGTAAATGTACCACATTTTCTGTATCCATTCTTCTGTTGAAGGACATCTGGGTTCTTTCCAGCTTCTGGCTATTATAAATAAGGCCGCTATGAACATAGTGGAGCATGTGGCCCTGTTGCATGTTGAAATATCTTCTGGGTATATGCCCAGGAGGGGTATAGCTGGGTCCTCAGGTAACACTATGTTCAATTTTCTGAGGTATCGCCAGACTGCTTTCCATAGTGGTTGTACCAGCTTGCAATCCCACCTACTGTGTAATCTTGCTACCTTTGTGGAATATCTTGTCATGGACTTATTTCTGGGCTCTCTATTGTACTGCCTGCTCTAGTTGTTTTCAAGATGTACACACACACACACACACAGACACACACACAGACACACACGAGGAAAATGTTATCAGAATATCCATATATATTTATATATATCAGCATGTTCCCAAATTCATGATTTTCCAATTTTAATTTTCCATGCACTGAGATCACAGGTATATGCTATTAAATCTGTCTTGGGGTGGGGGTGGGGAGCTGGCAGGGGGGGTGGCGGCTAGTTCCTGTGATCTACTTGTCTGTGTCATCGATGAAACATGCTATTTATAGCACCACTGCTTTGCAATAGAAGCCAGGGGTGTGAGGCCTGCAACTTTGCTATTTGTCAGCTACTTGGAATTCCTTAAGAATCCATGTGAATTCTAGCACAGCTTTTCTACTTCTGCAAAAGACACTGTTAGGATTTTGTTAAGTTTACACAGCATCTCAAGACTGCTGTTAAATTCTATGGATATTCTGATAACATTCTCTCCCGATCCATGACTACTCAAAAGCTTTCCATTTATTTGTATCTTCTTTTATTCCTTTTAACAAGAAACACTGCATATTTTTTAAAGCAACTTTACAAGTAAACTCAGTAAAGGAATCATGCTGACATCAAAAGGCACACTCTGAAAACAGCTGTCAACAAAATTACATCTTTGGCATTTTAGAAGAATGTTGAGGAGCAAACTAGTTACTCCGCTAGCAACTGGAAGTTAAGTATCATAAAGCTTATCACTCTTGTGTTCTCAGTTTCAGACTTAAGCAGTATTACTATCTATCTGCTAGAGCTGCTTGCCCAAATATTACCAACCTGGAAAAATGTTTCCAGAAAATGAATGCACCAGCCACTACTACCTTAAATGTATGACCATATTCAACAAGAAACTGTGCTCTTCATTAGTTATATGTTATATTCCCACCATGGACAGGCTGCAAGATAATTATTTGATTGGGTGGTAAATACATTTCACTGGAAAAAAATACCATCTTTCATACGTGCACAAACTAAAGTTTTCACATAAAAAAATCAGTGGGGTACAGAAGAGTGACAATTTTAGCATCCATATTCTTCTGAAGACAATTACATATCATTACTGACTGAAAGAGGACCCCTGTTGTCTTCTATGTCAACTTTGTTATCCTAGTTTGAGTTAATGAGTGCATAAACATTTATAAATTAGAATTTCACACTATACCCACTATTACCTTAAATTCATTTAATAATTTGAATAGGAACACACTATCAAATCACAAAGGTCACGCTAACTGTTGGCATCCTGCACAAAGCGGGTGAAACTACTTCTGATGGTAGAACAGACACCTACAGATAGCTGCCCTGCTGGGCAGCCTTATCAAGTGAGCATCTTAGAGAGGAGCTTCAGTTTGCTTGGAAAACATCAAAAACAAAACAAAAATACAAAACGAAAAACCTAAAATACCCCCACACCAAGAAAGCTACGAGTTTCTTCTTTTTTTACATTTAATTTGGAAAGATTTAAGACTGGCACAAAAGTTGTAAAGGTGGTAGGGGTAATTTCCTATTTTCTTCTGCCACTTTCTGCTAACATTTATATTTTATTTATCAGCACTGGTATAACATAAGCTAAAGACTATCAAGATTTCTATTTTATTATCTATAATAAGACCCAATTCAGGAAACCACTTGAATTTAATTGCCACATGTTAGTTTCTTCCAGTCTATAGCAAGTAATCAGCCAGTCCTTGGGCTTGGGCTTGTCTCCCCCCCCCCACCCCCTCTCTCTCTTTTTCTCTCCATCCATCCATCTAGGCTCTGTAACCCAGGTTGGCCTTTTACCATGGTAACCTTCCCATGTTAGTCCTCTCAAGCACTGGGATTACAGGCATGAGCCACCACATCCAGGTGCCTAAAAATAAGAGTGCCAGTCAGATATTTCAAGGATGATGCTAAAATTAGGATATTTTAAAATTGGTGTTCCCTCATGATAAAGAATTTCTGGGTGTGGCAAGGAATACCCTTCTGGTTCTTTTATACTCTAGTAGTTCCCTATGTTATTGGTGACAGTAACTCTGATTACTTAGTCAAGGTGGTTATTTGCCAGGTTTCTTCTTTGAGTACTCTATTGGTTGGTATGAGTTATGTGTCTAGTCTGACTTCAAGGACAGGGAAATGAAAGTCCACTTCCTGGAAAGTATTATTAAAGAGTATGTGGTGTTCATTTATTTTACTTATTTTAAACTTCACGTGCATGAATGTGTTGTTGCCTGAGTGTGTGTGTTACTTGTGTGCTTGATACGGAAGAGATCAGAAAAAGGAGTCAAACTCCTGGAACTAGAGTTACAGATGCCTGTGATCCACCATGTGGGCGCTAGAGAACAGTCCCAGGTCCTCTGGAAGAGCAGCCAGTCCTCTTAACAGCTGGGCCATCTCTCCAGTCCAATGTGAAATTTATTAATAACACAACCTATAAATTTTGGAGGGATATCTTCTGAGGCTATGCAATAACTCCATTTCTCCAAGTTTAATCATGATTTTCCCTTACCCATCCACAAACCTGCCTACAGTAATTACTAATGAAGCATCCAGGGGCCTTTCAACTGCCTTCTTTCCTTACTACTCTTGTACTGATACTGGACTTCCACATGGAAAAGTTGTCTATTTTCCTTTATACAATTTATCCATTGAGTATTTGGTATATGTCAAACATTATAAATCAGCAATCAATACTTGAACTATAATCTTTTTTTTTTTCTTTTTTTGTCTCACTCTATGGTTCATGCTTGTCTGTAACTCAGTATGTAACTACTGGCCTCAAACTTGCAGCCATGGTTACAGGAGATGTGTCACTCTAGGTGAGCTCTAAGGCTTCAAAGGTCTATGCCATTCCCAATTAGCTCTCTCTGCTTTGTGGATCGCTACTGCCCTATCACCATGACTGCCTGCCTGTTGCCATGCTCTCGATATTCTCCAGCATCACGTCTGCCTATGCACCTCCATGTTTCCCACCATGACGATAATGGACTAGACTTCTGAACCTGTACACAGGTCTCAATTAAATGTTTTCTTTCGGAAGAGCTACTGTGCTCATGGTATCTCTTCACAGCAATAAGACAGACTAACTGTATGAAAAAAATGAGCTCCCAAATTAAATGTCATCATTTTATAAGCTGCCTGCTCACAGTGTTTTGTCATGGAAATAGAAAAGTAGCTAAGATACATGGGACTGGACTAAAAGGAAAAGCATGCTTCAAATTAGCGATGAGCAATGGGTCCAAAGACCTACGATAACTTATATAATCTTAGCATACTAAAGAACCAAAAGGAAGACAACTCAGGGCACACAGGTGTGTATGAGAGAGGTCTCCCATGAGCCTTCTGGGGTGGTTGCACACAGATATGACATATTCCCAACTTCTTACAGCCTACATACCCCATTTCATATGCTTGTATATTCTAGCTGCCTATGTGATACCATTTTGTTTTGATTTGATTTCCTTTGTGATAAAGATAAAACCTAGGGCCTCAAGCTTGCTAATTATTCTTCCACAGAGACACAGGGTCCACCCCTATTCCAAAGACTTCTCAAATCTAACATGTTCTACTTGTCATCTTCTTCCTAATCTATTTCTTCTTGTCACTTTCCAAAAATATGGCAACATTATCACCCGATTTATGACAGAAATCCAGATGTCCTGACTCTTCCTCTTTGTTTATTCTTATATTTAATCCATTAGAGGGCTTACTAATTGTACATACAAAAATCTGTTTTTTTATTTTACTACCCTAGTTTTAAAATTCATAATCTAAGACACCGTTGTCTTGCAAATGGTCTCCCCACCCCTCCAATTTTTATACTAAAGCTAGATTTACTTTAGAAAAATATAAGCCTAATTGTAATCCCTTGCTGAAGAGAAAATATATGCCAGGCTGGAAAGGAGGAAATAGATTTGTCATGATTCCCAGATGACAACACTTACATAGAAGGACTGTATAAAGAGGTTCTTAACAACTGCAAGTTTAAAAATGTTACAGGACACAAATATATAGCATACATAGAGGTCACTATCTGAACACTAGAAACTACAATCACAAAATAAGGTATAAATCTTAATAAGTCAGCTGGGCATGGTAGCAGATACCTGTGATCCAAGTTATTCAGGAGGCTGAGGCAAGAGGATTTCTGCAAGCTTGAGTCTAGCCTAAGCTATATAGTTAAGACCTCATCTCAAAAAAAGAAAATGAGACTTGAAATTTGTAGCCTCTATATATTGTCAATTACAAAATACCAATAAAAGAAAAAAAAAGGGGGATAAATAAATGCAGAGATATAGACTGAAATATCTAATATTGTTGCCATCTTTCTTTCCAAAATGATCTACAAATTCAACACAACCACAATGAAAACCTCAAAAAATCTCCCCACCACCCCTGCCAATAAGGGTCTTACTATGAAGGTCAGGTTGGGCTTAAACTTAATGATTTTCCTGTCTCGGTCTCTAAGTGGTGACATTTCAGGCATGTGCTGCCATGCCCAATTAAAATTATTATCAGACACTGACACCTAATTTCAAATGAATGTTATGTGAAAAGCCAAAGGAACTAAGGAACCAAGCTTGGCGTGGCTATACATACCTGTAATCCTAGTATTTGCTAAACAGAGGAAGTGGCAGGACTTTAGGGTCATCCTATGCTACATAGTGAGATCATGGTTGGCCTGGACTAGAAAACAATATCTTATAGCATATCACAAACACAACACATTAACATAGCACAACACAGAAAAGAGTATATATATCCTTCAACTGGTGAAAAGATAAACTAGAGTAAAACTGAACAATGAAATACTATCAAGAAATACCATCTACTGGTAAGCTCAATAACACTGGTGAATTTCAAATGCAATGTGTAGAATCTAAACAATGATCCTCTAAAAGCCATTAAGCAAATCACTTCCCAGGACACGGCAGAGAAAAGGCTTACAGAAATAGATCAGTGGCAATAGGGTGAAAAAGGAAGTGAACAAGAACAAGGACCATCTTGTAAGAAGTTGAGAAAGGGGCAAAATTTTCCTCCATATTGATTCAGTGGTAGCTGTGCGCCTACACATATCTATCCAAACTCCTAGGACTGTACACCAAGAAGTTAATTTAGTATAAACAATTTCTAATGTGAAAATGAAAACAAACTTTTTATTGATTAAAAATACATGTAAATTTAACCATATCCTCATGATTTTTCTCTTCAAGGTACTAAGTGAAACCGCCCCCACACCATCCTAACGTCTATAAATTATCACAGTGTGCCTTATACTTTTCATCTGCACTGTCTATCATTCTCTGTGAATTACCTGTTCACTGTGGATTTAATCTGTCCACTAGAGTGACTAATAATTATTGCTAATAACTTCATTGATATTGAATACTAATCAAAGTAATTTGTAAATTAATTTTTTTGAATCCTCACAACTCTAGGAAGTAGACATTATCACTAGTCTCATTTTATATAGATAAAAACAGGCACCAAGGAGTTAGTAATTCGACAAGTGTTTAATAGATAGTATTGAAGAAACATACTATGTCTACAAGATTCTTTAATAATCATATTTAATTTAGGCTGAACAAAATCCATAGAAATGCTAGATCCCAAAACCAAAGGCATTTAAAGAGACTTTATAAAATTTGTATAAGGACAAAGCTAATTTGTTTTATTATCAAAATTCAAAATTTTGAATTAAGGGTGTGGCTCAGTGGTAAAGTTGTGCCTAGAGTAGATTGGATTTGTAGCAGTGAAAATAAGTGAGTTAAAATAAAACTGTGCTTTTTTTTTCCCCCTCCTAGGAATCTAAGCTCTAGGTGAAAAAGATACTGCAGAGAGCAAAGACAAAATACACTTACACACAATTTCACTTCTGGCATAAAGACCTTTATTAATCAGTTACTTCCAAAGATAACATTTCACTTGGGAAAGTTTGCAGACATGAATTGAGCTTCTGTGTGACTGATAAAGGGCAGAAGACATACACACTGGCTGAACTTCTCCTTTTCTTCCCAAGTGTGTATCACTCTGACCTGGACCATTTCTACTGTTTGCTATTCTCCTTGCAGTACTACTAGAAGTCATAGCAAATTACAAGATTTCTCAGTCATTAAGAGTTTACAATAGGTTAATTTTAAAACGGACTACATCTCACAGATGCAAAGCTTTTGTCTAATTTTTAGACCAAATGAGAACCCATAGGAATAGCTAGCAAAAAGAAAAGATCCCAGTAGAGAAACAGGCACCTCTGCCAGGTGAGGTAATGACAATGGCTCAGAAAATAGTGACAAACTCTATGACACAATACACTGGCTCCCTGTCTGTTTAGTACAGACATGATGAGAATTACAAAGAGACCAAGAATTCACTGCATGCTTAAAATAATAAGAGATGAACATGGAAAGCTTTACCTTCTACCATGAGGAAGCTAAATGCAACATGCATGTTTAACACCTTTTTCTTTATAAACAACTCTATACTGACAGGTTTATCTGATCTTACTTCGTTTTTAAAGATATATATTACAAAACAACACACATACACACACACATACATACACACACACACACACGCACGAAAATTCACAAAGTACAGGATGTGAAGGCTATCTGGCTGTGACATCTGTTACCCCACTGTTTGCCAGAATTAATTTGGCTGCTCTGGCTGGTTAGGCAGGTGTCCTTCTCCTCCCTCTGCCCCAAGTGGATCTGCCTGAAGCTAAGTATGTGGTTGGAGGATGGCCTTCCCAGTAGAGGATGGTGCTTTGGTCAAGATATATGAGTAGCTACACTCCAATGATAGGACCTCCAATGACATTCTCAATACTATTTGCTATGCTGATTTTTAGAAACAGTCTATCCATTTTATGTACTATTTTTTTTAACATACAATATATTTTGATTATATTTTTCCTCCTCTTCCAACTCTTCCCAGAGCTGCTACACTCCCTACCCAATCAAATGAACAAGACAAAAAGCAAACAAAGAACAGCTGGGGTCTTCTCTGTGGTGTCTGGTTTGAACTTGTGTAGCTTATTTTATGTTCTGTCAGTCTCTGTGAGTTCATATGTATATCAATCCCATGTTTCTGGATGACAGTTTCCTTAAGAGTCACGTACTATCTCTGGCTCTTACAATCTTTCCACCTCCTCTTCCACATAGCCTTCTGAACATTGAGGGGTGGAGTTTGATAAAGGTATCTCATTTTACAGGTGAGTGCTCCGAAGTCTTTTCCTATCTGTATACCTGTGGGGCTCCACATTAATTATTATCAACTGCATGAAAAGCTTCTCTGATGAGGGTTGTGTGATGCACTGACCTCTGGGGATAGCAATATGTCATTAGGAGTCATTTTAGTACTACTTTAGCAGAGTAATAGTAGTGGGTTTTCTCCCAGACTCGTGACATAAGTAGACTCGGGTTTTTGGACACTTTCAACAGAGTCAGAGATACGTTTGGTCTCATGGTGCAGGGCTTATATCCAATCTGAATGTGCTTGGCTGCTACTCCCAAGAGGGCTGTGCTACTTTCACATCACTGTATTTTGCAGGCAGGTTACTGTTCCAAGTTGCAGGGTTTGCAGCTGGGTGATAGTGATGACTGCTTTTCTCTTCCAGTAGTATGCAAAGTAACTTTCAGCACCACACATGCTAGTCAGTAGGGGTAAAGCTTTTCCATGAATATCAACTCAATTTCTTCATATTTGATGGCATATGCAAGTGTTGTCTTCAGCAACAGGTTTTACCATCAGGTTATGAAAGGCAATCAACAGCCTTGACAATAGCCTGTAATGTTTTAGGCTGGGGGAATGGAACCCTCTGGGATATGACTCAACAACATATAACCCATTCCTGGCACTAGAGTGTTTAGTGACATAAGATGTAGTTGGAACAGTGACTCGGATCACTGATATATTATATATAATATAAATACTATATATTAGTAGTACTGGGTTTCTATACAGCTTTCCAAAAGGCCTTCATGTTAGTTGTCCTTCCCCATATTCTCTCCTTTATCCTGTTTTCCCATCTTTCTCCCCACTTAATCCTTCTAGAAAAATACTCTTTCCTTTGGCCCCTGACTAACTACCTAACAAATACTGCGATATTTGTCTTTTGGAGTCTGGGTTACTTCACTCACAATGAGTGTTTCTAGCTCTATCAATTTATCTGCAAACCTTATAATTCTTTTCTTCTCCCCTCCAACTTTTTTGTCTTTTCTTTTGAGACAGGATATCACTATTGTAGCTCTGGCTGTCCTGGAACTCATAATGTAGACTACACTGCCATAAACTCACACATGTTCACCTGTCTCTGCCTCCAAATTGCTAAGATTAAAGCTGTGTCTCACTATGCCTTGCTCAATTTCATTTTTCTTAAGAGGTAAATAATATTCCATTAAGTAAATGTACCACATTTTCATTATCCATTTGTCCTATTTAGGGTTTCATCATTGTGCATAGATACCATGACCATGGCAACTCTTAAAAAGGAAAACACTTAATTGGGGCTGGCTTATAGGTTCAGAGGTTTAGTCCATTACTGTCATAGCAGAAAGCTTGATGGCATGCAGGTAGACAAGAGGTCTACATTTGGATCAGCAAGCAGCAGGAAGAGAGTGACACTGGTTCTGGCTCAAGCTTCAGAAACCTCAAAGCCCACCCTTTGTGATACCCTTTCTCCAACAAGGCCACACCTACTACAAGTCCATACCTTTAATAATGCCACTCCCTGTAAGTTTATGGGGCCACTTTTATTTAAACCACACTGTTCATGGACATCTAAGCTATTTCATATTTTTGGTTATTATGAATAGAGCAACAATAAATATGGCTAACTAAGTATCTCTATAGTAAAATAAGGAATCCTTTGGGTACAGAATGGTATAACCAGATCTCATGGTAGATTCATGTTTAGCTTTTGATGAATTTCAACATTTATTTCCATACTGGGTCTACTAGTTTGCATTCCCACTAGCACTGAGTGTGTACTTTACTTTCCTAGCATCCTCACCAGTGTAAGTGGGCACTGTTTTATTGGTCTTGGCCATTTCAACTGGGTAAGATCAAACTCAAAGTAGTTTTAATTTGTATGTTTCTGATGGCGAAGGATGCTTAACATATCTTTAACTGTTCCTCAGCCATTTGTGCTTCATCTCTTGAGAACTCTCTGCTTTAATATTCCATTTTTAATTGGGTTGTTTCTTGATGTCCAGTTCCTTTAGTTCTTTATATATTCTAAATACTGATCCTCTATTAGATATGTAATTAGTAAAGATATTTTCCAATTCTGTAGCCTACTGTTTAGCCCAAATGATAGCGTCTTTTGCTGTACAGAAGTTTTTCTGCTTCATGAGGCCCCATTTATTGATGTTCTTGGTGCCTGTGCTATCAGCATCTTTACAATGTCTTTCCTGTGCCAATTCGTTCAAGACCATCCCAACAACACTCTCTCTCTCTCTCTCTCTCTCTCTCTCTCTCTCTCTCTCTCTCTCTGTCTGATTTATTTATTTTATGTAAGTACACAGTTGCTCTCTTCAGACATATGAGAAGAGGGCATCAGATTCCATTACTGATGGTTGTGAGCTATCATGTGGTTGCTGGGAATTGAACTCAGGACCCTCTAAAAGAACAGTCAGTACACTTAACCCGTGAACCATCTCTCCAGCCCAACAACTTTTTCTTCTATCCATGCTATCTTGATCTCTTGTTGAAGCTCTAGATCCATTTCAAGTTGAATTTTGTGCAGGTGATAGATACAGATCTATTTTCATTCTTCTGCATGCAGCTATCCCATCTAACCGACACCACTTGTTGAAGATGCTGTATTTTCTCCTTTATATATTTCTGGCTTCTTTGTAAAAATAAAAAAAAAAAATCAGGTATCCATAGGTATATAGAATTATATCTGGGTATTCAATTTGATTCCATTGATCTACATGTCTAGTTTTATTACAATATTATGTTGTTTTTTATTATTATAAATCTGTAATACACAACTTGGTATCTGGAATGGTGATACCTCCAAATGTTCTTTTATTATTCAAGACTCTTTTAGCTATCATTTGTGTGTGACACAATCTGTGTTTCCCTATTGAAGGTTTTTTTGTTTTTGTTTTAATTTCTGTGAAGAACTATATTGGAATTTTGATGGGGACTGCACTGAATCTCTAGGAAGCTTTTAGTAAGGGCTCAGACCCAGGCTGGGTTCGCTCTGGAAGGCAGCCTATGGGGACGGGATGAGCTTCGGCAGGGCTAAGACTTGGTCTTGCAGAAGCAGAGTTGCTTAATATTAACAATATTTACTCTCCTTGATTCTGATGGCTTCAGGAGAATTATCACCTGTTGCTTACAGTCCTAGGAATAAGTAAAGAATAAATTGCTAGGGCTCCTTTCTCTCTTGCTAGGGAGCCTCACCTCTCACTGGCCAGGTGAGAAAGAGACTTGGAGCAATTAGCTTTTATTGAACCAAGAAAAGAAAGTCATGCTTGCAGAATGAAGTACTTTTACACATGCAAATATGCACACACACACATATGCATTCATACATACATACTTTTACAAACATACGTTGGCCAGACCCAGATATCTGTCTCATTAACTTACATACTCACACATATACTTACACATGTGCATATATATACACATATCTGCATATATATACATACATACATGCATGCATTCACACACACACACACACACACACACACACACACACACACACATACACACACAAATTTGGTGGCTGAAGCAAAAGCCCAAGCACTGAAAGAACTCACTCATTATGGTTTTTAGTTTTGGTGGTTGTTTTTTTTTTTTTTTTCTCGAGACAGGGTTTCTCTGTGTAGTCCTGGCTGTCCTGGAACTCACTCTGTAGACCAGGCTGGCCTTGAACTCAGAAATTCGCCTGCCTCTGCCTCCCAAGTGCTGGGATTAAAGGCATGCGCCACCACTGCCCAGCTGAACTCATTCATTCTGGATGAAAAATAAGCACCAACCTTTACTGCATAGAGAAAGAAAAACTTTCTACCTTTTAATTGAATATGAAAAAGCCCTGTTCTTGTCAGTGAGAAGAAACCTGATGGTAAGAGAAATCCTGTGTCATGGTAAGCAGCAGCCTGCCTGCTGTTCTCTGCTGTATTCTCTCTGTTCTGTGTTCTAGCCTGCCTCATCTCCCTCTCTTTAGCTCTATTATATTCTTCTGTGTTCTGTAGTCTCTCTGCTTCTGTTTTGCTTCTACTCCCCTTATCTTGTAATCTCCTTCTGCCTACTTAATGTTATCATTCTAACTTTTTGTACTTTTTTAGGAGAATAGATTACATGATATTCTAAACATCTCCCCTCAAAAGTTCACAAGTTCAAATGTAAATTCAAATCATAAATTGAACAAGAAATTACAACAGAGATGTTTACATGTGCTTCCATTAAGACTAGTTATCTAAACTTGATCTGCCAATAGCTTCACAGGCTCATTTAAAGTTAAAAACTGTAATTCTTTTTTTACATTTAATTTTATTTTTTACTTATTCACTTTACATCCTGCTTACTGCCCCTTCTTAGTCATCCCCTCCCATAATCCTTTCCTCCTCCCCTTCTACTCTGAGGGGGTGGGGGGCCCCTTCATATCTTCCCACCCTGGCACTTCAAGTCTCTGTAAAGTTAGGCACTTCTCCCACTGAGGACAGACAAGGCAGCCCAGCTTAAAAAAAAAAAAAAAAAAAAAAAAACTATAATTCTTATGTATAAGTTAACATGGTATGTCAAGAGTCAAAGTATCTACCTAGTATTTCATTGAAGTTTTTTATAGATAAATCCAGTCAATATTTTATCTGTCCTTGTACCTACAATAAATCATTCATTTCCTTTTACAACCTTTAGTTAATAGTTTTACAGCCTAAAGGACTATATTCCTAAATTGTAAATCTGTAGCATGCTGGCTTTCTATCTTAGCCAAATTAACTCATGACACATGAAAATTGGCAGAGTTTTCATATTACAGAGGGCCCTAATAGTAGCTCTTTTATAAAGGGCACAATAATTACTAGTATAAATTTGCAATTCTTATAAAATTATTAGGAATTAAGAAATTCATCGATTTGTCTATATAGCATCACTATAAGATAATATATCATTGATCTACAGAAAATCTGCCCAATAAGGTGGGCTAATGCCCAAGGATTGTTATATCAATTTAATGACAGGAAAGACTTATCAATAGCAAAAAATCAATCCTGAGATGAAGTCCCTTGGGCCTTGCCTCCAAGAGCTCATTCATGACAGCCACAGTAAACCATCTCAGGAGAATCACCTGCTAACCTTCAACCTATCCTAGATGACTCCTGACAGGCCCCAGGATTGCCTTTTCCCTCGTTTTATTAAAAACAGGATTTCCCTCTTACCTAATATATCCTGATTACATTTTCCCCTCCCTTTGCTCTTCTCCACTTCACCTCCTACCAGAACCCACCCTGTTTCTGTCTCTCTTTAGAAAACAAGCAGGCTTCTATGGGGACTGCTTTCTTACGAGTCTGTATTTGAGTCTGAAATCACAGACACAGTGAATCCTCTATCTAGAGCAGCTGTAGCCTGACTTTGGTACAGTCAGCCACCTAGAGGAATTTCTAACTCTTTGATGTGTATGGATCATATGCCCTCTTCAAGAAAGAAATCTAAAGAGTCACAGAGAAGGTATACAAAGAGAGAGAAAATGGTATCCAGATTCAGGTTTTGTTTTGTGCCTATGTACTCCCTGAATGATGATTTTATAGAAACCCTAAAGAAAACCTCATCTTTCTAAGACACTAGAACTTTGATGAAACGTTCAAAAGAGGTTTAAATTTTGAAGTGATTACAATAAATTAGCTATCAACATCATATTCATGAAATACATTCCTAAAATTGAAACACATCTCGATAATTTCATAAAATCAAATGTTTTAGAACTAGAACTTCAAACAGGAACCCAACAATCACCAACCAGAGATTCTCATTCTACAACATGTAAGCACTAAAGTGCCTAAAATGTCCCCACTATCTCTATATTTGTTGTGTATAATAAACACTCACATATTAAGGTAGTTTTTTAAAAAAGGAAAAAGCAATTTCATTATTTTAATAATTTGTACTTTAAGCTTCTTTAAGGACTTAATTAATCTAAATTACTGGTTAGGATTTTTTTTTCCTTCATGGAAAGAGGGGAGAAATTACTTTTATTAATGTCTGTGAGGTAGGAGAACACTTTATGCCCACCATCAGTCTTTTGAATTGTTTTACTGGTCTGAGAGTGCTCAGATTGGACCAGGCTCTTATGCATGTCAAGCAAGAGCTCAACCACTGAGCTATATTTCCTATCCCTGTTACTTTTATAATAATAAAGTTAAGGATTGTGACTTAAGAGTTGTAAACTGCATTATCTTGGAAGTAACTGGGACATTCAGCATAGTAAAAGAAAACTATTGCTAAAATTCTGTTACCAAGAATAACAGATGTGGTGGCACATGTCAGTAGGATAGTCTCAGGAAGTACAGTTGAGAAGATCACAATATCATCCTGGGACCAGAGATGGCTGGGTGAGTTATATTGCTAACAGCCTAACCACTTATTTGTCAGAACCCACCAACTCCTGAAAAGTTGTCGTCTGACCTCCACTAATATGCACTGGTATGTGTACCACCACCCCAAACAACTAAAATAAATTGTAGGCGTTAGGGATGCAGTTAAGAGTACAAGTGTGTACATGAGGCCCTGAACTCAATCTCCAATTCTAAAACAACAACAAAGAAAACAAGTGAACAGTTAAACTGAAGCGATAATGGGATGTGCCAATAGGTATTCTTCCCCACTTCAAACTTTAGGAGCCATACAGACTAGAGTCTAAGTCATGAAGTCATATTCTCTCGAATATCAAATCTTCAAGTCTACTGAGAATCAGGGAGCATTGGTAAATCTTATTATTGTATTTTAAAAGTCTATTATTTATTCGTGTGTGTGGTGTGTGTGTGTGTGTGTGTGTGTGTCTGTGAAATGCTATAATATGAAGGTCAGAGAATAACTTGGAGTCTGTTTTCTTCTTCCATCATATGGGTACTAGGGATTGAACGCAGGTAGTCAGGCTTGGTGGCAAGTGACTTTACCTTTGAACCATTTCCAGGTTCCTATATTTTGCTAGTGTGTTACTTTCTAAGTACATAAAATTTAGTCTGAATAAAACTAAAGTGGGTGTAGCCTTTTACTTTCCCACTAAAAATATCTAACTCCATCTTAGTACTTATTAAAAATAATGTATTAGGTAAATGATATGCTTGGCAAGAATGCTATACACAAGGAAGCAGTTGACACTCACTAGAAAAGAAAACAGGCTAGACTCAGCAACCCCAGGGAAGGATATGAGCACCATGGGTTATGGACACTGAAATCATAGATCAACTGGATTTAACAGCTACCTCCAGGACCTCCCACTCAAGAGATAGGGAAACACACCCTTTAGTGGTACATAGAGCCTTTTCTAAAACTAATCACTTTCCAGACCACAAATCAAGCCTTAATAAATATAATAATAATAAAATATAATACCCTACATCTTATCAGATCACAAAAGAACACGAAATTTAAAAGCTATTGCACAACAGATTAGACAGCCTACATATGGGAGGAAATCATTGTCAGCTGTTCATGCAGAGGTTGAGATCTAGAATATCCAGAGAATTGCAAATATTAAACACCAAAATACCATACACGACAACTGGCCAATGAATTAAATAAACAGTTCATTTTATATATAAAAAAGGGTTCAATATCCTTAGCTATCAGAGAAATGGAAATTGAAACTACTTTTAAGATCCTATGCCACTCCAGCAGAATGATTACTATGAAAAAAAAAAAAAAAACCATACATACAAACAAATGACAAGAAACGCTGGTGAGGATGCAGAGAGCTTTCTCACTATTGATGACAACTACTATGGAAATCAGTGTGGAAGTTTGTCAAAATAAAATCTCCATATGACTCAGTTAAACTACTTAATTAACTCTTTGCATATGCTTTGTTCTAGCTAGTTTTTATTGACAACTTGACACACCAGAGTTACCAGAAAAAAGGGAACCACAACTGAAGAACTGCCTCCACCGGACTGATCTGTGGCCCTGTCTGTGAGAGACTATCTTGACTGACAGTCGATGCAGGAGGGCCCAGTCCACTGTGGGCAGCACCATCCCTAGCAAGTGGGCTTGGACTGTGTAAGAAAGCTAGCAGAGAGCAAGCTAGAGAGTGAGCCCATAAATCACACAGTGATTTCCAGCTGTCTTTTTTTTTTTTTTTTTTTTTTTTTTTCAGAATAATCCAGGAGTGGTAATCCTTTAAATAAAGCTATCTCATTGGTATTCACTGAAACATTATGCCCACTTATGCTTTTATTGTAGTGTTATTTTAGTTTCACAAAAAAAAAAAAAAAAATCAAATTAACTTTTAAAAATAATGAGTTAGTAAAGATTTTTAAAAGTTTTATAAAGAACTACTCTCTCCTCTGACATTTTAATGTTTGTCTGTTTAGTTCAGTACTAGAGCCCAGAACCTACCACATGGTAGCATTCTCAGCTGTTTTGTATCTCTTATTTTGGGGCAGGATCTCAATTATATGCCAGGTAGGCCTTAAACTTGTGATTTTTCTACCTAATGTTATAGAACTGCCCAGATTTAATACTAGTTTTAACTTCCCAATTCATTTGTAACAATTTGCTATTTTTACTACATATTATTTTATCTTTTAGAAGAAAATTTTGTTATGCACTATAAAAACATTTACAAGGCACTAAATATTGAAGTCTGTTTCAAAATGATGGCTATCCAGCTACTGTTCTGAGTACCCAAGTCCATTTCCTAGCACCCACATCAGGTGCTCACATCCTCCTCTAACTCTAGCTACGAGTAATCTAATGCCCTTATTTGGCCTCACGGGCATCTTAACACACAGCATGCCCTTACACAGACATACATACATATTCATACACTGAAACAAAAATAAACCTTAAAATACCCAATATTACTAATACAGCTTTCTTAAGAAATCTAATAGTTCTGCTGTGGAATTATGTCTGTCTTAATCACACCCTCCTCCCCATACACACATATATCCCCAACACAGACTAAATTATCTTAGCATAAAAAGGCAGTAGGAAGATCTTAAAGGACCTATAACCTGATGTTCCCCTAGCATATGAATGCTATACAGTTGGATTTGACAGCCTGCTATGGCAGCAGAAAGCTGAATTCTACTTACTACCCAGCGAATCATGAAGGAAAACTACCTGTATCCAACAGAAGAGCAATGGCCTGGCTATTCAGGAAGTGAGGGAGCAGTTGTAATCTCTCTCCTCCCCTCTCCTCCTCTCTCATCAAGACATAACTCAAGTTACATTTCTTTTTGCTTGTTTTGTTCTTTTAGCAACTTGGGTTTTTATGATTAAATTACTTTTTTTTTTCCTTCAAAATCAAGATCCAACAGTGGGAACAATTATGTTAATAATGATAGGGAATTTGTTTGCATTGTTAAATTGAGATTCAAAAACACTTCAATTGACCATACATCTGGGACTGCAAGTAATGCCTATTCTTACATTCATTTAAAATGTCTCCTTATTACAGCTTATTAGAAATGTTAAGTCTGAAATGCAGCACCATGGCTGTTCAATTTCCAGGCCACAATTTTATGGTAATCACATGCAATGTATTCATGTGTCAACAGAGCTGCTTAACAATGCCCCAAATGGGACTGTCAGCAGCTCTCTCCTATGGCCACAGACAGTGCAGCTCTTGGAGAACTTTCATTTTGTAGCATGTACTAGGTTGCTAACTTAGTTTTGTTTATTTGCTACTTGCAAAGAAAACAGACCCCAAATACTCAAAGAACTAGTTGTTACTTATGGAATGGCAGGATTTTCTTTTTAGGTAGCCTTCTAATCAAAATGCAG
Organism: Mastomys natalensis; assembly: GCA_021653895.1. Lineage (NCBI taxonomy): Eukaryota > Metazoa > Chordata > Mammalia > Rodentia > Muridae > Mastomys > Mastomys natalensis. The sequence continues at coordinate 721,958 of JAJTUV010001179.1, read as the reverse complement.
GAAATGCCTTGGCACTTTATAATCACTGGTACTTAGAGTAGCACAAAGGAATGAGGGATAAGCTCCAGAAACCCAGTGTTCTCCAAAAGGCTTGTGCTTTCCCCACCTTGGTCACCAGCAAGTGAAGTAACCATGTCCTGTGCAGGAGCTGTTACCATCGGCAACTCTGTTCTCCACCAACCACTACTAACTCCCCCACCCCCACCCCTTTGGTCCCAGGCCAAACTCGTATGCTCATTGTTTTACTCAGCTCCCATGGAACAGAGCATGCATTTGAGGGGCAGGGAAACAAGCCCCAAGAATTGGGTTAGGTGACGGTACTCCTCGTACATATGCACACTTAAGTATTTTGTTCCAGGCTTTAAGAAAAAGGAACAAAACAAACAAAATACTCTAGGATCAACATGTTTTTTCCCCCACAGAACGTTTTATACCTGACTGTCATTGAGGGAGGAACAAAGCTTGAATCCTGGCTGGGAATGAGCATGAAAGCTCACGCACACAAACTTTTTTAGATGGAAATCACTAAGGTTTACAGAGTGTCTAAAAAGAATATGGAGCATAATGCTTCTTTGGGTCTTGACTTCTGGCATTTAAGGGAATAACTCTAGAATGGTCTATAGGAACTTTCTTAGAAAATATAAGGATAAACTTTGAAAGCCAGATTTTGCTTTGTAGTCACAAATGTTTTGTTAGAGACAAACACTTGATCTGGGTTTTCTAATGTGTTTGTGTATGAATATATGTCCATGTCTGTGTCTATGTCCTAGATAGGTTTTCCATTGCTGTGAAGAGACACCATGACTAAGGCAACTCTTATAAAGGAAAACATATTATTTGGGCTGGCTTACAGTTTCAGAGGTTCAGTCCATTTATCATCATTGTGGGAAGTATGGCAGTGTCTTGGAAGCCATGGTGCTGGAAAAGGAGCTGAGAATTTTATCTCTTGATTCAGGCAGGCAGAAGGAGACTGCCTTCTGCAGGCACTAGGCAAAGGCTGAATACTAGGAGACCTCAAAGCCACACCTTCACAGTGACACATTTATTCCAACAAAGCTACACCTTGTAATAGTGTCACTTCCCATGGACCAAGCATATTAACACTACCACTACACATATAAACGTACACACACACATACACCACACACACACACACACACACACACACACACACACCCCAGTCTAACTTACTACAGGCACAGCATTTTACAAGCTTGCTTGCTTATGCTCAATACATTGTAACTGTCTTCTATCTTATTTCATTAAACCAAAACCAAAAGTGGACAAGACCAGATACAATGGTTTTAGGGCAAATCATCAAAGCTAGGGTGGGGGTGTCACCTCATTGAGTATATGAAGAGAAGATATCAAGCAACTAGCAAGAGTGTGCACTATCTTGAGTTGCATAAAGTGGGGGTGGAGAGGTGAGAGACAGGGCTCAAGACAGGAGTCTGCTAGTGTAAGAACCCTAGACTAACTGCATTGTAAAGAAGCTATTCTTATATGCAAGTCATATCACTCACCTCTTCTACAGTCTTTTTGCACAGCAAAAAGCGGCTTACTGGCTAAGTAAGTGTAGCTGATGCTCTAGAGACGATACTCTATATCTTTCTCCTCAAGAAGTAAGCCTATTTTGTCAGTCTCTGAGACTCCATACCCCATATACCAGTGTTGAGGATACATCTGTTTTCCCTTTATATTCTCCCTTATTAGAGGATTTGCTCCTTAAATGGACAGGGCCATAATTTTGCTTATTGCCACACCTCCCAAATACAGAACAGGTTCTCAGTAATCTCACGGCTACATCAGCCTCTTCTCCCCTGTGCTAGCCACACCCCTTTTTTTTACCACAATCACCTTTCCTGGAAGCTGCTTTTCACCAACACAGGCTTTTGTGCTTCATTAACAACAAACCTTATTTGTCTTTCTGTCAAAATACAATATGCTGAATTCTCTCTCTTGACAGTAGCCTCCTTCAAAACTGCTTGTGGTGGATATGGAATGCATGCTTGCAATCTAAGAATGGGCTAAAGTTCCTGTGTTAAAACAAAGAGCAAACAACAAAACCCTTCCTAGCGCAGCATCATAGTATGTGTTCAATTAAAATTTTTGTTTGCATATATAAATAACAAATTACATATTTTTGATTAAAAAACAAAAGCTAGCAGGGTTTGGTAATAGACACCTATAATCCCAGCACTTGGGAGTCCAGGGCAGGATGACCTTCTTTGGATTTGAAGGCAAAGACCCAATTAAAAGAATGAAAATCAAACAAAACAATCCCAAACCAGTTCAAAACAGAGCAAACTGAAGCTAATGATCTAGTCACTATGTAATAAGTTTTCTCAGTAGAAACCCCTTTCCCCCCCCAAGCATTCCCCTTTTTGGGGGTTAAAAAATTTTTTTCAATAAAAAAATTTTTAAAAATTTTTTGGAAAAAAAACAAAACAAAAAGGGGGGAAACCCCCAAAAAAAAATTTTAGCCAGGGCCCCCTTTTTTTTTTAAAGGGGGAAAGAACCCTTTAAAAAAAAGTCCCTAACTTTTTCAAAAGGAAAAAGGAAAAACAATATCTGCCCCTTGAAATAAAGGGAAAAACCAAATTTTTTCCCCCTTTTTAAAAAAAATCTTTACAATAGAAAAATTTTGAAAAAAAAAAAAAAGAAAAAACAAAAAAAATTTATTTTTTAACCCACCCAATGGGAAGTTAGAAACCCAAAAAACAAAAATTTAAACCAAAAAAGGGGAAAATTTTTCCCCCTTTAAAAAAAATTTTAAAATTTTTCCCCCTTTAACATAAAATTTCTTTAAATAAAAAAAAAAAATTTTTTTTAAAAAAAATTTTTTCCCTTTTTTCCCCAAACCCAAAATAAAATTTTAAAAACCATTTAAAAAAAGGATTTTAGTGTAATTTGGTAAAATTTAAAAATTTCTTAAAATTTTTTTCCCCAAAAGGGAATTTTTTTAAAATTTTTTTAATTCCTTTCTTTTAAAAATTCCTGGGGGGTTTTTAAGGGGAAAAGAGCGGAAATGGGGAATAACCGGGAAAAAGGATTTTAACCCCTGAGAAAAGGGTAGTTTTAATTTCCCCCTTGGGGCTTTTTTTGGGGTTCCTGTTTAAAACAAAGGGGGGAAAAGCCCAGCGTTTTTTTTGGGGTGGACCCCCCGGGAAGGGGCCCCAAAAAAAAACCTGGTTAAAACTAAAAAAAGCCTTTTTCCCTTCTCCAATTGCTTTTGCGGCTTTTACAAAAGAAAAAAAAAAGGGGACATTTTTAAAAAAAAAAAAAAATTTTAAATTCCCTTTTAAAATGACCAAAAAAAAAAGGGGGTTTTTAATTTTTAAAATAAATTTTCCTAAAAAAAATTTTTTAAAAAATTTTTTAAAAAAGGGAAAAAAAAGGGGCCTTTTTTAAAAAGGGAAAAAATTAAAATGTTTTTCCCTTTACTTGACCTTCCCCTAAATCTTTTCCATTTTTTAAAAAAATTTTAATTTTAATTTAAAAATTTTTCTAAATTTTTAAAAATTGAAAAAAAGGGGCCCAAAACCCCCTTGGGGCCCATGGGGTTTTTTTTTTGGTTTAGGGGGGATGGGTGTTTTATGAATGGGTTTCCCCCTTTGGGGTTTTTTCCGGGGGGGAAAGGGGAAATTTTTTCCAAAAAATTTTGTTGTAACCATTGGAATGGATATGTAAATTTTGGGGGAAACCATGGGGGTTTTGGGAGGGTTGAGGCCCCGGGGTGAGGGGGGTTTTTTTGGGGCTTGGGTCTCAGGCCGGGGGCCCCCGGGGCCCTTTTCCCGGGGGGGTTTTGGGCCCCCGGGGGGCCGGGGGGGGTTTTTGGGGAAATTTTTGGGTGGGGCATAAGGGGGGGGAGCCGGGGGGTAAAGTGGGGGGGAATTTTTTGGGAGCTCCGGGGAAAAATGGGGGCCCGGGGTTTGAGAAACCCCTTGGGGCTCCCGGTGATTTCACCCAGGGGTTTTGGGGTTTAAAAAAGGGGGGGCCTGGGAGTGTTAAAAAGGGGCCCCCCCCTATCCCGGGGGCCCCAAATTGCAGGTTTTTCCCCAAAAAAGGGGTTTTCTTTCCTCCCGGTTTTGCAAAAAACCAAATAAAAAGAGTTGGGGGAAAAAAAAACCTTCCCAAATAAAAGCCCAAAACAAACCCCAAAAAACCCCCAAACTAAAAAAAAACCCCCCCACCCCCCCCCTTTAAAAAAAAAATAAAACCCCCCCCCCAAAAAAAAAAAATCCAAAACCCCCCCAAACCCCCCCCCCTTAAAAAAAAAAAAACCCAAAAAAGTTTTCCCAAAAAACCCCCCAAAAACCCCCAAAAACCCCCAAAAAAAAAAACCCCCCGGGGGAAAAAAAAAAAAAAAACAAAAAAACCCAAAAACCTTTTAAAAAAAAAACCCCAAAAAAAAAAAGAAGAAAAAAAATTAAAAAAAAAAATTAACCGAAAAAAAAAAAAATTTTAAAAAAAATTCCCCTTTTATTAAATTTTTTAAAACCCAAAATTTTTGGGGAAAAAAGGGGCAAAAACCCCAAAAAAAAAAAATGAAAACAAAACTTTCCTTTTTTTTCTTTTCCTTCCCCCCTCCCCCTTTTTTTTTTTTAAAAATTTTTTTTTTTTTAAAATTTTTTTTTTTCCCCCCAAAAATTTTTCCCGGTTAACCCTGATAATTTTTTGGGGGGCCCCCAAAAAAATTTTTTGCAAAAAATTTTTAAAAAAAAAAAAATTAAAAATTTAAAAATTTTTAAAATTATGGGGGGGCCACCATAACAGGAAAACCCCGGACAAAGGGGGGAAATAAAATTTCCCAAACCCTGTTCAAGGGGGGAAAAAAAAGGTTTTAAAAAATTCACAAAACTTTAAAAAAAAAAAAAAAAATTTAAAATTTTTGAAAAATTTAGTCTTCAAGGCTGGATAACCTAGAAGAAATAGAAGAACTTCTAAATGTTTTTATTATCTAGTATAAATTAAACCCAGAAAAAAGAAATAACTAAAACACAACCATTATAAGTAATGGCACAATTCTGTAATCAAAGCCTCTCCTCAGAGAAAAACCCAAGACCAGATGGATTAAACTGGTGAGGTCCATCTACTTTTCAAGAAGAACTCATCCCAATTTTTCCTATATTGTTTTATAAAACAAAAAATAAAAGAATACTACCAAATTAATTCTGTGAAATCCCAGTATTATTCTTATACCAAAACCACTACAAAAAGGAAAAAGAAAAGAAACTACAGACCAATTCGTTGATAAACATAGATGCAACAAATTTTCAACAAAAATTTTTGCAACCCTAAATTCATGAAAACTTTAAGATTACACATTATGACCAAGTAAGCTCTATCCCAGAAAGTAAGGTTGGTTCAACATATGTAATGCAATACATGTAATACACCATATGTAAGGACATAAACAATATACTCATTTTGATTGATGCTGAAAAGGTACTGGCAAAGCTCAACAAAACCTTCATCATAAAAGTTTCTGGTGCTATTATACATCAAAATAATAAAAGCTATTACAACAAACCTATAGCCAACATTATTTTAAATAGAGGCAAACTAATAGAGCATTTATTCTAAGATCAGGAATGATGGAAGGATGCCCACTATGCTCTCTCTTTCATGATATAGTGCTCAAACGCTTATCTATAAGAACTAAACAAATACAGAGGTGGATGCTCGCAGCCAACCACTGGACTGAGCACAGGGTCCCTGATGGAGGAGTTTGGAGAAGAAATGAAGGAGCTGAGGGGGTTTGCAGCCCATGGAGGGGAGCAACAGTGTCATCTGGCCAGACCCCCACCCCCGAGCTTCCAGGGTCTGGACCACCAACCAAAGAGTACACATGGAGGGTACCCATTGGCTCCAGCTGCATATATGGCAGAGGATCGCCTTGTTGGAAATCAGTGGAAGAAGAAGCCCTTGGTCCTGTGAAGGCTCAATATCCCAGTGTAGGGGAATGCCAGGGCAGAAAGATGGGAGTAGGAAGCGGGGAGGATGGGGATGGAATAGGGGTTTTCAGAAGGGAGAAAACATTTGAAATGTAAATAAAGAAAATATCCAAATTTAAAAAAAAAAAACTAAACAAAAGAAAGCACAGAAGTGTTAAAAGTAAGAAAAGAAGTTAAAATATCCCTATTTTGGTGATTCTTTGTCTTAAAACTACTATACTTAATAAGTATACTGGATTTAATAAATATATTAAAGTTGCAGGATACTATATATTCACATGTACATATATACTATATTAGCCTTGATATACATAACAATCTACTACCAGAGAAATAAAGAGAAACTCATTCAAAATAAATCCAGGAGCTGAGAGACGGCTCAAGAGTTAAGAGCGTGGTTGTTCTTCCAAAAGACCTGCATTTGACAGCCAGTATTCATTCAGACAGTAGCTCACAACTGACTGTAACCTGTCCCGAAGACCCAACACTCTCTCTAGCCTTTGAAGACACTTCACACACATGGTAACACAGACATACATGCAGGCCAAACACTTACATATGTTAAATTTTTAACTCCAAATAATTATGTATTAATAATACATATAATATTCCTGGAGGTTCCTGCCCACTGCTTTATAGCACAGGCAGGGCAGGCACCACTCCAGTGAGCAAGTGCATGGTGGAGAAGTGGGACAGAAAGAGAAGCAGAATGGCTTTGCATTATGAAGAGAGGCAGAGCTGGAGACACAGGGGTGGTGAGGAACAGCCTGATATGCATAGCCTGTTCTGCCATGGTAATGTCTCAGCCTGGGCTGTTCAAAAAGGGTCATGTCTGGGTCAGTGGCCCTGCAGCAACAGGGTCTGTGTCCATGTCCATGGCCCAAATTACCAACAAAGGCCAGTGTGGCGTTCCCTGGTCTGGCTGCTGCCTGGGCAACACAGTAGAGCTGGCCCTGGTGGTGTGGGTGCAGAGAGCTGGCCCTGAGGATATGAGTGCAGGAGAGCTGGTCCCTAGCCCTGGCCTGGGCAAAGCAGGTGAGCTGGCCCTGGTGGTACAGGCCCAAGAAAGTTGGCAGGCTGACCAACTCAGTACTATCCAGGACCAGCTACCACCCATATTCAGGACTTTGAGTTGACCCATTCAATATCTACCCCGCTGGAGCATGTGTGCATTCAAATGTGTGTGTGAAGATCCAAAGCTGTGGATCTCTGATACAGGGGACAACAGGAAATCTGAGAGGAGTCCTGGTGAGGATCTGGTATTGAGAATATAGCAGAAAACCAGTGGTCTCAAACCAGACCAATGACTCAATGCAGTAAACATTTGCAAGTAAAGCTTTTGGGGCAAAAGGGTACAGCGTGACACACAAATAACACAACCACAGGCAGCTTTCACAGTGAGAGTTTGGTTTGTTTTGTTTTCTTTGGGAGGAGGGAGGTTACAAGGGTGGTGGGCAGATATGTAGAAGGAGAAGATTGGAGTGCATCATTCAAAAAGAATCAATAAAAAGTTAAGTGTGTGTGTGTGTGTGTGTGTGTGTGTTATGTGTGTGTGTGTGTGTGTGTGGAGCCAAAGATAAGAAAAACCTCTACAATGAAAAGTTCAAAACACTGAAAAAAAAAAAAAAAGTCTCCCAAGATACTAGATGATGGAAAGACCTTTCTATGCTTCTGAATTGGCAAAATTAGTAAGTTAAAGAGCTACGCTACGGAAAGTAATCTACACACTTAATGCAATACCTATCAAAATTCTGATATTATATAAAGCCTCACTATACTGCCCAGTCTATTTAGACTCAGGGCAGTCTCTCTACCTTGGCTTTCTGGGAAGACTAGAGATGCTGTGCTGTCAGAGCCAGTTAATAGTTCCCATACCTCCGTAACATAGAACTGTGTTAGTCAAGTGAGTATAGATGTATGCTTTGTTTTGTTTTGTTGAGACAAGGTTTTGTTGTGTAGTTCAGGCTAGCCTACAATTCCTGATCCTTCTACCTCAGCTCCTCAAGTATAGAGGTTACAGATGTATGCCACAACACTCTGCTGCAAACAAGACATGTGATGGAAGAAAAGAGACCTTGATGGAGCTAACAATTATAGTTAGAGGACTGAGGCCAAGTTTAAATAGTGGTTTCTGAAATTATTTTTCTCACCTTTCTATTTTCATCCAGAATCTACAAAATGTCTAAAGTAACAGGAGATAACACAGGGGCAACTGATTCACATGTATGGCTTTCTATTTGCAGAAGAGTGAGGAGCGTGTGTGGTGCTCCTATGTGTGTTTACAAGTATGTGAGTATGATACCAAAGTCAGACCTTTTCAAAAGCACATAGCTAATATCTAGAAGAAAATAATCCCAAATTTTAGGTGAATAAATCCTTGCAAGTGAGGATGTGGCAAGAACAGAAATCACTTTCATTTTCAGTCATTCCAAAGACTAGAAAGATGAACATGTTTCAGTGCTTTAATGAATACTATATAATACAACTGCCTGTGCAATCAGAAAATGAGACGCAAAAAAGAACCCTCATCTTTGAGAGTGTGAGCTGTATAGCCTTTTCCTCTATATCAAACTTTATAGTACATGCTTTGATCTGATTGTTTGGATGTAGGTGATTATTTTTAATGGGCAAATCCTTGTGATTTCTACTATGTATTCTTTTATCTGAAAATGATTCCAACTTCCATGGTTCAGAAATTGGGGCATATTCTTTTTAGAAGATAGAGACCAACTATTTATATAATAAATACTTCTTCAGCTCCTACTATTGTATAACTACGTACATTCTGATGAATCAAAGAAGCATCAATTGCCAGAATCTAGAAGTTAAGTATCAGGGGAGTGTATTTTTGTCAGAAAGAGACAAATTTTACGTCTGGGGTGTAGCTCAGTTGACATGTACAAAAGTCTTGGGTTTGATCTCCACCACTGTATTAAAACCAGGAGTGGTGGCACAAGCCTTAATTCCATCATTCAGAATATGAAGGCAGGGAAACCTAAAGGTCATTGTTGGTTCTACATGAAGAGTATAAGGACAACCTAGACTACATAAAAACCCTGCATGGACGGATGTATTGGATAGACAGATAGTGCTCAAGGCTATCTGTGATACAGATCCTGACAGAGTAGGAAGGGCTAGACTAGAACTTCACTTTAAAAGCTGTATTTGATTAACACATTCTAGAGTACCTTTTAGTCAACACAGTTCTTTTAGAAAAACCAATTTGGTCACAACTTTTTATACATTTTACTTAGATTTAATTCTGAATCATGTGGCATATGAATACTGCTTTCAGATTAATTCTAACTTATTATTGCTAATTAATACATAGGTATTTGGCAAACTATATCAAGCTTCTCCAGAGAAGAGGATATTACCATTAGGCCAAACAATGATTATATAATTCAGGAGCTTGTCTAATTATAAAAGGTTTCAATCTGGCCTCCCTCTTCCAGCTTTAATGGTAATTTTCATGTAGCCCATTTTGCCAAATTTTATAGAGATTATTTACTGTGTTTCAGATTGAACATCTTTAAAAATGAATAATATCTAGATATGACAGTGCAAGCCTTTAATCCCAGCATTCAACGAGGAAAGTCAAGAAGATAAGTAATTCGAGGCTAGTCTGGGTTATATGAGATTCTGTCTTAAAATCATCACCACAACAGCAGTCAAATAAAGGGCACAGACAAAAAGTGGCAAAACCATGGACTAACGTAATATTTCTAAGGGGTGATGTCTAGTGCACACTTATTTGAAAAAAAAAAAACTGATTTCAGATTTCATAGAATTTGGTTTACTCTAGAGGTTTTTATATTTTCTTCCTCAAACTGTCTCAGTAATTGAAAAAGGTCAGAAAGATACTATAAAGTTGCCCTTCAACTCTATGTTCTGCATTTATCTGTGGAATGGTGGAAGTCACTCAGAATTGGTTGAGGGTTTGCTCATTTGCATGTTTGGTTGGTTGGTTTTTGTACATGTTTAGGAGGAAGGATATGGACCCATGTGGAGGTCAAAGGAATTGCTGCTCTCTTACATCATGTGGGTTCCAGAGAAGGAACTCAGCTAGTCAGGCCTTGTGGCAAGTACCTTCACCGGCTGAGCATTCTTGACAACTGCTAAAACGTGTTTTTTTATTAAACCAAAACTTAGTTACTTTTCTATTGCTGTGGAGAAATACTATAACCAAGGAAACTTATAAAAGAAAGTATGCAATTGAGAGCTTACTTAAAGCTTCAGAGGGTGAATCGATAACCAACGTGGCTGCAGACAGGCAGGCATGGCCCTGGAGCAGTAGCTGAGACCTTACATTTTGTCCATAAGAAGGAGGTGGGAGGAGGGGAGGGTGACTGGGCCTGACTTAAGGCATGCCATCCCCAGTGACATATCTGTGCTACCACAGATAGCTCATAACATTTATAAAAGATTCTTTTAAAAATTTTATTACATTTTAATTTATTTATTCTGTATGCATGTATGTTTATATGGGCACTTATTCCAAGTTGCACATGTGGAGATGAAAGGACAACCAGCAGGAATTGGTTCTCTCTTGATATTATATGAATACAGGGATTGAAATAAGCTCACTAGGCTTGGTGGCAAACACTTTTATCTACTGAGCCACCTTGCTAGCTCTATACTATTTCTAAAGACTCAATTTCATTCTCTCCCACTCCACACCTAGTACCGTGAATTAAACCCAGAGTGTAAGCATCCTATAAAGTCAAAAATCAGCTTAAAAGATAACTTCCTAAAATAAATTCCTAAAAGACATTGCAACTGTGATCAGAATGGAAAATTTGATATTACTAGGCGAAAAATATGTGAGTCTTGCCACCCAACTCCCGCCCGAATCACTATAGCCCAGGCTGATGGAAGCTTTTACCTCCGTCTCCAAAGTGCTGGGGTTACAGGGATACATTTGTGGTATTTTGAATGAGAAATGTCCCTCTACAAATTCATGTATCTGAACATTTAACTTGGGAAGGTTTAGGGGTTACGTCCTTGATGAAGGAACAAGCACTAGGAACAGGCTTTGGAAGTTTACTGCTTTGCTCCATTTCCAGTTTGCTCCCCCTACTCTGTGTTTAGGGGTGAGGATTCTTGCTCCAGAAGGCCATACTGTGTCTACCATATGGTTGGTGTCTCTCTCTCTCTCTCTCTCTCTCTCTCTCTCTCTCTCTCTCTCTTTCCTTCCTCCTCCTCCATACTACTATTACACCCTAAGTAACAGGAATGAAAAGTGTGTCAAAGTAAAGGGGAGAAAAGAAGATAAAAACAAGAGAAAGGAGAACCTGGAAAATAAATTCAGCAACATAGTTAAGAAAATCAACATGAGAAGTTGAGATTTGGGGTTTAAAAATAAATCAAAATACTGGAAATGAAATATTTAATGAATCAAACAAACAAAAACCAAGGAAGATCAGCAACAGACTAGGCCAAAAGAGAGAGAGTATGTCAATCAAGAACAGAGGACAAAGTCAAAGAAATATTATATTCATATCATAGCATCCATAAGGGGAAAAAAAATGAAGGCCACTGAGAAAGTTCAGCAAGTAAAGGCACTTGCCATGAAGCCTGATAACTTGATTCAGATCCTGAGACCAATGTGATGGAAAGATAAAACTGACCTTTTCAAATTGTCCTCTACCCCCTACATGTACACCAAAACTCACAATCCCCCGCTCGCTCCCTGGCTCCTTCTCTCCCTCTCTCTCCCCTGCTCTCTCTCTCTTTCTCTCTCATACACACACAGTCTCACAGAAAGGGGGGTGGGAAGGAGGGAGGAAGGGAGGAAGGAGAGTCTAACACTCTAACATTCTTACTGTATCTAACAAAACTATCTTTTAGAACACAGAGGACACAAGTAAATCTCAACACATGTAGGAAAAGTGAATCAGTTTTTTATATCCTATATTCTCTGACCACAATGGAATTAATTCAGTTACAAACACAACAGACCAATTTCACTAATGAACATAAACACAAGAAAACTTATTAAAAACCAAAGTAAAAGTACATGCAAAAGGATTGGGCACCACTATCAAATTTATTTCATTCCATGAATTCACCCACTCCCCACTAAGTACAATATGGCACAAAGACTCAGACAGAAAGCACACCATTACCTCAAAAGATGCAGATAAGTAAGCCATAGAACAAAGCTCAACATCGCTTCATGGTAAAAGCTCTGAACAAATAGAAGGAGCACACCTCAGCATAATTAAGGCTATATTTGGGGAAAATCTCTAGTCAACACTACATTAACTAAACATTTCTTCTGTCATCAGAAAAGACAAGACTTTCTACTCTTCACTAGAGATCTTAGCTAGGTCAATAAAGCAAGAGAATGAAAAAAAGTAAAGGAATACAAACAGGAAAGGAGTAAGGTGAATGCAGGACTAAGTCAAATGGTCTATTTCATCCAATATGATCCTACACTGTAGCATATTAGTAAGCAAAAATTAGTAGCTTTTCTACAAACCATATGAACATAAGGAGAAAAAAAGGAAAACCAGTATCATTCACAATAAGTTCTCCCTCCTTCCCAACCCCCCCACCCCCCACCTCTTAATCAAGAAAATGAAAGGTTAAGAGATTGAAGACACCAGATGTTCACAGTAAGGCAGCATTAATACAACAAGAATGGCTATATGACCATTAAAATACATCGACAGATTCAAGGTAATCTACCCTCAAAATTCTGATGATATTCTTTAAAGAACTAGAAAAAAATACTAAAAATCCTTTTTAAAAAAAAAACTGAGGGTGGATGTAGGGGAAAGCTTCTGGCAGTGTCATGTGATGCAGACACACATGGTGTTTTATTGAGACCTGTGGGAGGACACGTGATATTTGGAGAGAGTATAAATAGAACGCAACAGACAGAGAAGGCACCCTTGCACAGCTAGCTTTGCAACACTTTGTAGGTCTCATGCCTTTGCTGATCTTCACTTCATTGAGAGAGGCAGAGCAGAGAACTTCTTCTGACTTTCAGGCTAGATTGTGCCATGGCTGCTGATTCATGTTTGGTACCCTGACAACAGAGATTGGAATTGCTGAAATGAACTACTTCTAAACAGGTCCACATCCCCTTGTCCTATTTACTATCTTTTCTCCCCTACCTCTGGATGGAGGGTTAGAAGGAGGATTGAAGCATTTGAGAGCCCTTATTAAAGTAGTTTTTAAAAATTTAAGCCTACAGGTATGGTTCAGTTGGGATATTTAATTCTCCTTCCTAGCATAAAAGCATACCAGAAAATCAAAAGTCCAAGGTCATCCTCAGCTACATAGTGAGTTTAAGGCTAGCCTGCTCTATAAGAGAATATCTCAAAAACAGCAAAAGCCAGCCTCTAGCAAAAGTCTCTCTATCATAGGTGATTATATCTTCTTGTGCGCTATAATCTAATGTCCCAGAAAGGCTTCCAAGTGCTGGGGATGCAGTGTAGTGTCAAAGCACTTGCCCAGCATGTGCAAAGCCCTGGGTGTAATCTAAGCACTAAAGCCAACATACAATCTTCCAATGGAACAGGATGTAAAGGCAGAAGGCAGTATGATAATCTAAACCTTTACATAGCATTTTTAATGTACATCTTTGCATCTTAGATTCTAACCTGGGACAGTTCATCAGTAACAGTGCAGCCCTGTACAAGACTAGTTCCATTTTGTAGCTCCATCACTCTAGACATCTCATCTCCACTGAGTAACATCTGATGATCCACATACCATGTGCATGTTGCCTTGCTTCATTCATCCTTTTGCTAAGCCTTCATCACTATGGGAACAGTAGTGCTTACAGCCTTTTGCATCATCCTATCATTCTGTGCTATGCAACCAACCTACTCATTCTGAAACTTAAAGAACATCTGTTCCTTCTCCCTGCAATTTTGCTAAACTTCACTTTGCAGCTAAAACCAATAGTGAGTCTTCAAACTAACTCCAAGAAATACTGATGGAAAAACATTAAAAGATTTTAATTCCAACTATGTTCATACTCAACTTTGAGCTAAAAAATGTGAAACTGTTTCACTGTACTGACCATAATTGCCATACCTGGTTGAAAAAAAAAATTCTGCAAATGAGATTAATTTCTCTTTTATGAACTAATTAGCACTCAAATACACAGGGTATTTGTTTATACATCTAATTTCCTACCAGTTGGTTTTCAAAAAACTGAAATGGACTTCTAAACTGTTAAAACCTATGATAGCTTTAACCCAAACCTCGTGGATGTTAAAAAAAAAATTAAGGGTGTTGGAAACAGGAAACTGCAAGGGCCAGCTTGCGTTTAGACAATACAACACTGATATGGATATCAGGGATGAGTCAGTTAAAACAGGGGAGACTGGATATGGGGTCTATGAGTCAGCATAAAATGGCTGATACCCAATGTCCAGGGAACCCCAAAGTAAACAGTGATGTAATGTTATATAACTACGTAAGGCAGAGTGCCACTTTTGTGTGATTCTTCATTAATGTAGCTTGAAGTCAGAGGGTAGAAACCTTTTCTGCTTTTGCCAGCCTTCTTGTGTGTGCCTATGTCTGCCTGTGTGCAGCCTGTTTATGGCAATGTGTGCCTAAGTGGCTGCCAATGATTGCTTGATAGCCAGCCTATACATTGGTGAATACAGTGGGTCTTATTTACTCTCTGCACCTCACAGAATCTTCAACCTCCCAATGTTCTGTGACCTTCCTCCTTTCCTGGCACTGGAACACAGATCTCACTCATATCTAACACAACGAGCAGGATTCAATTGCAGTGCAAAACCAAAACAAAACAACAAATCTCAAGAACTGAACTGGATTCTTCAGCACTGGGAGAGACTCCTGAATTCTTAGTGTATCTTCTCCCAGCACTTGTGCTGGGAGAATTGCAAAAAACGACTGCTGAGAAAGTAAGCTGGCTGTTTCAACTGAAAGCTCTGAAAGCTTGACTTTGAGATGGCTCTGATGGTTTTGAGAGAGCTGCAAGCTGAGAAAAAAACTGAGCTGAGTATGTGATTTAGAGCTCGACCTCACTCGAACCTTTATCAAGAGAAACAACATGGAGCTCAGGAGCACTGGATTTTCACCTCTAACAATGGAAGAGATGAAGTTAGCCTCTATTACCACCTACCCTTTAAAGCAGTGCCTACATGCCCCAAGACCACTAAATGGAGAATCACTAAGGAGTGCAGGTTGATGATGGTGAACTACCAGAGACTATGAGTAAAGGAAAGTCCTATATGGACTTAATACAGATAGTCCAAGAGTAAAAATACACAAGTTGGTTAATAAATCATCTATCTCTCATATATGACCCATAGACAGACAGACAGACACACACACACACACACACACACACACACACACACACAGTGCCAAGCTCTCCACAGGTCATTTGAAAAGCAGTGTATGTCCTGTGTTTAAAACAGTAGGCCTCAGTGCTCAGAGCAGCAGCATGCTCCCCCATGGCCTATTACATGGCAGGGCTATCACAGGTGGGGCTCTCAGCACTCTGCAAACGTAAACAAGTGTTTTGGATCTCAGCAAGTATGGATCCAGGGCTGAGAATATCCTAGGAATGGGGCTAATATGTCCAGTTAGTCATGGACCCGAGAACACTGGAGACCTCTTGTTGAGCTCATTATTCATTGGTTCCCAAACACGCTCCCCAATATACAAAGGGTATTGCCCCTTGTTGATGCTGGAACTAACTGTACTTTTAGTCCATTGGAACCTGAGTGCTTCCCTGGCCAGTGGCATACACAGATGGCTACCATGACCATACCAACAAGGCCAAGCCACTGACTTCAATCTTGGACACTGGACACTTGGAGCTTTGGCCATTTGGCCCCTCAGCCATGTACTATAGTTCAATATATCCTAGGGGCACACATCGTGAGGGCTGACAACCCTCCAAGCAGTCACTATCACTACCTCCCGCAAGGGCTGTCAACAGTAGTAGTCTCCATGTACCAGTACTAGCTGCTGAGGGACATGGCAGTATAATAAGGCCAATGCATAGTTCTACAATGCCTAGTACAGAAACCAAATGAAATTTTAAAAGTGACTGTAGACCAAACAGCAGTGGAAATGGCTCAATGAATAAAGTGAACACCACATTAGCATGATGACTAGAGTTTAGATCTCCAGAATCCAGGCAAAGATAATGGGCTCCTGGAATCCCAGCTGTTGGAAACTGAGACAGGGGATCCCCAGGACAAGCTGGCCAGCTAGACTAGATGGAATTGGTAAGCTCTAGGTTCAGCAAGAGATTCTGATTCAATAAGTAAACTGCAGAGTGACTGAAAAACACCTGAAATCAACTGTGGCTTCCATGTACATCTGCACACACATTAGCAAATAATAAAAAAAGAAATAAAGACCAAAAAAGACACTAATACAGGAGAAAAACAAAGGAATAAAGGCACTTATCACCAGCCTGATGTTCAGTCTATAGAACTCGTGGTGGAAGAAGAGAAGGATTCCAGAAAGTTATCCTCTGATCTCTACTCATTCCCTGTGCTACATCCATGTGCACATGAATACATACACCCACATATACACAAAGTAAATTCAATAAATAAGTAAATAAATAAATGAATACATACAATTTTAAAATGTAAGCTCTGACTAGGAGAAAAATACAACATGGTATACTTTAAAACAGGATGTTCTGGATACAAAAAGGAAAATACTTCAAAACTATATGAAGAAGACATTGTAATTAGATTCCTCTAGCACCTCAGGGATTCACAAGTATTCTCAATGTACGAACTCTCAGCTCTTCCTATTAAGCAATAATGAATGTAAACACTCATAGTGAATAAGTGGAAGAAGTGAGATCTAGAGCACTGAGCTCCTTTATACTCCGTTCTATTTTAAATGCAAGCAAAACACAGAAGACATCAAGGTCTATAAGATGTAATACACACACATACACACCACACACATATAAAACTCTACATGAACAGAAATTAATTAAAGAAGGATACACTGAAGTTGAGCATGGGTGGTATGCATTTGTAACCCAACACTTGGACCTGAATTTTCTGCAAGGTGACAAGTATGGATCTATTTTCACTTTTCTACATACAGACTGCCAGTTATACCAGCACCATTTATGGAAGATGCTTTCTTTTTTCCATTGAATATTTTTGGCTTCTTTGCCAATATCAAGTGTCTATAAGTGTGTGGTTTTATTTCTGGGCTGGCATTTGTGTTCCCTTGGGGTCTTTGGTTTTTAAACAAATAAATTATCCTGTTTTTCTGTTTTATATTACAGGGTTGTAAAATACAAAGAAAACAGGCAAGATTTCTAAAACAGTTATCAGTTGTTACAGCTGTAATATTTCCTAATAAAGTAAGGAAGTTATTATTAATTAAAAATATATTCAATTTAAATATCTTTTACAGGTGCTTGCTGACTTATGAAAAAAAGACAGTTCCATGTAAACCTCATTAGAAGGCAAGGAATGACTCTTCTCATTACTCAATGTCTCCACTTTCACCCAAATTCATTTCAAACAAGTGAGGAAGAGAGGAAGAGTGAGTACTAGAGAAACTCTTTTAGGGGTAGGTTAGTGTTGTTGTTCCCAGACTAGCCTGGAACACTCCAGGCCTCCATCCTCCAATCTCAATATCCCACATAGAGGAAATTTCAGAAGTTAATATAAAGACACTGTGTCCAAATCAGTCATGGTAAGTTCTTTAATAATGAAAAATAATAGCAAGTGTACTTTCGAAGGACTCTTCAATAATAATGTTAACAGATACTTTTACATGGCCTGCAACTGGCCTAAATGCTTAGGATAAGACTTGAATAAGACAACTTACTGATAAATTATATTAGTCATGACAATAAGAATCCTGAGACTGGGAGGCCAGAAGGATGGCTCAGCATTTTAAGAACATGCAGAGGACCTGAGTTCAGTTCCTAACACTCATACAAGGGAGCTGATGCCCTCTCTGGCTTTTGCAGGCACTGAACTCATATATACACACAAACTTACACATTGACACATACATATACACATAATTTAAAAACAAAAGTAAAAAAACAAAAACAAAAAAAAAAACAAAACCAACTGAGATTGACTGGTCAGGATGACTGTATCAGTGAGGTTAAGAAGAACTCAGGATCATCTTCAGCAAGAGGAAGAGCTGGGAGCACCCTAGGCTACTGGGGAGCACCCATAGGCTACATGAAAACCTGTCTCACAAAAAGGAAAAGGATAAAGGCTAAACTGTGGTTAAGGCCTGAACTCTTACTGTTATTTTAACAACACTGCTATACAAAGCAGTGAGAAATCAGCAATAGTGTACTTTCTAGAGTTCTGTTCAGTAATTACCATACAACTTCTTAATATTAATAACAACGTGTAATTTGTGTATATGTTTCCATTGTGTCTACATACTCACACCTGTGTGTGGAGCCAGAGGTTACACCTAATGTGACTACCTTATTACTAGTGTAAGGCAGAGTCAGTCAGTCTCTCTCTCTCTCTCTCCTTCTCTCTCTCCTCTCTCTCTCTCTCATTCTCCTCTCTCTCTCTCTCTCTCTTCTCTCTCTTCCTCCCCCCCTCTCTCCTCTCCTCTCCCTCCTCCTCCCCTTTCTCTCTCTCAACCTGGAGCTCCATGCTTGCCTCAGAGATCTATCTTCCAGACTGGAATTACAGGCAAGGAACTGAAGTCAGACTCTCATATCTGCATGGCAAACACTTACCTACTGTACCACTTCCCTGGACTATGATGTAAAAATGTTAAGATCTCTGAAGTAACAGCTCCCTTATTTTGGAGATCTGAAGAACAATTTAACAGCTATTTTGTAGAAAAAGAAATCTTCAGAGCTTCAGTGATGAGTCTGTTGTTGTTCACTTCTTTTTCTTAGTAATCTTGCTTTTAAAATCTAGCTAACGTCTTCAATCCTTATTATTGTAAATCTAAGACACTGAAAATGCTTCCTCATTATTAACAGAACTATGAAAAACTTAGTCATCACTCAATGAATATGTCATATAAATCTAAACCTGATCCAATTGCTTTCTCTCAAATTCTCACCCACCTCCACTTCTTATTTTTTCATTAAGGGGAGATTTGATCTTTATTTCTTTCTCTATCCTCAAAGTACATGAAATCACTTGGAAGAAAGAGGAGGTGTAGAAAGCTCCCTTCTGTTCTTTAGAGTTAGAAACTTTGAAGCAGAAAATGGTTTTACAGTTTTATAAGACATTTTAACTCTATTCTCATTTGTATCTTCATTCCGTCTCTGCCCTCTACCCAGCAACTGTGCATATTCTTTTGTCTTGTTCTTCCTCTCCAAGGCCAGTCTTAAGGTCTAGCTTCAATTTAGGGCGAACAGCTTCCTTACTGTCACAAGTGTGGCATTTTCCTGCCGGAAACATATGGCAGCATTAGCTGGAGGAGTCGTATTCTGAAGCAGGATTTGCCAAACTGTGAGTCAGTCTCAACAGAGAAAATTCTATGGCTGAGTCCAGCACTGAAAAATGAACCAAGACACAGCAAGACGGCTCAGTGGCTAAAAAGGCAGTTGCCACCAAGCCTGAGGACCTGAAACTACATGCTCAGAAACTCATGGTAACTCCTTAAAACTATCCTCTGATCCCACATATGGTCCCATCATGATGAACACATGGAAACTAACTTTAAAAAAAAACAAAGCAAAAGAACTAACAGTGTGACATCACATCTACTTTGAAAATTCAGTTTATATTGTATACCTATAAGCACATGTACAAAACCTGACAGGAGCACATTTCTTTCTCTCTGAGACAGAGTCTCATCAAAAATATACCTCTTATAGTCCTAAAGTATGGAAGGCATTTTAGAGATTTAAAATATGAATATAAGCATTAGTTTATTTAAATAATAAGTTGACCTAATATATCAAATAAATACCCATGCCAGCCCTGAGACAGGTTTTTATTCTTTTGATCTCAACTTGTCGCAATCCTCCTGCTTCAGCCTCCCAAGTAGTGAGATTATGGGCATGAGCCTCCATATATGCTCCAAATATCTTTTAAACAACCACTAGTTGCCAAACAAATCAAATTATTTCCAATAATCTTTTGTACAACAGAAGGATCCAAAATTAAAATAATTCTAACTTATAAAAAGATTTATCTTTACTTTTGTGTGCCTACCATCCCACACCCTACAGGGGCCAGAGAAGGCACTGATCTCCCGGAGCTGAACAGTTGTAAGCTACCCAGTGTGTATGCTGGGAGCCACACAAGTGTTCGTAACCTGTTAGCCCTCTCCAGTCCCAGACAGTTTTTAAAAATAGAAGAAAAAGGAAAAAAATTAAGGTGAGATAATACTTCTTTTTACCCACTATATGTGCACCTGGATGCAGAGAGCAGCCTAAATTTTCTTGGCTACCAGATTTTTTTTTTTTTAATGTAAGTCTCATTCCAGTGAGTGACTGTGACTAGGGACACCTAGTCCCTCAAGAGCTGACTGAAAAAGAAATGCCTTAGAAAAAAAGAATCCTGAGTAATGCTTATGGTTCTTTTCAGACTTTTGCTGAGTGGTACTCACATTAAAACATGGCAGTTTTATACCTCAACATCAAAGATGACACTACCTCAGAGTACAGAGTTGGAAAATGATTTTCCAAGCAAATGGACCCTAGAAACAAGCTGATGTGGACATTCTAATAGCTAGCAAAATAGATTTCCAACCAAAATTAATCAAGAGATGAAGAAGGACACTTCTTACTCATCAATGCCTCAAATTCAAGGGTATGTAATCTGGTAAAGGAAGACAACTTCCTGACCAGAACACCAATAGCTCAGGCACTAAGAGAGACAATTAATAAATGAGACCTCATGAAACTGAAAAGCTTCTTTTAAGGCAAAAAGCACCATCAATAGGAAGAAACAGCAGCCTACAGAATGAAAGAAGATTTTTACCAACTCTACCTCTGACAAGGGGCTAATTATAATTCCAACACACACACACACACACACACACACACACACACACAACTTAAAAAAACCTCAAGAAACTAGATATCAACTAATCAAGTAACCCAATTTAACCAGATAATTCTAACCAGATCTAACCAGATAATTCTCAATAGAGGAATCTCAAATGGCTGAGAAGTGCTTAAAGAGGGATGTTCAACTTCCTTAGCCATCAGGGAAATGCGAATCAAAATGACTCTAATTCCATCGAACACCTGTCAGAATAGCTAAGATCAAGAACACAAGAGAGAACTCATGCTGGCAAGGATATGGAGTGAGGAGAACACTCTTCCATTGCTGGTGGAAGTGCAAACTTGTACAGCCACTTTGGAAATTAATGTGGTGGTTTCTCAGAAAATTGGGAATCAAATATACCTCAAACGCCCAGCCAATACCACTCCTAGGCAAATAGCCAAAATATGCTCCATACTTCTACAAAAACACTTGTGTTCAACTATGACCATAGCAGCTTTATTCATAATAGCCAGAAACTGGGAACAACTCAGACTGTCAATGAAAACTGGATAAAGAAAATGTGCATTTATGCAATGGAGTATTACTCAGCTGTTTAAAAAAATATATCATGAAATTTGCAGGAAAACTGATAGAACTAGAAAAAGATCATCCTGTAAGTAACCCAGACTCAGAAAGACAAACATAGTATGTACTTACTTATAAGTGGACATTAGCTGTAAAGTAAAGGACAATCATGCTACAATCCACAGACCTAGAGAGGCAACATAACAAGAAGGGCTCAAGGAGGATGCATGATCTCCCTGGGAAAAGAAAACAGAACAGATATCACAGATGGACTAGGGGTGGGTGGGGATGGGAACAGGAGGCATCAGGTTGAGGGAAGATGGAGAAAATACTGTGAGATACAACTAGAATTAAGAGGCATTTTGAGAGCGAGGTAGAAGCCTATTCCAATGGAAACTCCCAGGAATCAAAGACAGTGACCCTAGCTAAGACTTCTAGAGTAAGGGGAGATACAATGCTTGAACTGGCCATGTCCTATAACCAGACAAGACTTCCAGTAGAGGGACTGGGACACCATCCCAGCCTCAAAATCTTCGACCTACAACATGTCTTGCCTACAAGATGTCCTGGGGTAAAGGTGGTGCAGAAACTATGGGAGTGTCCAACCAAGATTGGTCCAACTTTGAGACCCATGCCATGAGAGGGAGCCCACCTCTGTCACTGCCAAGAGCCAGGAACCAGAGGTTAGATAAGCCCACTCCTAGGATAGAACCAAATATCACCACCACCAGCAGCAGCAGAAGGGAGAGAGAGAGAGAAAGGGAGGGAGGAGGGAGGGAGGAAGGAGGGAGAAAAGGAGAAAGGAAGGAAGAAGGAAGGAAGGGAGGGAGGGAGGAGGGAGGGGAGGGAGGGAGGGAGGGAGGGAGGGAGGAGGGAGGAGGAAGGAGCGAGCCAAAATGGGCTCCTAATGATACTCTATTAGACGCAGACACAAGCATAGGATGACATAAAGGTAATCAGGCCTCATCTAGCAACTGATGGAAACAGATGCAGAGATCCACATCCAAACATTAGGCAGAGCTTGGGGAATCCTGCAAAAGAGAAGGAGGAAAGATTCTAGGAGCCAAAGGGGATAAGGACGCCACAAGAAAACCCACAGAATCAACTAACCAGGGCCCATAGAAGCTCAGAGAATGAACTGACAATTAGGGAGTCTGCTGGGTCTAACCTAGACCCTCTACATATATGGTATGATTGTGTGGCTTGGTCTTCTAGCAGGACAGTGGGAACAGGGTTGGGGTAGGGCTATCTCTGACTCTTTTGCCTGTTTTTAGGACCTCTTTCCTCCTACTGGGTTGCCTTGTCCAGCTTTAATACAAGGGGAGCTGCCTAGTCTTATTGCAACTTGATAGGCCATGTTTGTTGATATTCCTAGGAGGGCTGCTCTTTTCTGAAAGGAAGTGGAAGAGTGCTGGAAGGAGTTGGGGTGAGAAAAGGAACTGGAAGGAGAGGAAGGAAGGGAAACTTCGGTGATCTGATAGATAAGAGAAAAAATAAAAAGTCACACTTAGCCTCGCCATCTCTCACACCTCCTGAGCTGTAGGAACTGGAACAGACAACATAATATAAAACTGTTTCAAGAGTGGTAACCTGTGGCCTTCAATCTTTCAGTAACCTGATTAAACACCACATGGAGAGAGTCTTTCACTCCATAAGAATTATGGATTCTACCTGTTGAGTCTTTAAGATTAGAAACCTTGGAGAATTAACATTAAGATTTTGGCCTGGTGATGTAGCTCACTTGGTAAAATATTTATATATAAAGACCTGGGTTTGTTTCCTAAAACCATATAAACTAGGTATGGTGGTTCATCTATACCTGTAATCTGAGCACTTGGAATATAGAGGCAGGCGGATAGGAAGTTCAAGGTCACCCTTGGCTATACAGCAAGTTACAAACCAGCCTTAAAAACAAACAAACAAAGGAGTTCCCTATAGTACAAATTGCTCTAGGAAACAAAACAGAATAGCAGGTATAAAATAAAGCAAGACTGACCAATGGCATCACAGGCTGGCAGTCAAATTGCTGCACAGGATAAGGCAGAAGGCTCACAAATTCAACCCCAGCTTAGATTATACCTTAGGCTAAGGATAGATAATTCAGTGGCGGAAGGGGGAGAAAAAGTATAACATGTAAAATACAATTTAAATTTAAATGATAGTACAAACAAAGTTAGCTGTAAGTATTAAGATAGAATTAATCTAGATATTAGGCAATGATATACCTAATCCCAACCAGTCAGTCTTCTAAAAGACTTAAAAAATTAGAACTAAATCAAAACATGCTTTTAATTAAAATTGGCATGCATCTTTAATCCAGCACTCAGCAGAAACAGGAGGAGACAAAGGCAGGTCTCTGTGATTTTTGAGGCCAGTCTGATCTACAGTTGAGACCTTATCTCAAAAAAAAATTTTTTTTTTAATTTTCATTTTGATTTCTTCACACAATCTTTATGTAGTTCAGAAACTGACGTCAATTCTTTTGCTTCAACTTCCCAAGTACTGGGATGACAGATATGGGACATCCTGGTCGGCCTTTCCCTTTCAATTTCAAAGACTGCATATAATTTTATAGTGAACTAGTACCCCAAGTTAAGTACAGTTCAACACATTTAAACCTAAATCACCCATAATTAAGTTTAATGTAATTTTAATTTTAAGAATAAATCTGTTTCATTACTGTAGAAAACAACAGCTTAAGATTCATAAAACAATTCTTTTTTATTCCATGTTGTAAATCATTAGAAAATGATCAATATTTTATTTAATTGACTATATTTTATATAAATATATATTTAAAATCAAATTCCTTAATAAATATTTCCTCTGAAAACTATTTTTAGGTATTCAGTATCTTTTTGGTTAATAGAGACAGGAAAATACACTTATACACATACACATAATTAAAAGCATCTTATAAATAAAGTATTAAGAAAGACACATGGTATAAATCAACTTATTTAAAAGGTTATATGTGATATCCATGGCACAGAACAAATCATCATTACATTTAGTATAATGGGAGAAAAAAACAGATATAACAAAATGCTGGTATTTTCAGAAGTCAGCACAGACTTAGACAAAAAAATTAACGTTAAATTTCAAGCATCATCTCAAACATGTGATCTATTTTTATTGTTTCCAATGATCTCCTACATCTTGTAATTAGATAGAGATGTAATCAGTTATAACCAAGGAATTATGAAAGAGCTTAAACAATTGTAAGCTTAAGAAATCTTTCCATGGTGAATGAGAAAACATCAAAGGAATAAGATAACCTAAAATAATGGATTTTTTCATTTTTAGTCAAGTTGATTAGTCAGGCAAAAAGAGCTGACAAAGGAGTATCCTCCATCACATACCATGTTAACTAGACCTTGATTCAAAAATAAATGTTATTTATGTTAATGAATCAGGTGACTGATAAAGGCACTTATCCTCACACATATAATAATGCTTTTGAGATAACATGTAACTCACATGCACACATGCTTGCTCCTTCTGTGTCTCTTTCCCTTCTTCCCCCTACTGATTTTCCATCGTGGAAGGGGTGCAGGGAATGGAAGAGAAAGAGAAAGGAAAGGAGAAAAAAGGGAAGGTGAGTGGAGAGAAACTATGCTGCCAGAAATGTTCCTATTGAAACTCGGCAAGCTTTCTGGCTCTGCTGCTAAATTCCATGAGTGGACAGTGAGGCGAAGTTATAAAGACATTCTTGCCAACATCACTAGTGTTGTAGAAACACTGAAAAAAGAAGGAAAAATGTATCTGAATGTGTATCATTCCCTAAGGAATCAGGAAACACAATTTATAATGTTAATGACAGACTCTGAAGTGTTTAAGATAAGTTACTGTAGGTACTATAGGTAAGAGGTGCTGATACCATAACAATTATGATAAAATTTACAGTAAAATAATGTTTATATCGAAGTTGGCACTGAAGGCAAACAAGGATGCTCATGCCCCTCCTAAAACCAAAGCCAAGTGAATGCCTTGAACCCCAAGAAAGTAGTGCTGAAAGAGTCCACAACCAAAAAGAAGATTCACGCATCACACACATTCCAGCCTAATACCCTCCAAAGAGTAAAACAAGCTTGACCATTACGCCGTCATCAAATTCCCCCAATCACTAAATCAGACAGGAAGAAGATTAAAGGCACACTTGTATTCACTGTGGATGTCAAGGCCCACAAGCAGCAGTAGATCAAACAGGCTATGAGGAAACTCTATGATAATGATGTGGCTAAAGTCAATACCTTGATAAATCCTAATGGAGAGAAGAAGGCGTATGTTCAAGACTCCTGATTACGATGTTCTGGATTTTGCCAGGAAGATTGGGATCATCTAAACTGAGTCCAGCTGGCTAATTCTAAATAGACATTTTTTTCATCATTAAAAAACAATGTTGATATTAAGATTAATTACCCTCTATTAAAAGTAGGCATATCCTGTTCAAGCTAAGTGAAAAAAATGTTTTTTTTCCAAAGTATAAAACTACATCATGTATGCAGATAGAAAGGAATTTAAGTACAATTTTCAAATAAGCAGCAGAAAAGCAACTCCTGAGGCAAGAAACAAACGCTGAAAAATTTTCAGAAAACTAAACCACAAACTTCTAAATTGAACATACTATAAGAACTAAAGCTATGTTTTAATTACTGTGCTTAAGAGATCTATGCAACAAAAATGCCTCTAACCTGTAAACCCCATTTTCCCAAGAACAGAAGACTTCCTGGGCTATTGTTCATGAAAGATAACAAGCCACCAAGGTAGGTTGCCCCAACTTCACAGGATGATTACATGTAGATGAGAGGAAAATAGGCAGGAAGTCAGTCAGGATATATGTTTGTCCCTGTTTGGACAAAGGCAAAAAGTAGTTTTGTGGATATTGCCTTTATTAGCACAGTGTGTCTAAGGTAACACACAGCATTCTCTGAGAATCCTGGTATGGATCTGGCTAAGTGTTCATCAGGGCAGTAGGTTTAAATAAAGCATGCTTCAAATCTGGTTCAAGATCTGTGGTAGTGGTCTTAATTTCACCCAATGGAATTAACGTTTTTCTGGAGGCCCCCAGTGAGATCAGAACACCACCTATGCAAATCCTAAAGCAGGATCTTCACTACAAACTACAGTACTGAAGGGCTAGCCACCTCGGGAGGTACACATCTTCAGATGTTCCAAGGCTCCTCACAGTGCTTTTGTTTTCCTGGACTACCAGAGTGAACTGCAGTGCTGAGAAAACCAGCAGCCATCTAAATCAGTCTGGTTATGTGCTGTGGGATCCCGATCTGGGATGTAGATGGGTTTGACAGGACCCAAATACACTCTGGCTCAGGTCAAGGAGCAAGATGTCACCTATCTGGCTCTGGTGGTTTGGAAAGCTTTGTCTGCTTGTGTGTTTTCTGGTAAGTCTGTAAGTTTTGTTGCAAATGTGGTAGCCAAGATGAACATGGGTCAAGGTCAGTTGAATATATAAATGATGGTGATCACATATTTTGTTTCTGACTGGTCTTGAGTACGTGGGCTTTTCTGTGTTCCATACTATTGGTTTTGTTTTTGCTATCTCTACTGCCACCAGCCACAGCCACCACCAGCCACAGCCAACAACACTAAAGCCGCTTGCCAGGGCTACTCTGATGGGCAGGGCTAAAAATTTATCTCTGAGCTTTCTGGTCACTAGAATCAGTTAAGCAGGGACTCTAATGTCTTTTGGGTGTGGGTAACATTAAAGTTGTTCTACTTTATTGAAAAGCTAGTTCTGGAGTTGACTCTCTCTTCTCTAAACCCAAGCATGCTTTTATTTAAAAACATTTTCCTCTGTGTTCTGTGTCAGGCAAGCCACCTGATTCTGTGATGGGGAAAAGAAACCAAAGAAAAACAGTCAAAGATTAGACTACAGATTTCATTTACTACCTTTGCTAAAGATATAAACTTTATCTCAAGATCTGTAAGACTATCATGTGTACTCTATGTACCTCAAGATTTGTAAGTTTACTGAGTATAACTAAAATTGCAGCAAAAAAGTTAACTTAAAACTTGTAACACAGAGTGTTTGTTGAAAGTTAAAAATCTATACATAGGTATCTTAAAGGAACCATGTGTAGTGATACCATTTCGGGATATAAGCAACAGGTGGCTTGCCACCATCTTATCTGCTGTCCTCAGTCAGGATAGAAGCAGCCACATGTCTGGCAGCCATCTTTGCTAGAGTCAGAGAGGGTGAATGTCATGAGACTTCACCCTCTTAATGAAAGGTATCCACGTGGTAGACACCAACCAAGGAGGTCTCCAAGATATTTTGAACTTATATGGATTTTTATATGATAATTCCTATCCTGAAAACAGTCATAAAAAATGAGGTTTATGAAAGATAACATTTAAAACAGTGCCTTCTTTAAAAAGGTATTAAAGCTGCATCTCTATGCATTTATATACAACAAGTACCTTGTGCTGGTAGCCTAACATTATAATGTGGAGTCACCAGGTGTTATTGGTTTTAAAGTCATAAAGGGATCATGAAGAGCAGCTGAGACTTTTCATTGTGTGGCAGAGCTGAAGTTTCTAAAAAGACCTCAGAAGAGGGACCCCAGCATTTTTGGAAATGCTTGTGCCAAGTGATGGCCACCAGAAACAACAGCTATAATAAAATGGAGCCAGATGGAGCAGAGAAGACAGGCTGTATGCACTGCCAAGGCTGGGACTGGAGAAGTGACCTAACCCCCTGAGGAAGCCCAGAGACAATGAATGAATACCAGATATTGAGGACTGAATTGTTTGCACTGCTGAAATTTGGTTTTGCCTTACTGTG
Source organism: Mastomys natalensis (assembly GCA_021653895.1). Lineage (NCBI taxonomy): Eukaryota > Metazoa > Chordata > Mammalia > Rodentia > Muridae > Mastomys > Mastomys natalensis. The sequence goes on along the minus strand of JAJTUV010001179.1, from coordinate 693,687 downwards.
GTTATACCCTGTTTCTTCCCGCTTGAAGTAAAACAGTGTATTTTAAAAAGGGTACTTTATTTTTGATATTGCAGGAGCCTACAGTTTAGATTTTAAACTTCTTTAAGAGGAAATATTTCAAAGATCAGCTTTTTAAAATATTTAAATTTATAAGGCTATGGGACATTTATAAAATGTTTTATATCATGATGTCCTTATTAACATGTAATCTTTAAATGAATAAATAGATAAATAAATAAAAAATAAATAAATGGCTAACACTGTGGCCACTGCTATAAGCACCAAACACCAGAAACAAGGATATTCCTATTTTATGATGCAGGAAGATAATGACCTAAGCAGTCTGGCAAAAAGCCCATAGAATGTCTCTTCTTACCTAAAGTCTATCCAGGCAGAGACTGATTTGCAGATGTAGGCCTAGCCTCCTTGTCTTTGGTAACCTTGATAAGCTTTAGATATTTTGATAAATTGAGTCTTAAAGAAACTATAATATTCTGAAATGGTACACTGAAAAAGCACCAGGAAAGTAGTTACCAGTTTCCTTATGGACTGTGTGATCTTAAATTTTATTTTCATATTAAAAGAGCTTCAATTCAGAAAATGGTATAAGGCTCAAACTTAATAGAGATAAAAGCTACTAACTAACTAAATTGTTAAAGATGGTTAAGACATGGAAGCTGACAGTCAGAACTATACTTAGTCATGCTAAGTTCAAATGTAATTAATTATAGGAATAACCTTTATCTAGCCTCCTAAAGCTCAAGGCTCTCAAGGTTAAACCTAACACAAGTAAATTTAACAGATGGTCCTCACATTCTTCAGAGATCTGCTGACTATGGCATTTTAAATGTTTATTTTAAAAGCTTCCCATTATATGAGAAATTAGAAGGAACTCTAAGGTCTCCAAATACAATGGGACACCCGCTATCCCACCTGGGTTGCAGTAACACTAATCACTGAGAAAAACTTCCCTAGGCCTCGCCTGTTGCCAGGAATATGCACAAGGCTGTGAATACTATTGGGCTGACTGCTCTACTCTGCTTGGTCAAAGAAAGGTCAGCCTCTCAAGTTCCTCATCTACATGAAAATCTGGTGGACCTAGGTCTGGCAGTCACAGGCCTGCTGCTCTGTGTGACTCAAGATCAAATGCTGTCTTGTATGACAGATGAATACTGACCACTGCCACCAGCGAAGCCATGGAGACCACATGAGCCTATGGTAATCAACTAGGTAGTAGGTATGTCTCTGTCATTTTAATTGATACACAGGCCACTTGGATTATACTTCCTACTATAATTTACCCTTCTCAGATCTCTGATGGCATTTAAGGCAAGAAAAATGTAGTATCAGTTTAACAGCAACAGGCAACCAGCTCCTTCCTAGAGGCTGCAGCTGCCTTGTGAGTTCATTTCACATGTAAAGCTCAGGCCTTGCTTTTTCCTAGAGCTCCTAGATCTTCTGCTGAGAAAGGCAGACAGGTTTGCCTTGCTAGCAAACTTTATATTAAAGACTAAACAAATTTCAGATGTAATTTTTTTAAATATTCTTTTCTTTATTTAAAAGAACTTGCTTACAATGACTGCTCTCAGCAATAAGTACTTGTGTCTCTGGTAAGTGACTAGATGAAACTGAAAGGTTTTATCTTTATGTCATTTCTGAGTGTCTAAGAAAATGTTTTAAAGTATGTAATACAAGTTGTAGAAGTATAAGAAAGAGATTTAAGTACTAATGTTTCAGATTTCCTCCCTCCTCTTTACGATACTGTTATATTAAGATTTCACTGTCAGAGTTTTAGCACTGATTAGTGGAAGTCTGGTAAGCTGTTAAAGCACTACCTACTATACTACTACTATCAGTCACAAGCTCAAAATTTCAAATTTCCTTTTGTTATCTTTCAAGTACAGACTTAAAAGTGCTTCTCATCAGGCTAAAAACACCTCGGTCCAGTCCATACATATCCAACTCTCTGGACAGAGAAAAGAATTTTCATGCTTTTTAAGTCAGCACATAGCTTTTGCTGTAACTCAGAGGCATGAGTCTACGCCAGCTGTTTTACAGACACCTGTTAGCTGCCTTTTCCACATTGTAGATTGTGGATTTTAGAACAGGTTACAAATAGTGGTAATGCTAATACAGCTAAAACTTTTATCTTTTTTGTAAACTGAAAATTTTATGTAAGCTTCAGGAAGTTGAGGAAGTCACACAAGTTGGAACCACCTCTCACAGGTCAAATGACTCCAGATAAGTACAGCCTAAGTTTCCTACCTTCCCTACCTGCTTGCTCCTGAGGGTATGATTATGCAGCCTGCCCTTCCTTGGGATGCCTCCCTCCACCAACTACAAGGACTGTGGGCCTGAAAGATCCAAACGTAAGATTTTCCTTTACGTTCCTAAACTGTAACTTCTGTGCCCAGTCTACCTCTGTCTCAGCAGATTTCCACTTGGCTGACAGACACCATCCAAAAAAACAGCTGCTGACTACAAATTGTTCCAAATGGCTGCCAGGATGTATATGCCTGCCCCTGACTGGACAAAGCAGGAAGAACAGAGCCTTTATAGTGTGGAAAACTAACATAGTTTGTAGCCATTCTCTGGTAATTCCTGAGTATAGACCTGATCAGTGTGCATCACCTTGCCAGTATTTAATAAAGCTTGCTTCAAATTTGGCTCAAAATTTATGGTAGTGGTCTCATTCTTTAACCAGTGGGATTAACAAGACCTCTTACAAACATTAACAGAAAATTACAATAACAAAGAAAATGTAGGTTCAAATCTTCCCTTTTACTTACTGCCTTGTTAATTTTTTCTCATTTCTCTACTCCTCTGGTGTGTATTTAATGTGTACATGGGGCAGGGGAGATATACAAACATTCAGGTATGGAAGTATGCTCTCATATAAAGATCAGAGGACAACCTTGTTGAAAGGTTTCTTTCCCTTTCCACACATGGTGTCTTTGTTTGCAGTTGTGTACTCTGCCTCTCATCTTGCCATATCAACACTGTATTACAGACACAACCCAGCTTTATATGGGTGCTAGGGATTCAATCTCATGCCCCCCATACTCACACAGGAAGTGCTTTACCTACTGAGCTATCTCTCAGTCCTATTTTTTTCTTTCATTTCTTAAAACAATGCTAACTAGAATTAATCAACTCTTAAAAAATTATTACATTGTGTGTATAGGTACCCCAGAGGCCAGGAGAAGGAGATGGATCTGCTGGAGCTAGCTATAGCTAGTCAGGAGCTGCCCAAGTGCTAGAAGCCAAACTCTAGTCCTCTGCAAGAATGGCACTTTTAAAGTGCTGAGGTATCTCTCAGCCCATTTGATCAATTCTTAACTAATATTACTTTGGAAACAACTTTGACAAAAGACTGAATCTTTTTCCTTTAAGACAGGAAGATGGCCAAGGATATCCACTCTAACCATTACTGTTCAGTCTGGCGTTATAGACTGCTGCCAGAACAATAAAGAAACTGCAGTGAAATGCACCTAGATCAGACAAGAAAAACAGTCTTTTTCAATGGATCACATAAATGTAAAGAAATCCTATAAAATCTATAAAAATCACTACCAGAACAATAATTGAGTGCAATAATACTACAGACTTCAAAGTCAACATATTTAAAATCATCTTTTTGCACATTAGCAATAAACATTCAGAGAGAGAAATAAAAGTGGAAGGTCAATGGTACACACCTATCTATCTACCCTTGAAAAATACAGGATAACCCTACTATCCAAGAGGGAATATTATAAATAGAAACTACTAAACTAACTTGTATTGTAGAGGAATTTATATATTTTAGTATTTATGTGTGTGGAATTGTACATTTCCATTCTCTTATGTTTCTGTCTTTCACTCAGCATGATTATTTTGAAATTCATCTACATTCTTGCACTTACAGTTACTACTTTTCTTTGTGTGATGCTGTTGGAAATTGAATCAAGTGACTTGTGTTACCATTTGCACCCTCAAAAATATGAAATACAGATCCTCATGCATTGTAAAACTATGCAAGACCACCAAAAGAAACTATCAGTGAGACATTAAAGCTGGATTAAACAGCGAGATGCAGTTTTGCTTGATGAACTAAACAACCCTGTAATATTAAACTCTACCTATCTCCATTCCTCTCTTGGGAACCAAACCCAGTTTCTCATATCACAATACTGTTAAAATTTCAATCTTATTTAAACCTATCTATAGATTCAACATAATCTCAAACAGAATTCAAATAAGCTCTTTTTTTATAAACTGATGCAGTAATTTTTTAAAAATATGAAAATGAAAGAAAACTAGATTAACCAAAATCTACATTTAAAAAGAAGAACAAAAAAGAAAGATTTATAAAATTTGATTTTGGAACTTACTATAAAGCTACAATACTCCATAAAGTATGGTACTGGTGGAAGGTCAATGGTACACACCTATCTATCTACCCTTGAAAAATACAGATAACCCTACTATCCAAGAGGGAAAAAAAAGCACATATTCCTCCTGAAAAACTACGTGCAAATGGTAACACAAGTCACTTGATTCAATTTCCAACAGCATCACACAAAGAAAAGTAGTAACTGTAAGTGCAAGAATGTAGATGAATTTCAAAATAATCATGCTGAGTGAAAGACAGAAACATAAGAGAATGGAAATGTACAATTCCACACACATAAATACTAAAATATATAAATTCCTCTACAATACAAGTTAGTTTAGTAGTTTCTAGGGAGAAACTGACAAAAAAAAAAGAACAAAAAGAAAAAAAATTTCCAAATGATCCAAGTATGTTCTTTTAAGTGATAGATATATTTTATTATCTTAATAGTTTTTACATAAGTAAATATGTTAGCTTTTGTCAAACTGGATGTCTAATTACAGCATACTGCTGTAAATCACTCCCCAATAAAGGAGAGCACACATCCTAAAAACATTGTTGAAAGTCAACTCTAGAATGAGCAGAGGTGTCCCCACCCCCAATCTGCTTTTGTACCATTTTAGTTACATGCAAGTATTAAGGTCAAGGTCAGTTCTAGGTTGAGGAACTAGAAATACAATAGATGCAAATAATCGAGGAACAAGCAAGACAATAAACACAAATAGTCAAAGAATAAGCAAGGCAATAAACAAAGTCCCAATCACTATTTCTAAGGGCTGATCAGGATGATCGAAATATCTGAGCCTACTTCCCTGTCTGAGTCCAAAGACATTTTTATGCCTGAAGCCTACTTCTTTGTTCTAGCCTAAGATTTAGAATCCTACCTGAAATTACTTCTTTGTTTTAGCCTAAGATTTAGATTCCTGCCTGAAATTACTTCTTTGTTCTACTCTAATGTCAGATTCCTGCCAGAAGCCTATTTCCTTGTCCTTGGCCAATGTCAGATTCCAGCCAAGCAGCCCTCAAACTCTCCGCCTTTCCCCTTTTTTATTTCATAAACAAGACTGAGCCTGTCTTAGGTTGTTCTGACAAGAATGCCTTCCTTACCCGTTGTGGAATATGCATTATCAAAGCAATGCACTTCTGTCTTAGGTTGGTAAGGCTCTGTGCAGAATCTTACCCATCCTTGCATTGCCAGTCTGTTAAATTAATAACTCTGTCTGGGGGTCCATTTTCAGTTTCAAGTCATGTATTTTGGCCACCAACATGTTAATAAGCAGGGTTTTAAACTCTGGGTCTGATATTGCTTAACAACTTTTGCAGCAGACATTAACAAAATCCACCCATGAAATTATTGCTTCATATTCACAACATCTTTGATGAGGCTGGTGAGTTTTTACTAAACAGTGGGTTCCAGATAAGTAAACATCAAAGAAAAACACACAGAAAATGAACAATCATACCTTGATTTGTGCAAAGGGTCTTTCATAACCTCCAACATAGAGAAGGCCAACATTCTGTGGAAGCAACCTACAAGGTGAGAAAAAAAATAAAATAAAATAAAATCTTATTTATAAAGTACTCTGCCTTTAATGCAAGAATGCATAATAATAAAAAGTGGGGAAACTGGAACAGTAACTTCATCAGTAAAGTGTTTGCTGCACAAGCATGAAGACCAGAGCCCAATGCCCCAAGAGCCAGGTGTGGTAGCAACAGCTTGTAATCCAAGCACCAGGAGGCAGAGACAGGACCACCTGCTAACCAGTCCAGTCTTACTTCCAGGTTTGGGGCCAAGAAAGAGACCATCTAAAAAACAAGGTAGGTAGCATCTAAGAAATAATACCCAAGGTGGATCTCCCTAGCTACACACACACACACACACACACACACACACACACACACACACACACGCACACGGGGGGAGGGCAGGGGGAGGAATTTCTCTAATAGATACTATGAAGCAGGAATCATTGTCTTTTGAACGGTGAGATAGTAACACCAAAGGAATACTTCTATTGCCAAGAAATGGGGTAGGGTAAAATGTTAGTATGGGGCTGGGATGTACCTAGCATGCATGAAGCCAGTACAACATAAAACTGGGTATGTTTTCACCGGCTTGTAATCCTAGCATTCATGAGATAAAAGCAGGAAGATCAAAGGTTTAAGATCAGCTTCTGATACACAAGAGAGTTCAAGACTAGCTTGGGCTACCTGCTTCTATATCTCAAAAAACTTAACACTTAACAATAATTCTGATAAAATTAGTAGTGTCTCCGGAAATGAGGTGATGAATATCATATTCAAAAATTTACAAAGATTTAATTGAAGAACTAGTAAATGCATGTCCACAACTATGTATTATGGATGATAATGAGCTTAATTCCATCCTAAAATTTTATCAAAAATATGATGTAAATACTAACAAAAGGGTGGCTTTGACTCGAGACATAATAAAATGTCTGTCACTGGGGTAAAGAGCCCTGATTATAGAGACCTCAGTTAAAATCTGAGTATACAGGAGCTGCAGCTTGAGTGAGGAATAAAAATCAGTCTTTATAAGGTTTCATTCCCTAAATCATCCTTTCTTTTCTTCCTACTCAGAATTTTAAAATGTCCATTATGACATTTGTTTTGATTTTGTTTGCACTTAAAAAAAAAAAAAAAACAATTATTTGTATATGGATATTTTGCCTGCATCTATGTCCGCTGTGCCACGTGCATGCCTGGTGCCCAAAGAGGCCAAACAAGGGCCTCAGGTCCCTCAGAATTTGAGTTCTGAACTTGAGATACAAGAGATGGTTATGCTAGCAAAGACTCCTAGTAATGGGGGTCAGGGAGCCTGACCCAGGCATCTTCTGTAAGCAGGTAAGGCCTAAAGTGGAGGGGTAGGGATACCAACCCAGCCACAAAATTTTCAACCTGCCTGCAGAGTGTTCTGGGACTGGAGCCTAGCATAAACTGTCATCAGAGGGACCAGTCAGACTCCATCCAGCAACTAATGGGAGCAGATGTAGTCAGTCCTACAGGCAAACACTAGGCAGAGCTCCCAGAGTCCTGTCGAGGAGGTGAAGTAAGGATCTGAAGAACCAAGAAGGTTAAGAACACTCCAAGAACATGGCCTAAAGAATCAACTGACCAGACTCACGGGGGCTCACAGAGATCAGGGAGCCTGCAGGGGTCTGACCTAGTCCTCTGATACATGTTATGCCTGAATAGCTATGTGCTCTTGTAGGATCCCTAACAGTGGGAGCAGGGGCTATCTCTGACTCCTTTGCCTGCTGATGGGAACCTGTTCCTCCTACTGGGTAGTCTCTTCCATTCTTGCTATGATAGTATATGCCTGGTCTTACTGTCTCTTGTTATGCCATGTTTTATGTCCCTGAGAGGCCTGCTCTTTTCTGAGGGAAGGCAAAGTGGGAGGAACAGACATGGGGAAGAAAGGGGAAGGCTGGGGGGGGTGGGGGAGACTGCAGTCAGGATGTAATATATGAAAGAAAAAGGAAAAAAAAAAAACACAAAAAACCACGATGGTTTTAAGTTCCCAAATAGGTGTTGAAAATCAAAAGCAGCCAGTGTTATTCACCCTGAACTATCTCTGCAGTCCTTTGTTTTCCTTTCTTAAGACAGACTTACTTGCAGCCCAAAAGGGCTTCTAATTCATGGTGGCCTATCTAAGCCTCCCAAGTGCTGGGATTATGGTTCTATGTCAATCAGTATTTTCTCATTCTTAATTGCACCAAAACTCCAGGTGGGTTTTGTTGGTGCTGGGACTTGACCTTAGAGCCTCATACATAGAGACAAGTCCTTTATATACAGCTATATTCACAATCCACATCAAAACACTATCAATAAAGAAATACTGCCTTTAGAACTTTGGACTGATTAAAAAGTAATTAGTAGAGTGAAGTAAGCTATGAGACATAAATACTAATCATAGTATTTCTCATTCTTCTATATAATATTTTTACTAAAAGACATGTAAAGGAATGGACATAACCACTTTTAACATTAATATTTGGAGGAAAAGCCTGTATTATTTCTGTGTACAGACAATTCTAAGAGTTTACATAATATGATGTTAAAAGCTATCCTATGACAGGTAACAGACCTCAAATGAGCTGCAGGATAACTATGCATTCTATTGCATGAATCTGAGAACAGAACACTCAAAGATATATATAGTAAACAAGTGCAAATTCAAGGAAGCCAATGGAACCTTTTCAGTGTACCATATGGCATAATCACTGAAAATTAGAATATTCAATATTTATTTTAACAATCTCCTTTCTGTGGTATTTGGTTTGAGTTTTTAAAGCAGGGTTATAGAGATCTCACTTCATACACCAGGCTACCTTTACCTCCAAGTGCTAGGATTACAGGTGCATTAGTACAGGACCTGGCATAACAGTCTCTTTCCTATTCAAGCCTCAGCTTCAAAAACTCTACTTCGAGAGTTTTAGAATTCACATTTATTAATAACTTTTCTGGAATTAGAATGTTTTTGATACTTGTGTAATCTTAGTTGTCATTGGGCAGAGATGTAAGATGTTTGTGAGATTCTTCTCCATTGGCATGGAGTACCTAGTGAGATGAAGAAAGCAAGCATCTTAAAACATGAAACAGGGCAGAGTTTCAGTCTCCTTTAAACATTGTCTGCTCCTACAGCCTATATGGCCAGTAAAGCACACTAAAAGAACATAGTAATAGCAGGTATACACAAGCCTAAATTAAACTAACTTAGCCCAGTTCTTTTTTTTCCTCTTAGAATGTAAATGATAATATGTCAATAATATACTATAAGGAGCACAACTAAGAGTATCAGATTACTGGATTCAAGTACAAAGCACAGGCTATGTCCCCAAATCTCAATAATAAAATGAGAAAATCTTAGCAACGCTTTAACAACTAAGAAATTCAATCAAGAAAACCTTGAGCCATTGCTGGTAGCAGCTATATATAGTAGTAGTAATTAACAAATGTTCACAGAAAACTTGATAACCCCCCCTTGAAAAGTAAAAATAATCAGTGTTCATACAAATAGACACTAGGAAAGGAAGAGAATAAAAGCTGGCTGACATTTAAAAGTCAATACGCGTCTAATTACCATGCACATGCATTTCAGGAAGTTTGCCAATATACTATTTAGTGTGCACCTCTATTCCTTTAATTTGCTATCTAAAAACTACATTTCCTCAGCATTTTCTTAAATGTTACTAGTTAGACTTTATCTCCAACTTTTAAAAGCATCTATTACTCCTTAGCATATATCTAACTATCTTCAGTGAACAGGGCTTTGCTGTTGTTGTTTAAGACAAAGGCTCAGTATATAGTTTTGGCTGTGCTGAAACCTCACAGAGATCCACCTGCCTCTGCCTCCTGAGTACTGAGATTAAGGCACATGACACCATGACTAGCTTCAATTAATTTACTAAGAGTAAGATATAAGATAATACTTTGGGAATATAAATTTCCAATTTTAAAGTGAAATACTTCTTAAATGTTTTCTCTTTTAAAAGATTGTTTTGCTAAATTATATATATAATTATTGCCAAGTAATTATGGCAGCATTTGCCATGACAGAGTACATGTACTTCAATCCAGCAATCACATGTTTTCAGTCTCCACAGGAAGGCACTAATTTAGCACTGAAGCCATATACTTTAAGACAGAAATTCTGGCTCATTTAAAACCACGAAGCTGTTCTGCCCTTATGTTAAGTGAACATCACCATGATCTTTATAAACTACTAATGGCCCTCAAAACACTGGTTCCTAACTAAGTGCCTGGTAGTATGGCTATCGAGCAGGACTCCTGAAAACATTTACACAGAAGTAGTGTTAGATGAGAGGATTCGACTGTACCTTTTGAACAACTAAGAATAGGTAAAACTAGTGTTCATTGTTCTTTTGACTTTTCAAACACAAATAGTAACAACTGTCTATTACTAGAAGAGTCCCAACATTGTTCCCAGAAACACTTCTCAATTAAAAATGAGCAAATCCTGTAGGGTAAGAGAACAAACACTAAATGAACTTCATTCACCATATGCTGACATCAGACATATACTGATTCATATCATGTAGATACAAAAGTATTCCTTCAAAAACAATAAAGTCTACTATTACCTCAAATTAACAATTTAAAATAAAAATGGATGTAGTAGTACATATCTATAATCCCAGCATTCTGGAGGCTGAGGTAGAAAGATCCAGTAGGGGTGAGAATGAGATCTCAAGAAATCAAAACAAGAACCTAGTAACTCTAAACTGACTTTAGGAACTGGAGAGATGGCTAAGCAGTTAAGAGTACGTCTACTCTTCCAGAAGACTCAGGTTCAATTCTCAGGACCCATAAGGCAGCTCACAATCTTTTGTAACAGCAGTTCCAAGGAATCTGATGCTCTCCTCTGGCCCCTGCAAGCATCAGGCATGCATGTAGTGCACATGCATACATAGAGGTAAAACACTAATACACATACCATACTTAACAATCAGATACCATTTCAACTTCCAATAAAGTGCTTTGAAATGGTGTACAGTGCTCTTCTATCTTTGTATGCGTCTGTACATATACGGTATGTTTACCTATGGTCACACTTGTGTAAAGGCATCTTTGTAGAGGTCAGAAGACAGCCTCTGAGGTGGGCCCTTCACTTCCACCTTGTTTAAGACAGGATCTTTGTGTGTGTAGCCAGCTGAGTGCTGAATTTAAAGGGACTCTTCTGTCTTGCCGTTCAACTTGACAGAAGCCCTAAGATCACAGACACACACTATCTCATCCAGCTTTATGTGGGTTCTGGAAATTCCAATTCAGATACTCACACAGAAAGCATTTTATCCACTGAGCCAATGCCCAGCCAACACAGAGTATCATGAATATTATTTGCAAAATATTCCCATCTCTAAGTCTCACAGGTGAGCTGAAACTTACATAATAGTAAGCATGCTACAAAGGATCAAAACACTACAAAACTATTTACCTTAAAATAAATAATAAGTTGATTTCTAATAAGACAATTAAGAGAAAAGATAAAAAGAGGGGTGTGTGGGGCTGGGAAGATGGCTTAAGAGTTAAAAGTACTTCTTGGTCTTTCAGCATGACTTGGCTTGATTCCTAGCTCCCATATCAGGTAGCTCCAGGGAATCCAATGCCCTCTCTTCTGGTTTCTGGGGATATCTGAACACATGCGGTATATACTTACAGACAGACAGACAGACTGACTGAGACTGACAGACAATCGTTTTAAAAAATAAAATTTTAAGCAGAAAAAAAACTAAACATACTTTTTATAAATACTTTTATACCAAGTTTTGCAATTCTAATTTATTTATTCTAGGAAAATACAAAAACAAGTTGATAAGACTATATCCAAAGTTGACATAAAGAGCAAAGTTATACTATCTACAAGAAACCAATTGGACAAAATCATAGTAAGTGAACTAAGCCAGAAAAACAAATACTTTGTCTTCTCTCATTTGTGGTTCCTATATTTTATATAGACATATCTCAACATAAATACATACTTGTATTAAAATATCCTCATGCACACAGTGCCATGTGAATGTGAATATATATAATCAAAAAAGGTTTCAATGTTAAAAGTCTTTGACTCAATAACATTTAAAATTGATTTCTACAAAGAAAACAAAAGGTCTAGCTAGATTGACCAGTAAATTCTACCAAACATTTACATGTAAAATTAATTCTAATCATACTTAGAAGAATAAATATATTCTATTGTATTTAATAGTATCAGCGTAACTTCTTAAAAGTTGGATAAGAAGAAAAAAATTTAAAGCAATTTTCGAACTGGTAAAATTGCTCAGCAGGCAAAAGTATTTATCACACAAACCCGACATCCTAAGTTCAATCCCTAAAACCCATTTACAAAAGAAGGGAGAGAACCAACTCTACAAAGCTGTCATCTGACATACACGCACACAAAGGCTAGTAAAATAAATTTAGGAAGTGTAAAAAGATAAGCAATTGCACTCAGAAAGCAATCTTTACTAAGAGAAAATACAAAGATAAGTTATAGAATGAAAGAAAACATTTGCAAAAGACATATCTGAAAGAAATTAAAAATATACCCCCTCAAATCAAACCAAATGAAGAAAGAAAACAATACATGGGGGTGGGGAACGCAGCTATAGAGATGACTCAGCAATAAAGGTGATTGCAGGCAAGTTTAACAACCTGACTTGATAGCTCTAGAAGCCACATGGTAGAAGGAGAGACTTGCCCCCATCCTTTGCACATACACTGACACCCACAGTAAATAGAGAAACAAACAAACAAAAACGTTTAAGTGTATAAAAAGAAAAGGGAGAGGTATATATTTCTATTGCCTAGCCTATAGAAGGCCCTTGGTTCAACACCCAGTACTGCCATCCCAAAAGCAAAAACAAAAACTCACCCAGAATATATAAATAATAGAAGATTTTCAGGGGACGGGAGATTGCTCAGTGGGTAAAGTACATGCTGCATAAGAATCAGGACCTGAATTCAGACCTCTAGCACCCATGTAAAAAGCCAGACACAGCAATGCATATCCCAGAAATTTGGTCACCAGTTAATCTGGTTGATCAGTGATTTCTAGGTTAAGTGAGACTCTGTCTGCAGAATAGGGTAGAGACGGACAGAGGAAGACAATACAGAAGCTGACCTATAGTTTTTATCAGTAATCATACATACAGACCACACATTCACACCGAGATGTTCAGTGTCATGTAATTAAGTGAATGTTAATTGAAATAAGGTGCTGCTACATATCTTCGAGACTGGCCAAAACTGATACTCACACTGATAAGTGCTGGTGAGGATTGATGAACAGGAATGCACATCGATCACTGGTAGACACACAAAACAGCAGAGCTACTGTGGGAACTAATAGTTTCCTTACACAGTTATGCACTCTTTTTTTAAAGGCAGGGGCTTACCATGTAGCTCTGGATGGCCTGAACTCACAGAGATCAACATGTATCTGCTTCCCCAAGGCTAGCATTGAAGGTGTGGTCCATGACACTTGAAGCAAACACTTTTATTACAATAAAATCCAGCAGTCCGACTCCTTGGTGTTTATCAAAGCACAAACATGACTATGCAGACACTGGAATGGGAATTTGTTTTAGCTTGTGTTTATTGAGACAGGGCAAAGACTGCCATCATGCTTGAGATCCTCCTTTTAGCCTCCCCCACTGCTAAAAATTATATATATACCCCACCATGCCTAGCAATGTAAAAGGGGTTTAATAGTAGCTTTATTCCAAGCTGCTAAAATTTCATGCAGCCAATATGGTTTTCTTTTCAGCAGAAAAACAGATAAAGTAGTACCTGTGGTGAAGAATTACTCAGTGCTTAAAAAGAACTTAACTTTAAACTATAATGGAGGGGCTCAAGATATAGCTCAGGTGGTAAACTGTTGCCTTACAACATATTAAATACTGTGTTTGGTCCCCAATCCCATGTAAATCAAAGGTAGTGGCACAGGTATATAATTTCATCATTTGAAGGAGAGGCTAGAGTTTCAGGAGGTCAAAAACATCTTCACTTCATATCAAGTCAAGACTAACTTAGTAACATGAGAATGTCTGAAAACAAAGTAACTGTAACTTGATACATAGAAATAAAGTAATTATGTCATGAAAGAGTCAATAGAAAGATTCACAAGTACTAGTTCAAACTCTATCTCTATACCAATAAGAAGCAGTTTGAAAACAAAACCAAAAATAACTCAAGAAAGATAAACTGTTTTAAATTAAACTCACTTTTAATTTAGGAAAAAAAAACCTAACAAGGTAAAAGAAGCTTCAATTTATAAAATTATCAATCATTCATGAAAGAAACAAGTTTAAAAAGTGAAAGAATATTTTATGTTTGTGAACAGGAAATCTCAAAAGTTACTATCACCTAAAACAACCAGATTAAATTCTGGTTAATATTCAATTAATCCCCCAAATTATATCACTGAAATAGGTATCTAGTAAATCCATATCATGTTTCAGGGAGTGAAGCTAATATATGTCTGATATTCAAACAGTCAAGATCACTGGAATCTAGTAGAAAAACCCACACTGAGGGATATACAAATACTGCCTTCATACACAGTGACAGTGCAGAGCAGTGAGAAAGGGTTAACCCTATAATTAAACAGTACTGAAGAAACTGGCTACCTATACAGATAATAATCATAACATAAGGGGGCTATGGGTATAATTTAGTTGGTGCTTGTCTAGCCTGCACAGAGCCCTGGGTTTGAATCCAGCATAAAACTAAACATGATGGTGCATGCCTGTAATCCTAGCACTTGTGTACTAGAGGCAGGTAGATCATAAGGTCAAAGTCATCTTCAGCTGCATAGCAAATCTAAGGGTAGCCTGGGATGTGTGAGATTTAGTCTCTTATTCTGCCTTTTGAGACACAATAAAGTAATAACACAGCCACGTAATGGAATGAAAAAAGGTTAAAAGGATAAAATACAAAAGGGGTAGTGTGCTACCCTCAATACCCTCGGTAGAGAAGTTGTTCATTTATCAATTCATTTGTAAGAAAGAGAGAAGAGAGAGAGAGAGAGAGAGAGAGGAATTACAGTTATGGAGCGTTACAAGATCAGCAAAGGATATTCTGAAGTTGAGTACACTAAAAACCACTGCAGAATAAACAGCATTTGCAGGACTAGTCCACTCTGAGAGAGGTAACTCACTGTTGGGTTTGTAAAAGCTTTCTCATCAGGCAGTTCTGATGCTGTGCAAAGGTGATCATGGAGTATGTCTATTAACCGCACAGTGACAGATAACTCATTAACTGTTCTTTAGCCTCAGTATTTTATGAAATTATATTGGTGAAACTTACTTCACAAAGATGCTTTGAGTATTAAGTAAAATAAATATACATGGTTAGTTTATGTTTAAATTAATTGAATTACATTAAAACAACAACATATACTTTAGGAATACATATTTAATAAAGAAGAAAAATTAGTTGCTTCATATGAAATATTGGAGCTTGTGGTCAATGACAACATTGTTTAAAATTAATTTTAGGAAGGCTCTCATAGGCTGGACTTAAACACAGCAATTCTTCTGTTTCAGCCCCACCCCCACCCCACCACATCCCAATGTACTGTTATAATAGTCATGAGTCAGCTACCACACCCATTTTCAGAGCTTAAAATTATAATCTATCAGAACCCATATAGTACATGTAGGTTTTATATATGAAAAACAAAGAATAGAGAGACAAGTGGTCAAAGAGAAACCAGAAACTCATTGATATAATTAGAAAAGAAGAAGAATATGAATTCTAGACAAGTGGATTTTCCAAGTTTTACAACCCAAAATGTTTTAAATTATCCTTCTGGGTTATTTTTCATTCCTTCTTTCTTTTTCTTTCTCAATCTTTCTTTCTGTTCAATCACACATTCACAAAGAGGCCTTCTGATGCTTGATCAAGTTCCCAGGGTGCTCAGATCAAGATGGGATGCTATAAATAACAGCCTTAATAGCTACACATATACAAATATTTGTAAAGGTGCTATAAAGTAGTACTAATAAATACAAAAGTAAAAATAAAAAACTATAGTGACTTAACTAGAATTTCAATGTACAAGGTCCTATGCTAGACTTAATCTTATTTTCTATTAGACTTTCCCTATGTTATTCATTTGAATATTCCTTTAGAATTAGGATTTTGAAATTATCACTTAATCTCTTCAAAGAACCTGAGTTAGGTATTATGATTACCCTCATTTAATTAGAAAGACAGTTAATAGAAATGATCAATTTGCCTCAGGTCAATTAGCCTGTGGTTCTTTGTTCTTAATTTCCATAGTCTGATTAAGGATAATTAATCCTCCAGAATACAATCAACTCTGAATGATAAAATGACAGGTTTTATAAGTTCTACCCAACATCTTCAGAAGATCTATTAGATAAACGTGATCTGCTATTTGTGCTTCTTCCTCATATAAGCCAGCCTTAAGCTTCTATGTAGCTGAGGGCACCTCTTTAGCTTCTGATCCCCTTGCTTCTTCTACCTCTCAGGACTACACTACTACACTCAGCTTCTGCTGCACTGGGAATCCATGCATGCTCTCGCAAGACTTCACCAACCATGCGACCTCTCTTCACTATGCATGGCTTTTTAAAAAAAAAGGTAATCATAGTGAAGAAAAAACTGGGTCAAACTTCTATTCATGTTGGCTCTTAACAGTCCTTTCCTACTTCATGGAAAGTCAATCACTCAATCAACCACTTACAACACTCAGTTTGTGTTAGACTCTGGACCAGGTATCAGAGACAAAGATTAGCCACATGGTTGGCCATTTATAGTTTAATAAAATTTTGCATGGCTCAAGAAGTTAGTCTACTGAAAAAAAAAAAAAAACCTAGAAAAACAGTCAAGCTCAATTATGGGCTTATACAAATCTTACAGTGACTAATCAAACTGCAAAACACTTTAATGATGTGAGCATATTCTTTTAGAAACAGAGTTATGGAACTACTGGTAATGATTGCATATTTTAAGATTCTTTTACCATCTGCTGTCAAATATCACTTCTTAAGAATTTATCTTAGATTAATATGGTGATGTATGCCTGTGAAGCATTTTAGAAGCCAAGTTAGGAAGACTATCATGGGTTTATGGCCATCTGGGGCTACAGGTAAGAAGCTATCCAAAAAAAGTAAAACAATAAATAAAAAAATAAGAAGGAATGATGCTGCACACTTGGAATCCCAATACAGTAAGTTGGGGAGCAGGAAGCTCTGGAGCTCAAGGTCTTTCTCACCTGTACCTCACAGGAAGTCTGAGGCCAGTCTGGGTTACTGCATGACACTTTATTTTTTAATTAGTTAAGTGAATTAACTAAAGGCACAGGCTAGCATCTGAGTGGTAGGCAGAAAGACCTCTACATATGAGTTTGAGGCTAGCAGTAAGTTCAAGACCAGGCAGTCTGAACTTGATATATGACCTAAAGGAAAAAAGAGCTTGTGTGTTACTTTCAGTGAACAGATATATAAAAAAAAATTTATAGGCATATTACTATAAATAAATATTTTTGCCATAAAATATTATGATACATAAGAGGGGTGGGGTGATGCACACTTTGAATCCCAGTGTTCAAAAGGAAGAGGCAAGAGAGTATCTGTGAGTTCCCACCAGCTTAGTCTACATAACAACTTCCAGGCCAGAGTTACATAGAGAGACCCTCTCTCAAAAACAAACAAACAAATAAATCAATACATAAAAGCAAAGAAAGCTAAAGTTTCAAACGCAAGCTAAACAAGATAAAGGCAACCTGGGTCTTGGGAAACCTAGCAGATTTGTATAGAAAGACAACAAATTGACTTATACAAACAAATAACAAAGATTAACAGTATCCCAAAATTCTCACTTGATCTAGTTTTTGAAAAACAAAGCAGGTATTCATGAAAAATTCAAAACCACTGCTACATTATATGCTTAGCGGGTAGTAAAACATCTAAAATCATCTTGGCACTCTAACCAACAAACATTTTGCAGATGTTCTGATTATTGTGAAAGTAGCCATGGTTAATTATCTCTAGGATGAAACTTGAATATTCTGCTTCATTTCCTCATGTTTGGTCATGCGTATAGCGGTAGCAAGCTCTTTTACTTTCTAGAGGGTAATATTTAAAAAAGGTTGATAAGTCTGAGGCTCTGAGATAAGAATTTATTTACAGAATCTGATGTGAGGACAGGAATCAGGTGTGCTACAGACAAAAAGAGAGAAGTTAGGGCTTCGGTTAATTAGCCAGGTGCCAGTTCCCCTTGATGCCATTTCTAACACACACACACACACACACACAGGTTAACACAACAAGCAAGCATCATTAAACAAGTTTTAAGATCACTACAAACATTCATCATGTACCACAGAACTCGTACCATCACTAAGCTAGTCATCAATACACCAAAACATCTGTATTGGGTGGGAACTAAGGTAAAACAATGTATTGTTTCTCAGATCAATTTTACAAAAGCCAAGGTATCTTTATATTTTTTTGTATAAAGTATAATCTTTATCACAAGCTATACACAGTAGCTAATAAATAAAAAGACAGTAATATCTATTACATATAATTTAGAGATGGATATAAGTAACTGTCACTCCTGAGAGCATTAATAGTACACATTATTGTTATTATGATTATATTAATAGCTCCAAGCAGTGATTTGAAATCTAAAACCACAATAAAATATTTTTTAATTATAATTTTTATCACAATACCTAGAAATAGTAAGCACAATGTTTTCAATTACTTTCCTGGGCAAAATATGAGCTAGTAAAACAGATAACAAGGTAGCTTAAAATAAAATTAAACAGGTACTTAGCTCAAAACCTGATGACTTGGATTTCACTCCTGGAACCCACTGCAGGAGGAAAAGATTCTCAAAAGTGTCCTCCGACCTCCACACACATCCACACGCACACATATCATTTACACAAACAATAGTAAATAAAATAATGAGAACATGCAAACCTATAATAAAGTATCTGCTATTCAGATGCTGTAAGATTTGGGACCCCAGAGACAAATTCTTCTCTTCAAAAACTACTAGTTGAATTCATTTTTCCAGTTATAAATGCACTTGAAGAATAAGGATAAGACTTTAGTTCTTCAGTAGCTGTTACTTCATAGAAATAAACTCTTCAGTCTAAAAGTCTCAAAGCAACAATGATACAATGATTGTGAAAACTGAAATAGAAACAGTTTTAGGAGCACACTAGACTCTACCAAGATGCCAGGACAAGATGAAATCTGTAAAGGTTTCTTAACTCCTAACATTAAAAAAAGGGACCATAGCTGGGCATGATGGATGGTGTATGCCTTCAATCTCAACACTTGGGAGACAGAGGCATAATTATCTCTATGAGTATGATACCATTCTGGTCTACAGGGCAAGTTCCAGGACCGCTAGAGCTACATAGAGAGACCCTGTCTCAAAAATCAAACATCCTTCCCCAACCCCTAGAAGAAATGTGACTGTTATTTGGAATCTGGTGAAAAGTCTTTCCCAACAATCATCTTACGCTCCAGGCAAGGCAGACAACATCAAGGATCTGCATCACTTATGCTGACTTCACACTAATAAAATCATAATCAACACAGAAAGAGATGTTCTTAACAGTTCGGATATTATCTGTTATTCCACCAAAAGTTTACCGAGTGGAAATCCATGTAAGGTAAAGAGAAGCCCTACACTTGATTCTTCTATATCAACAGTCTGAATTGTATGTTTTTAAAAACCCTGTCAATCTCTATAGCCAAAAGGCACTATTAAAATATCAAGTAATCCTAAAGTGTGGGTAACCTCAGACATTCTATTTGGCATATGCCAAACAGTTATGACCAATCTATCTAAAGCCTTTGTCTGTACTTCACTCAGGTGCTGCTGGCACTTCAAAAAGAAAGAAATCACTTAGAAAAAAGACATGTATTTGGTTTGTTATGTGTTTTTCTTATGACTTGACAGAGACATGGTAAAAGTAGCAAGAGGTCTTCATCTTTTGCGTTTGTTTCTTAGAAAATACTTAAGAGTTCTCTGAAGTATGGTGCTACAACAAACTCAGATGGCAGCGGATAGCACTTTTCCTAATTCAGAGAGTATTGGTAGTCCTTTCCCAGTGGTAATAATGTAATCACCATTTCCAAAGTACAAAAGGGCTCTGTAAACACAGGCTTGGTGGGTTTTGCTATAACACTTTGCTCTTGCAATATGGTGCTTTACTAAAAGACATCAGAAAACCAAGACACACAAATCAATGTGGAGAGGCTATTGCACTATGGAGTAACCAACCAGTTTGGCTCCTTATGGTTTGTTTTTGCTGTTGTGCTAGAGAGTAAACACAGGGCATTGCACAGGCTAGGCAAATGTTCTATCATTTGGCCACACCTAAATCTTGCCTTTTGTCTCAAAAGTACAGTAATAAATTAACACTCTATCACTGCCTAATGCAGAGATTAGAGTAGACAGGAAGTCTGAACTAGAAAGTAACCCTCTCATATTAGGTAAGCCAAGGCCTCGAGTGTCCTTGTCATATTAATTCCTTCTTTTTTTGTCACTGGGTCCAGGAGGGCTTCTGGAGATAGTTTAGCTGGCCATAGTTGCTCACTGACCACTATCCCAAGAGAAACAGTCTGCTTTCTTAAGGTGACCCATAAACTGCAGAAAATGTCTTCTTCATGTGCTCAAGTCTGCCCTCGAGCTACTTTTTCAGCCCTTTCATTTCTCTGGCTTCATTCCATGCCCCAGGAATTCCTGCTTAGTGTCCAGTGTAAGCGGTGACTATGGTTTCACACAGATTCAGCTGTTCTGGATGTCAGAGTGTGCTGCCCTTTCTATGGCCTACCAATGCCATTACTCTCTGAGATTTGTCACCCCTCTGGCCCTTGGGCTGCTGCCAGGCAGCTCCTGCATACAGTGTTATGAGGCAGATTTCAGCCTTTGAGACAGTACTTCAGAGTTTCAAGAGTCTTTTCTAAAGACAGAATTTTCCTTACTATATATGCTTTCTAGGAATAAATGGTGTTTTTATCCTACTGTAAACTTAGCAAATAAATGCTAATCTTTGTTGTCAACCTGACACACATAGAAATAAGGAGCCACTACGGAAAAACTGCCTCCATCAGATGATCCATGAGTATTATCTATGCCGTATCTTCCTGACTTCTAGTTGATGTGAGGAGGCAGCCTGGTATAGGTGGCATTATTCCAAAGAGACAGCTCTAAGATATGTAAGAAAAGTAGTTGAAGGAGAGCCTGGAACCAAACCAGCAAGTCTCTGCTTCAGTTCCTGCCTCAAGCTCTTACCCTGCTTCCTTTATCATGAACTCTACACAGTTAAGATGAAATAAATCCTTTTCCTTTCCAGGTTGAATTTGGTAACAAATATATCATCACAGCAACAAGGCAACACAAATAATATGAAGCAGGAACAAGATCACCTCTAAAAAGAGACTAATTTGAAAGGTGTCTGGACCACAAATTTCACTTATTTAAACATACAGGACTACATGATTCCTATTCATTTAGTAAATGTCTTGCCAATTTCTGTATCTTCTAGAGAAAGAAAGATGAGGTTGGGAATATCTCAATGGTAGGTGCTTCCCTAGCATACATAAAACCTTGGATTTGAGTCCCTACACTACAAAAAAGAGAAAGACAAAGGAAAGAAAGATAAAATCTTAGTTTGTAATTATTTATCTGAAAGGAGATTAAACGTACTTACCCTATCTAAAACCAAATGCATCCCTCTTGTCCTACTGAATTAACTTTTTCTTATATTGTGCATTATTTCTTTATTGGTAATCTGAGTCTCTACAAGGAAATTAACTGGAGTTATCCCAAACTTTTTCATACTCAAAACTAAATATCACTAACTTTTCTTTCTCTCCCTCTCACATTCTCTCTCTCTCTCCCTCTCTCACATTCTCTCTCTCCCCCCATCCTTCCCTCTTTTTACAGAAGTATGCTTTAAATTATTTACTTGTATTAAAATCTCCCCCCCCATCCTTCCCTCTTTTTAAAGAAGTATGCTTTAAATTATTTACTTGTATTAAAAAGTTCTTCAAAGAGAAAAATGATACAGGTCAGAAACTGAACATTAAGAAAACATAAGACAAGGATTCAAATGAGTATAACAAAAAAATCTTGTTACTCAAAACCTAATGTCTAAGTGTTTCACAAGAGTAACAGTGTCAACATGCAGCAGATGGGGAAGTGAAGTGAATGGAAACATTACAAAGGGACTGAGAGGAATGGACAATACTGTCAGGAAGCTTCTGTAGACCCCATGAAACACTGTAGAGTTATTTGAACAGAGGCATACATTAGTGACAAATGTCTTACAAATGCTAGTATAATCATTTAAGAACTGTAAAGGCTATTATCAATATACTGACATTAAAGAGAAAATGGAATAATATGAAATAATGGATTTCAAGTACAGATATCAGAAAAAGAAAGATTCATTTTAATTATCAGAAAGGTGCTGAGTTGCCAAGATGGCTCACGAGCAACAACATGGACAACTCAGGTTTGACCTCTGACGCCCCTGCAGTGGAAAGAGCTGACTCTGCATTCAGGTGGTCCTCTTACCTGGACATATATGCATGAAGCATTTGCACACACATATAAAATCTAAATTTTTTGAATGTTACAAACATGGTAGACAGTCATCTAAAAATATCAAAAAACATGTTCAATGTCAATGGTCTAAATACATCAATAAAAGAAAGACTGAATTAGAAAAAAATCAAGACTCATAAACAGTCTTTAAAAAAAATTACTTTACCCAGGCAGTGTGGTAAATACCATTAATCCTAGCACACAGGAGGCAGAGGCAGGAGAATTTCTGAATTTAATGCCAACTTGCTCTACACAGTAAGTTTGAAAACAGCCACGGTTACAGAGAAACTCTGTCTAAAAAAAAAAAAAAAAACAAAAAAACAACAAAAATAAAAACAAACAACAAACCAAACCAAGAAAGGGAGAAGAAGAAAAAGAGCATTTTAAATATGAGATGCAAATAAATTAAAAAAAAAAAAAAAGGATAGGGCCACAAAATGGCTTAGAGGGTGAGAAATCTATTCTAAGGCCAGGCTTAATAATGATCCTGACCTTTAGGATCAGCACTAATGAGCAGAAGTAGATGGATCTCTGTGAGTCTATCTATCCTAATCCAGAGAGTTCTAGAACTGTCAGGGTTACAGAGGGAAGCCATGGCTTTTGTTCTTTTTCTATTTCAATTTTTTATTTTCATTTTGTCCCAATCAGCTTTCATACCACTTTAATTACATGCAAGTATTAAGGTCAGCTCTAGGTTGAGGAACACTCTTATGATCACTGTTTCTAAGGGCTGATCAGGATGTCAAAATATCTGAGCCTACTTCCCTGTCTTAGCCCAAAGTCATTTTCATATCTAAAGCCTACTTCTTTGTTCTAGTCTAAGATTTTAGATTCCTGCTTGAAATTACTTCTTCGTTCTAGCCTAATGTCAGTTTCCTGCCTGAAGCCCATTTCCTTGCCCTTGGCCAATGTCAGATTCCTGCCAAGCAGCCCCAAAAGGTTTCCACATCTCCCCCTTTTTTATTTCATAAACAAGATTTAGGTCGTTCTGACAAGAATGCCTTTCTTATCCATCATGGAATAAGCACTATCAACTCTGTCTGGGGTTCCATTATCAGTTTCAAGCCATGTACTTTGGCCGCCAACATGTTGCTGTTGTTAAAAACAAGCTTTAACACAACAGGTGGGATAAAGGTATTCCCAGGACAAACAGGGCTAGCATGATCAAGCTACATATGCCATTCTTGAAGCTTGACCAAAATAGAAATACTGATCTCAGGCCATGGATAATTTTATCAGCAGTATCTGCAGCATCAAAGCTCAGCAGAGCAGCATTCTTTAAATTCATACTCTCACTATGCAAAGTTAAAACATCCAGAAAGGTGTTAGAATTATGCCAAATACCCTGCAAGTGTCTTTAAACTTTAAACTTTTTCCTAATTATATTGACTATCACTGTAAATTTTAGAAGTAACACAAATCCATTGGTATCTGGCATGACACTCAAGATGGCTCCTTACTCTTAAACTCCGAACCTCCTTCCAATAATTTGAATAGGATAAGAGCATCAATCCATTGTTGCAAACGCCTATCTAAATTCTCTTGTATACTCAATACATTAGTAACATTTTTTTGCTAAATTAACAAAAGTAGCTGTCACAACTTCTTGTGTCAAAGCAATTGCAGAAGCAGTGGTGGTAGCAATTAATTTAATTAAAGGTGTTATACCAGCAATAATCAAGCCCACTACCCTCTTGCTTCTGCTTAAAGCCTAATTCACTTATAGCACTTGCAAGCTTTTTTCAGAATGTCAAGGTCCTATAATACTCAGGGCAATAAAACAAAAGCTGGTTGATAGACCCCCATAACAGACATGCCAGGTTTCAACACACTAACACAATTAAAAAGTGTACTCAACACAACTTACATTAAGTACTGTAGAAGAAACAACAGTAATTTTAACGTGATAATTAAAAGAGCCCTAACACATGCACTAACACTTGTTTGAAATCCAGATCCTGTCCCAACTTTATCTCTTGTTACATAACAGCATAGAGAACTGCAGCTAACTTCCAAATATGTCTCTGAAAATATCCAGGACCAGACTTCCAAATGAAGACTGTTATTTCCAATATTGGATTGATTTCTAAACTAGTCCATGATTGAGTCAGAATAACTGGTCACATTTAAGAGAAATACAATACTCATTATAACTTCTCTTTTTGATTCTCTGTCCCACAAGGTCTAAAAACTTGAGGCAAGGCAGCTTGTCCCAACTGGAATATAGGCAATCAAAGGTGGGTCAGGAACATATGTCCAATACAGCTTCCCAGAAACCTTGTCTTAAAAAAAAAAAAGTCACTTCTGGTAAGGGAAAGCCGCATTTACATACCGCATTTACCTAGCGTCGACATGGATGCTGCCAGCGAAAGCAAAGAGCCGGTTTCTGCGGAAGCGGTGTCCATCGCCCATGCTCTTTCTTACCCTCCTGAGTCATATGGCAACGACCCTGATATTGAAATGGCTTGGGCCATTCGAGCAATGCTGAAGTCTATTATAAACTGCTTTCATCAGTTGACCCACAGTTTCTGAAACTCACCAAAGTAGGTGACCAAATCTACTCTGAGTTCCGTGAAAATTTTGAGACACTCAGTAGATGTTTTGGACCCAGAAGAACTCAAATCAGAATCCACTAAAGTGAAGTGGAGGCCATTCTGCTTAAAATTCAAAGGGATTGTAGAAGATTACAACTATGGTACTTTGCTGCGACTGGATTGTTCCCAGGGCTACACTGAAGAGAACATTATCTTTGCACCCAGGATTCAATTTTTTGCCATTGAAATTGCTCAGAACCGGAAGGCTATAACAAAGCAGTTTCCATCAGTATTCAAGACAAAGAAGGAGAGGAAGGAGCTGGCAATAAAGAAGAGGAAGCTGAGAAAAGAGCTGATAGTGGGGGAGAAAAAGAGGAAGGAGTCAACAGAGAAGGAGAAAAGTAGAAAACTAATGAGGAGGAGAAAAAAGAAAGCCAAGAAACACGTGACCCAGCTGACCCCACATGTGTCTGTGCTGCTCGCACAGCCCCCTTGGTTCAATGATGCCCTTGTGCAAGTGGACGACTCAGATGGACATCTTTTAGCTAGCAAGAGAAGCTACTCTGGCCATAATAGCTTAAACATGGATTAGTGGAGTCTCTTAGTTCATTATTGCTTGATATCCTGTTTCTTGGCTGTAACTGTTGTTGAAGTAAGACATTTTGTAAATAAATTCCTTTTGTTTATTAAAAAAAAAAAAAAAAAAAAAGGATGTGTTGTACAAGTTTGGCAAATTATGGTCAATCCCCAGAACTGGTACAAGGAGAAAACACACTCCATAAAAATTGTCCTCTGGCCGGGCAGTGGTGGCAAACGCCTTTAATCCCAGCACGTGGGAGGTAGAGGCAGGCGGATTTCTGAGTTCGAGGCCAGCCTGGTCTACAAAGTGAGTTCCAGGACAGCCAGGGCTACACAGAGAAACCCTGTCTAGAAAAAAAAAAAAAAAATTGTCCTCTGACCTGCACATGGTACATGCATATGCCCATGCACAGACAGACAGACAGACACAGACACAGACACACACACACACACACACACATACACTCCAAATATAAGTTTTAAAATTAAATAAATAAAAAGTATACAGAAATAAAACCAGAGTACACTGATCTAAAGAACGCTGTAATACCTACACTAACTTCAAATAAGGTAGATTTCAGAGCAGGAGACTGCCAGAGAAAGAGGAAGGTATTACATAATGACATAGTGTTCAATTCTGCAGGAAGACATAACTCCTTTAACATGTGTCCTTAGGTGATACTGGTACATGCCTGCAACCCTCCCACTCAGAAAGCAGAAGCAGGCGGACTAGGAGTTCAAACTAGCCTGGGAAACATGAGAGTCTGTCTCAAAATAAATGATTTTAAAAATACAAACAAAAACAATAACCAAAATACATATGCCTGAAATTAGGATAAGACCACAGCATTAACACATTGAAGCAAGAATTAATGAAACTATGGGGAGGGGGAGGGGACACCAATTCTACTCTAACTCTGACAGAGGTCTCAACATCCAAATGCACCACTAAGCAGAGTGCTCTTCTTAGTGATTCATAGATCTAAGAAAAGAAAATCAAGGATGTAGTCTAACTAATATGTTAATATGATGTTACTAACAACAACATCAGTCAGTAATATTTAGCTAACATGTACAGAGTACCTTCAACAACAAAAGAGGTGATAATTGTTTGTTGTTTTCAAATTCATATGGAACATTTTCCAAGAGAGATTATATTCTGAGCCACAAAAACATAGTAACATTTTAATGAAGGTGATTTATGTTTTCAGACCTTAATGAAATCCAAGCAGAAATCAATAACTGAAATAGTCTAGGAAATCCTCAAGTATCTGGAATCTAAACATTATTCAAATTAATATAGAAATAAAAGACTAAAGAAAAAATAAAAATATTTTAGATTAAATTAAAAACCATGATTTATTAAAATTTATGAGATATAATAAAGGCAGTATGTCATAGTTAGAGTTTCTCTTGCTGTGATAAAACACAATGACCAAGACAATCTGGAGAGGGGAAAAGGGTTTATTTCAACTTACAGATAGCAGTCTCTCATTCAGGGAAGTCAGGGCAAAAACCCAAAGGGAGTAGCTAATGTAGAGGCCTCAGAGATTTGCTGCTTCCTGGCTTGCTCACAGCTTCATCAGCTTGCTTTCTTACAGAACCCAGGACCACTAAGGTGGTACCACCCACAGCAAACTCCCACATCCTTCATTAAATGCCCTACAGACTTGCTCATAGGCTAGTGCTATGGATTTTCTCTATTAAGTTTCCTTTTTCCCTACATGACCGTAGTTCTTGATGAGTCAACATAAAAACTAATCAGCACACAGTGAGTAGAGAAAAATTTATAGCACTGAAATAATTTTTTGAAGAAAACTAAAATTAGTAAGTTTCTATCTTAGATCATTCTGGAGAAAAGAGAAAATACGTCTTTAACCAATCAGAAGAAATAACAATTTCAACAGAAATTATAATGGAAAGTGAAACAAGTCTACCATGAGAAATGAAGCTAAAGTCATCACTACTGATCCTAAAGACAAAGAGATAATAAATGAATGTTACTGGACCCAAAACATGTATAGGTCAATAAAGGTGCTTGCTATACAAGCCAGGCTACACCTTAGTTTGATTCCCAGAATCCATATAAAGACGGAAGGAGAAAATTATTTCCACAAAGTTGGCCTCTGATCTTAGACAGACAGACAGACACACTGATACACACACACACACACATATACACACACTAATTTTTAAAAGTTAATTAAAAATAATATTATAAAGAAAATATAGAAGGAAGGAATTAGGAATTCTTTCACCCATTAGAATGGTTATCATCAACAACCCTAAAATTGATGAGAATATGGAAAAAGTGGAAACTCCTGTAGACTGTTGGTAGAAATGTAAATTAGTAATATAGCCATAAAGGAAAACAGCATCAAGGCTGCTCCAAACAGTAAATGACCCAGCAATCCCATTAGTAAGTATATAGTCAAAGGAAATGAAGTCATAGTATGTTAACAGAGATCTGTCATTACATGTTCCCAGTGCAGCACTGTTAATAATGGCTAAGAAATGGAGACAACCTAAACCTACATCTGCTGATGCATAAAGAAAATGTGGTACATATGCAAATGAGATGCCATCCCGCCACTAATAAAAATGAAATCCCAGTGCTTCTCTCAACACTAACAGAAACAAAAATCACTATGCTAAGTAAAATAAACTAAGGACAAAAGGATAATATCACAAGATCTTACTCACAAATACAATCCTAAAAAGCTGATCTTCTAGAAGTTCAGCTAGGCATAACCATGCATGCCTAAAATCCTAGTACTTGGGATGCAGAGGCAGGAGAATTACTGTGAGTCTGAGGCCATACTGGATTATACAGCTCAGGGCAGCTTGGCTAAAGAGTAAAATCCTATCTCATAAAATTAAGAAATTAAGGGCTTAAGCAATGGCACCTGAAGATATAAGGCTGCCATCAGATTTTATTCCCAGGACACATGTAAATGGAGAAGGAGAGGACCACTCCACAAGATGTGTCTTGACTCCCAAACATGCAACATGGCACATGCATGCACACATCATTTGCATGCATGCATGTATGCATACATATATAAAACAAATAGAAAATTTTAAAGTAAAGAAAATAAGTTGAAAATAGACTCATGGTTTATAGAAGCTGAAGAGGGCAAGAAGGAGGGAGAGATTATGCAAAGTTAGTACAGGGGTACCAAGTAATACAGTACTAAAAATACAGCCTAGAGTTCTATTTCACAGTGAGGTAATTACTGACAATGGTAATGTATTACAGATTTCAAAAAGCTAGGTAGGACAAAGGATTCTGAATGCTCTCATCATAAAATTAGTGTTTGATGAGACAGATATGCTTACTCAGATTTGAACACATAAATCTATGCCTGGTCTGAAGTATCATATAAAACCCCTAAATTATAAAAAACTGTATCAACTGAAAAATAGGTAGCATGTAAGTTTCCTTCTCTGCTTACACTCATAGCAGTAGGGGGAGAATGGATAATATGAACTCCAGACTTCCAAATTCACTAATTTGGGTGAAACGGAGAAATCTTTAAAAATATTCAAGGATGTGGACAAAAAGGAACCTTTAATTATTGTTAGAGGAATAAAGATTAATACATCCATTATGGAACTCAGTACTAAGATTCTTCAAACTATTAAATATAGAACTCCCACATGACTCAGCTCATCCATTCCTGGGCTTTATACCCAGAGAACTCCAAACCCTACCACTGAGATATCTGTAAGCCCATGTTCACTGCTGCCTGATTCATCACACCAAGGAAATAAAACCAACCTAGTTATCTATCAACAAATAGAAGGATAATGAAAATTTGATGTGTATGTACATGATATACATACATAGACTATACACACACACACACACACACACACACACACACACGCGCACGTTGGGGATACATTATTCAAAGTTCTAAAAATTTAAAGGAAAAAATGATGTCAGGTGAGAGTACAGAAGGCATGCACCAGGCTGTATGGTATGAGGACAAAAGCCTGTGAACTAAGGGAAAACCACTTCTCTAACAACAGCGCCTTACCAGAGGCAGCAGTAAACAGAAGTGGTCTCCAACAGATTGCAGCTTGATTCTGTCCTGGGCAAGACAGAATGGCAACTAGGAGTTTAACACAGCTTGTGTGCCAGGTTCAAAGCATTCCACAATCAAGTAATCCAGAAAGGAAGCACTCTACCCTTAACACCAAAGCTGATACAATTCCCCCCACTTCCCGGCCAACCCTGCTATAAAGTAATCCTGAGCAGTTTCTTTTGTCATGCTCCTTGACTAAATTCTTCACTCTCCTTCATCTCTTTTTGCTCCTATGTATGTATTAACTGATCCTTTACTCAACCTTATTTAAAAGTTATTAACTCTACAAAGTAAATCTTAAATTCTCTGCTTTCTGCCTATCACAATCTAGTCCTGGTATATATTATTCAAATCTCCAGCCCCATAAATTCTGTAACCACTGCAAAGTTT
Source organism: Mastomys natalensis (assembly GCA_021653895.1). Classification (NCBI taxonomy): domain Eukaryota; kingdom Metazoa; phylum Chordata; class Mammalia; order Rodentia; family Muridae; genus Mastomys; species Mastomys natalensis. The sequence goes on along the minus strand of JAJTUV010001179.1, from coordinate 663,565 downwards.
GTACCCTCTTACCCACTATATTTTTGTTTTGAATTCCAACATATTTATAAAGTTCTTTCCAACCAAACCAACTTTACTTTGTGTTGTTTCTAGCAACTAAAACATTTTCCTACTTCATCTTTATACATTCTAAGACACAGAATTGACTAGGCATCTGTAGTACTATATTCACAGCAGCAGTGACTTGTATTTATTGTCCTAGTCAGGCCACTCATTCCTATGATTCAGGTTTCTTTTTCTTTCCTGTACATAACAATACATTGATGGTTCTCAATGAGTACTTAATGAATAGTGATAAATCAGCTGTAACTAGCATTGCTACTTAAAGTTTGAAAGACAAGTAGGAATAGTAATTTTTCCTTATTCATAAATTATAGCCTGAAAAAGATAAAAAGGTCTTTGTTCCTTGGTAATGAATTCAGGTAATTTACAGTTAATTTATTCTAAATTCCTCTGAGACCATTAACATGCCCTATACTTCCTAGAATGAATGCATGCTTAAATGTCCATGCAATTTATATATATAGGTAACATAAAAATGAGGATACTAGTGAAAAGATTTATATCTGAGGAATTTGCAGTGTTACATAAGTAAAAATACATCTAATGGTTATACAACTTCTCATTTTTTTTAAAGCAAATTAATTTAAAAATGTACTTTTTAAAAAGGTGCAGTCTAGACTTTTTTTGATGAGTCAACATGACTCTGGGATCTGAAGTAGATTCTGTGTATCAATATGAGTATAAAGTATCTTTCAACAATAAATACAGATAATCTTCCACTCCAGTTTCTAGAAATTACAAACAGAGGTTTCTAATTAAACAAACCGAGGCACCAATTTCATAAACCACGATGGTTAAATCTGTCTTGTTCTTGACAGACAATGCTATTGTGGTGAACAGGTGCCTAATAACCAAAGCCTAAGTTGCTACTGCAATGATAGAGATTCCTTATGAGAAAGCGTATTTTTTAAACAAAGGTCAAAAACAATTGGGAGCAATATAATAAAAATTAAAGTACTGGAAACTACTAGTTCCACTACTGTACATAGCTTTGCAAAATTTTTGAGTGTCTCTACTACCTCTTTTTTTTTTTTTTTTTTTTCCAGATCCAGCAGTCTAGCTTGCTAAGATAGTTTTCTGATGTACACAAAGAATGAAGCAAGCCTAGCTACTCCCTCCCCCAAGTACTCTCCCTTGAGACTCAGCGCTTGATATGAGTTCCATTTCCTAGAGATAAAAGGCCTGCATTAACAATGATGTGCCCTTTTTTATAATAAATTTCCATATTTATATTTTGAAGCTGTCATATGCTAGAGGATATTAAATATCCTCTCATTATAATTAACTCTTAAAGCCAAAATAAATTACTTGATTCAACAGACATTGAAAGTTAAAGGAATATAATTATATCACAAATTATTTTGAAACTATTTTGACAATTAAAGCTATTTAATCTACTCTTGATTTTATGTTAGGAATGCACACTGACTAAAACACTCAAATCTCTTCTCCTTTTATCCTTAAAATAGAAACAAGAATTTGAACTTGGGGTATATAATAACTAAAATACTACACTGTGCAAATCATAATAATAAACCAAAGCAAACTTTTAATTTTTAAATTCCATATTCAATCGTATAAACACAAACCACTGGATTACAACGTGGTTTCACTTTGGTAAGGTTATTCTAACAACTCTTTTTGTAGTAAGTTATTGTAATGCCAGAAAAAATATTTTATCCCTTTAAAAATGTCTATACCAAAAATTAGAGAAATACATTTTGGGATTAACAGGAGCTCTTCCACCCTCAGGACCAATATACAAAATATCTCGGCTTGAATAATCTAAAGATGTCTGATGTTCCAAAAGGATCACCAGTATTCTAGAACCAGAAGGCTGTGGAAGAATGGAATTCAAAGTTAACTTCCAAGGAGGTAAGAAGAGTAAACTATCTGAATGAAAGCAGCACCAAGAAGTCACTTGCTACAGAAAGCAGATCTAGATATCGTTTGCACAGAACAACTAAGAGCCTTTCCTCAAGTGAGTTTCTTGTCAGAACAGCCATGTTCTGTGTAAAAACGTTCTAACGGGCATGTACCTCCTGGACCCAGGGTTCTTGGGGCCTTCCCTTCAGCTCACTTGCCCGCTCCTACTCTTGGAAGTGCTTTCACTGACTCCATATAGACCCCTCAGCTGTCTCAGGTTCATGGCTCTCTTCCACCTAGCAGCTGTATAGAAGGACATGGCAGCTTTCATTAACCTTAACAGAAAAAGCACAAGTAGAAGAGAAATTCTTCCTCTTCTTCCACCTTCCGACTTGCCTGCCCTGTTGGTTTTCTATCAAAATTTAGAAAATGGTCCCCTAGCTTCCTTAAGAGCAAGGACAAGTTTCAGGAGTCAGTTATTTCATTCTATCAAGTAGAGTGGGGTTAGGATCCCAAAGACAGAGCTCAGGTCCAAATATACTTGGCAGCAAACCCCTCTGTACAGCTCAGTGTCCCTGTTTTACTCTCTGTTAATGAGTCTAAGTACCCACAAAAGGGAACCCTAAAGTCCCCAGTAACATTCGGATTTTTATCAAAAGACAAATTAGTGAGATATATTGTAAGATACTCTCTTTATTTCCCTGAAATTCTAAGATCATTATATTTTGGTATGAATTACATTTTTTAGTATCATTCTTGGGTCTTAGAATAATTCTGAAATGGACTCAGAAGGAAATTTGATAACAATTTTAATGAAACTTGAAAGACAAACAGGGATGGCACACTGTAAATCTCAGCAGCCACTGGGAAGAGGAAGAAGGAGACAGAGAGATGCTTTCTGAGGTAGAACTTGAGGACCCAGGGAGATTCAGCAATGGAAGTCTTCGAGTCTGCCGAGAGTTTGAGAATGAGCAAAGTGAGGGCAAGCAGGCCTAGTATTTGGACCTCTATATAAAGGAAAAGGGAAAGAAAAGGCTCGATTTTCCAAATCTGAGCTCAGAAAGCAGGCAGGCTTGCAGTGAGGATCTGTACCCAATAGCATTGGGAAGGGGCTACTGTAAGTATGTATCTCATTATGAGTAGAGTTACTTCATCTTTTTAACATGTTTTCAAGTATATCATCACGACTCTTGAAGTTAGAACTTTTGTTGAGAAGTTTCCTAGTTCGGGTAATTGACAAGCCCATTTGCTTAACTATTAAGTGAAAGGAACAAAGCTTATCTCATTTTGCTTCTGTGTTATAAAAAGGAAGAAATCTACACATACACAAAGGATTTAATTAACCTACCTTTGACCTAGGAAGTGCACAAAAGAAATGCAAGACACAGTGACTTTGATATTTGTGAGCCTCTCTGCTATAGAGAGAGCAAGAAAAGAAAAAAACATCACCATAAATCTCAAAGACTGACCACTTGACCAAAGGAGTAAAACTAAGCTTTGAAACAACTGGCTATGTTTCCCCTTCCCATACAATCTGCTGGCTAAAGATCAGATGGAAAGCAGAGTTAGGATGCTAACCTACTGTCTTCTCTCCATTCTTGTAGTATGGACTACCGCCACTTAGAGGAGGCCACAATTAAACTGGAGCACCAATCAAAAGGCAAGAATAATGACCAGTAACCCACAAAGAAATCTAAACATGTGATACAGCTAAAGTCAGTAAAGCACTTATTTTACAGTATGAAGACCTAAATTCAAATCTCCGGAATCCATGTAAAAAGCCAGGTATGGTGACTAATGCTTGAATCCTGGTGATGGCAAGATGGAAGGTGGAGCTTGAGAGCCAGCTAGCCAGGTCCACTTGGTTAAGTTCCAGGTCGATGAAAGACCCTGTCTTAAACAAGAGAGAGAAGGCACCTGCAGAATAAACCACCTCGGACTGACCTGTGACCTCCATAAATGCACATATGACCTACACACAAACATTTTGTACAAACATGGACACAAAGAAACTTCAAGAATTCTGTGAAAGATATGATAACCTTCCAGGAAGAGACAGGCAACAATGCAGAGTAATAGTCTATTACTATTCCTAAGACAAATAATACAAAGAGCAAATTAATTTGGTTAAAAGAAAAAAAAAAAAAATGAAGGAAACAATAGCAAGCTATCCATCTTAGAGCATACAAATGCTCTTCAATTTGATTTGGAAAATGGTAACCTAATGTATATTAAGATTTATGTATACTAAGCTAATTTATTTATGCATACTAAGCTAATGTATATAGTAAGATTAATGTATACTAAGATTTTTTTTTTGTTTTTTGTTTTTGTTTTTTGTTTTTTTCGAGACAGGGTTTCTCTGTATAGCCCTGGCTGTCCTGGAACTCACTCTGTAGACCAGGCTGGCCTCGAACTCAGAAATCCACCTGCCTCTGCCTCCCAAGTGCTGGGATTAAAGGCGTGCACCACCATCGCCCGGCTCAAGATTTTTTAATTAAATGCATGTATGGCTTTAAAAGAAAAGCTAAAAATGAATTAAATAAAGGAAAATCTGGGCATGGTAGCACATACCTTTAATCCCAGAACTCCAAAAGCAAAAGCAAGCAGATCTCTGTGAGTTTAAGGCCAGCCTGGTCTAGGCCAGCTAGGGATACATATTTAGACCTTGTCTCAAACAAGATAGAGAAGAGGAGGTTAGACTAGGGTCTGATAGCTCAGCAGCAATTGCTGCTCTTGCAGAAGGACGTATGACTCTGTCCACAGGACCCCTATCAAGGAGTTCACAACCATCTGTAGCTCCTATTCCAAACAATCTGATGTCCTGGCTTCTTCGGGCAGTGCACAAGCCGACAAGCAAGAAAGCAAACATATCCACACCTATAAATTTAAAAATAAAGTATAGTGCCCGTCACACTGTTATTTAAATTAATAACAACTAACTTTTAAAATTTTAAGAGAAAACCAACTACATAACCTAAAACATAGTAACTGTGAACTAAAGTTCCAAGGGAGTGGAAAAGGAGTGAGTTCAAAACGAAGTAAGAACTTCCAGTGAATACAGTTAGAATATTATAGAATGTCATATCAAGAGCCAAATCACTTGGTCTATCTTAGACTTTTAAATAGCCATTTACTGCTTATCTCAGCGTGTTAACTTCCTTGTAATTATTTCTTATGTCTTTGGGGGAACTATCCCAAAAGCTAAGAATGTCATCAGATTGCATCTGAGGCCTATAGCAAAAGTTTCTCTATTTTGCTATAACCTGCTGACCTAATATATCCACTAACATATTTGAAAAGTGTGTTGACTTATAACTCTCATGATTCTGTTACTATAAAAACTTTACATTTCAAATGCCAAAAAAAAACCAAAAAACAAACAAAAAAAACCAACCTTTACAACTGTTATGACCTCAAAATATAGTATTTGGGACAACCTGAATCTGTTTCCTGGACCACGATTACATATTGGGTTCCAGAATAAACTCTTATTACTTAGCTGGGCTTTTTGTATCTATACTGTCTTACTTTCTATTGAGGTAATGAAACACAATGACCAACACACTTCAGAAGGAAAAAATCCAACTGGGGCTCAGTTCCAAGGCCTAGAGCTCATAAACCTAATAGTGGGAGCACGGCAGCAGCAGGCATCCTGCAGAAGCAATAGCTTACATCTTGAGCACAACCATAAGACAGAGAGAACACAAGAGGAATGGTTTGAGTCTTCTGAAACCTCAAAGCGACACAGAGTGACACATCTCCTCCAACAAGGCCACGTCTTATTGTTCCCAAGCACTTCTACCATCTAGGGACCAAGCATCCAAATATATGAGCCTATGGGAGACACTGTCATTCAGTCACCATACACACTAAAATTTTAGTTGCACTTACAAGAACTGTTTGGGGACAAGGTTGCAGTACATTTTTAAACAAAATGTAGAGTGAACTGGTAGTGAAAATGAAAGCACTGTGAAGGACTCCTTCAGGAGTAGGAGAGGCAGTGTCTTAGACAGAGCTCTAGGCATGATACACAAGAGTGAGCAAGCAGCACCAGGGAAGAGTGTCTTAATTTCAAATATTGAAGATATGTATCTAATGATGAATACAGGGAAGGGAAAGATACCATTAATTTAATGGAAAGTTCATGTAAGTTCCAAGCAAATACAGATGAAAATGCAACTAAAACCAATGTGATCATACACTTTTTAAAGGCCAGATTACAAAGGAAATAATAAAAAAACAAAGGTAGAAGTAATAAAGCAACATACCTTGGCACACTAATTCTGAACAAAACTTAAATTATCTTGTTAAAAGACAAGGTAAGCCAGCATGATGACTCAGCAGGAAAGACACTTACTCTAACTAAGCCTGATGATCTGAGTTTAAACTCTGGTACTCATATACGTCATCAAGTGCATGTGAGCCCTAACATACACATAAATAAGTAAACGTAATTTTAAAAAGAAAAAGACAAGAGGCTGGGGCCAATGAGGTGGCTCAGCACACAAAAAACACCATGCCAAGCATGGCGCCCCGAGTCCATCTCTAGGAACTCTAGGTCCCCCACAAAGGTTGAAGGAGAGAACCAGTTCCAGTTTCTCTTCTGACTTTCACATAAGAACTGTGTCATGTTTGCTTATAGTCACACAATTTTAAAATATATAAAACGACACAGAGAGATAGCTCTGTAGTAAGTATGAGCACTTGCTGTTCTTACAGAGGATCTGAATCTGGTTCCTAGCACCAAGATGGTTCACAACTGCCAGTAAGTCCAGTTCCAAGGAATCCAACACCTCTGGCATCAGGCACATACACTGAAATGCATACACACACACACACACACACACACACACACTTAACATAACTTAAAAATAATAAATTCTAACTTTAAAAAAATGAAATAATAGAGGCTATATATTAAATTGTATAAAACCAACCACATTTTTACAAGCACACTTTAAACTACAGAATATTTCCTGCAGCTGGAGTCTCCATACACAGTAAAGACCACAGGCTCATGGTAAATTCTGAGCTAGACACAGTCTGAAAACAAGAAGTAAATGAGTTTAACCACTAGCCTACAGAAAGAGTAAAGAGAGTTTGTAGAGATAACAGGCAAAGGTGACCAAAGCATATGTATGACAGCACTCTTGATTAAACAAGCAACTTATTATCACCTCTTTTAGGTCCCAGGAGTCATGCAAAGGCTATAGTAAACCATACTGGTTAAGCCTACAATATACTCAGAGAATAACCAATCTCAATAAAGATTACCCTAGTCCCTCCATATTCGCATCCTAAGATTTATAAGAGGCCACTGGGCAAGAGAGCACAGTATTCCCCTTCTTTTCTACTCAACAGTTTTTCTCACTTTTCTTAATAAATCTACATTCACTTTGTGTCTGTTTTCTTAATCTTAATGGATGTGAGATAACAAACTTAGAAGTCATTGACTTGGTGGCTTTGGCAATTATAATCTTCTGGCACCCTAGTTCACCAGGAGCTGAGAGAGATACTGTCACTTTCAAAGAACCTGTATCATTCCAAAAGGTTTAGTCTTGATGGCTCAGAAAAAAAAAGGAGAAAAAAAAATTTCTATAAATTATAAATAAATTATACTTTACCACATTGTTTCTTAAAGCTATGACGGCAAACTGGGAAAACACAGTTTGAGGGCTTCAGCTGGTTTGTTGTTATTTGGAACTAAGCACTGGCAGTGTGGGTGTATGTGTATATTGCAGGAAAGTCACAGGAAGTGCTAGGTTTGCATAGGTAGGAAAAAGGGATGTCTCTGGCTTGTTATGACTCTCATACTCCCAGACTGAAGCCCAGGATCAAATGTCTGAGGGGGTCTGGATTTTTTTGTTGTTTTGTTATTTTTCACTGGGTCTTATGGTAGGGAGAAGAGGGAGGACCTCAAGGGCTAACAGAAAGAAAATATAGGAAACAAGCACATGGAGTGGTCAATATCTGTGTGTTTATATGCTAGCTGGTCAGTAATGCACAGCACCCCCATACAACCATCATTTTGGACATGGAAACTGACCATGACTTTCTGATAGCTCCCTCCCTTCTCATTCTGTGCCAATTAAAGTTCTAACTTTTGAACATTGATCTTACCAGCCAGTATAATAAACTATTTCCTGATAAAATTAATATTGGGAGTTGTTTCTTGGGCTAAAATGCTTCTTATAATCTTATGTAGCACGGGCTGGCCTTTAACTTCTGATCTTCCTGCCTCCACCTCTCTAGTGCTGGGGTTTATAGATTAAAACCCATTCATAAGAGACAAAGGCAGCTAGTTTACATTAAGAAATGTTCTTGAGCCTAGGATCCCAAACTTCCAACCTTAGAATGCTGCAACCTGACACCACAAAAATACAGCCCTGTGCTAGGACCCAACCCTTTGCCAGAACAGAACTGAGCTCAAACAGCACTGCCCTAATTGTATGACACCAATTCACATGAGCTCATGTTGGACTATTCTTCTTTGGATCATGTCAATTACATTCCAAGAAATCATATAAAAAGAAACTCACCCTAATTGGGTATTTATCCCAAATGGGGACCTCTCCAGCCCATTATTAAAGGCTTCGAGTAGGACTCTAGTTTTGGCTCAGCCTTCTGCCCTCTTTGAAGATTTCTCCAAAAAGTAGACTTCCTATTTTGATGTAAAGGGTAACAGGACAGAATACACAGTCTACTACAGAATGCTAAATATTACAATTTCAACTAGCCTGGCAAGATGTGTCAATTGGTACTATAAGGACACAATGACCAACTGCTTTCTGACTGGATCTGAGGCTTATTCCACAAGAAGGAATCTATTATGGCACTGTAAACCTAGTCAAAGGCCCATGGCTTAGAAGGAAAGTCACAGGCCCCACAGTGGAATCTATTGCTAAGTGGACATGTACTCAAAAGTCTCTTATAAGTATTTATGACAATGCACAGAAGTTAATGTTTCTCTCAAAGTCAGACAGAGAAGCATCTTTGTGCAGTGAGTGTCAAGACTCATAAGTGCTCAAAGAGCTGAGAATAAGTGACTATTTAATGCTTAACTCTAAATAGGAAATCTGTATCAATAACTCAAGACACAGAGAACACAGAAGAGAATGGATAAAGAATGTAAGAGGTGGAGGATAGGGAGGAGTGTTGTGAATTACTAGATTTGAATACAACATGTTTGCACTCATGAACTTACACTCACATCAGCTTTGGTGACTTGTACAAAAATGGCACCAGTCAACATTCCAACAGGAATAGAAGAGGGTCTCATTAGGCTTGACTCCTAGCTGAGCAGCTACTGGCAACAGATGGTTGCTGGTGGATGGAGAATCGTTTTCTTCTACAGTGTGGACAATGCTAATTAGATTCAATGAGTTAAAAACAAATTTTAAAAAAGAGGGGGGGGGAAGAGGAGGATTAGATGAAGGGAGAGAAGAAAGGGAAGTATTAGGAATGGAAGTGTCCAGAAAGTGTGGAAAAAAGAATTTGGGCTGGATATGAGAAAGTTATACTATAAACTTGTATACATGTACACACATACAATACACATACATACATATATACACATGTATGCATGCAAACACAACATACATTACATGGCAATTACTGCTATTACTAAGCATTCTTTATAATACCACTAATGGTATTGTAATCTCCAAATTCCACTTCTTTAAATAATTTATAATAAAAATAAAACTGTTGAATAATCATTTTAAAACAAGGGAGAACACAGCAAAATAAAATAAAAGCTTACCCCTATACAGCTTATCATTTGGCTATATATTCTTGCTGACTCAATTTTCTCATATACAAGGATATTTTTCAGTATTCTGAATATGCACCAACACAGTACTTTTAAGGCAGTAATACCATTTCAAATAAACACAAAAACAAATTAATCACTCTAAGTAAATCTAAGCAAAGGAAAAAGATCACAATAGTCAGCAAGGAAGGGGTTAAGACAAGGTCTCTCAACACTGTCCTGGTTGTCCTGGAAGTTGCAATTTAGACTAGGCTGTCCTTGAACTCTCAGAGATCTGTGTGCCTGTCTCTTGAATGCTGGGATTAAAGATGTATGCCATCACACCCACTGAAGAGGATATTCTTGTACAAGAAGTAAGTAAAGCATTTTGGTTGCTACAAAGCCCATGCTTCTCATCTTCTAATGCAGAGATATTATGTAAGAAACATGCCTAGGCCCCTGACAGGAAGAGACCAGATTCCTCTTGAAGAAGGACCCAGCAATACTGTCACATGTATACAGTATAAACTGCAGGGGGTAAGCAAGCTATAGTTACAGACTCTATCTGACCTGAAACCTAGCTTTAAAAATAAAGCTTCGTTGAAACCATGCTCCTAAAGACAGACTTAGTCCATGTTAAATTTGCACTACAGTGGCAGAATAGAATGCTTAAAACAGTAATGTATAGACTAAACCTTAAAATATTCACTATCTGGCCTTTTTAAATGTACCACCCTTACTGTAAATCCTGCAACCACTTTCAGACTGACAGCATTTACTAGTAACTAGACACAGACAGAAATTAGGACACACGAGGTGGGGGAGAACACGTGCAGGAGGGAGCACTGAGACCATTTGAAAATGACCAGACACTCATTTAAACAGATACTAATTGCCAAGGACAACAATGCCACCATATTCTCCTAGCTAAACAGAGAAGTTAGAGTGCTCTGGTAATAAATTGGTTTGTGACTCAAGAACAAAATTCTGTCATTTGCTGTAATGTGGCTAGAAATGAAAAGCAGCATATTAAGTGAAACACAACATAGAAAGGTAAGGACCACATGGCCTCACACATATGTGGAATATAAAAGTTAATTCCACAGAAGTCAGGGTACTAAATACCAGAAAATGGTAAGAGAGAGGAGAAGAGAGGCAGAGAAACTGGTCAACAGACTCTGAGCTATAATTTCATGAAAAGAATCAGTGTGATACAAATCAAAGGGGTTTGACCACAGATAAAAATAATGAACTATATATTCGAAAAGGTGAGAAAACAGGCTTTTGTAAGTTTTTACAAGGAAGAAATGCTTACCCTGATGGCATTACACAATGCGTGCATTGCTGAAACATGTGAAGCCCAGTTATTCTAATATGGTAAAATGATTGGGATTTCATCTATCAAGTAAAAAATAAACAAACAAAAACCTAAATGCAGTAGCATATCCACAAACAGAATTTGTGCTTATTTCCCAGTTATTAGATAAATAATGAAAGAAATACTTGGCAACTGGAAGAATTTTGACATTGGCTCTCTGACCCTTAAAATAAGAGTCATCTTTCTAGGAAAAGCCAAATGGAGGCCCACAACTTACCTGCCCTACCAGAAGTGAATCAGCATCCTCAAAGAACTGCAGGAATCAATACCATCAAAGGCATGATCATGAGTATCACAATTTAATCACGTTGCTACTCCAATTGCATGCAGACCTTTAGATCTTTAGTAAGGCAAATTAACACAGCCTCTGCAACCTTTTGTAAAAATGTAAATTAGCCAATTCTTGGGTTTACCTATCAACCTGCAATACCCTTAGATGCTTGTCCTAACCTGGCATGATCCGTGGCCACAGTATGCATCCACAGCATAGGGTTCTCCTGCTCTCAGCAACAGTGTAATCCACAAAGTGATCCTTTTTTAAAGAAAAACATCTATTCACTATGCCACAGACAAAAGTTCAAATGATCCCAACAAAAGGAATTTCAGGGTCCTGAGGCCTTTTGGTCTGTGCATAACAAGGCATTGTACCAGCATATCCTAGAGAACTGCTGTCTCATGTGTATATTCATCAGCTGGCAGTACACATCTGGATTGTCTGAACCTTCTTCTGAACCTAATGAATAATGGTCCCAATAAAATTCAAGTTTATTTATTTATTTATTTATTTATTTATTTTTGTATAGAAACAGCTTTTATTTCTCTAAGAAGGGAACAGTTAGGTCATCTGGTTGAGTCCATACTTAGCACTTTGAGGAACTACCAACCTCTCTGCCAAAGCAGCTAAACCAATTGAAAATGTTAACCTCAAACATGAAAGCTTTTATTTTACACTCACTCCCATCATCATTTATTAAGGTATTTTTAATTTTTTTCAAAGACATTGTCTCTGCAGTTGTTTGAATGAAAAAAAAAGTTCCAATGGGCTCCTGTATTTGAACACTTGACCCCAGTTGGTGACACTGTTTAGGGAGGTCACGGATCACTGCAGACAGGCTAAGAGAATCTACAGCATTGCCCCACGTCCAGTTTGCTGTCTCCGTTTCTGGGGTGCCAACAACAACAAAAATGTAATCACCCAGCATCCTGCTCCAACCACCTGCAGCCAAGCCACACCCACCATTACAAATTGGAACCATAAGCCAAATTAAAATTTGTTCCTTAAGTTGCTTCTGTTCCTATTTTAATCACAGTAAAAGAAATGTAACTAATATAGTCTCTTTCAGTAATTTACAATTATATGCATTTAAAAAGAGGAAATTAACAGCAACATGAATCAACCAGGAAATGGTTCACAGAGAATGTTGAATTTACACAGTACACCACATAACAGGTAATTCTACAGGAGTGGCAAGAAGCAAATATGGTCTTTTAAATATATTTACAGGAGTGGCAAGAAGCAAATATGGTCTTTTAAATATATTTACATGGAAAAACAGAAACAGTAGCAAATATTTAAATGCATATATCATGTACCCAGGTCTGTTCTAAATATTTTACACATTTATTCCCATCAAAGACCTATGAGACCAATGTCTAGTTTTACTGACTTGTGGTGGTTTGAATGAGAATATAGGGTCATGTATACTTGGTTCCCAGTTGGCAGAACTGTTTAGGAAGGATTAGGAGGTGCAGCTTTGTTAGAAGAAGATGTCCCAGGTAGGGTGGGGGTAGAGCCTGGTGGAAATGAGCTTTCAAAAGCCCACACTCTTCTCCCCCTCCCTGTGGCCTTCTGGGTGTGTCAGGTGAGAGCTCTCAGCTACTGATATAGTGGCATCCCTGTCTGCCTGCTTTCCTGATCCCCACCATGATGATGTTCATGGACTCTGTGGTGCTTTGAATCTGTGTGGCCCAGGGAGTGTCACTATCTAGAGGTGTGGCCTTGTTAGAATAGGTGTGGCATTGGAGGAAATGTGTCACTATGGGCATGGGCTGTAAGACCCTCATCCTAGCTACCTAAAAGCCAGTCTTCTCCTAGCAGCCTTCAAATCAAGATGTAAAACTCTCAGCTTCTCCTGCACCATGCCTGGCTGGATGCTGACATGCTCCAGCCATGATATGATAATGGACTGAACCTCTGAACCTGTAAGCCAGCCCCAATTAAATGTTCTCCTTATAAGAGTTGCCTTGGTTATGGTGTCTGTTCACAGCAGTAAAACCCTAACTAAGACAGACTCTTAAGTAGCCCTAAAAACCGTAAGCCCTAAATTAAACACTTCCTTTCCAAAGTTGCTTGGTCATTGTGTTTAATCACAGCAACAACAAAGTAAATAAGAAACTCAAGAATCTGAGGCACAGAAAGTACTGTGCTGAAGGCCACAGACCTATTGAAAGACAATTTCAACCCAAGCAGTGTGGCTCTCAAATCTGGTTCTTAGCTACTGTATAATACATTAAGTCTACACTCTTCACTGTAAGCCAATAAAATTGCACTCAAAAGTTTACAATTTCCAAAGTGTAATTCATGAATACCTGTGTAATTCATGGTATGAATAGTACTGTGGATTTGGACTATAAACTACTTAATAATAATAAATATTAAGTAAAAACCACAATACTTTCAAAACAAAAAATTTTTAATAGCTATGTTTGTGAAACTTAACACTTAAATTGCTAAGATATACAAAATTAATTTTTGACCATAATGAAGTGATTAGATTACTATAGCTCAAAGAACTGGAAAACTAAGTTCAAATTTTTACTGCTACCAGTAGGGTAATAAATATGACAGAATAGATTTTCTCTTCATATTGAAATTGAACCTAACAGGAACTATCATTACTGTATTATATCAGCTAAATGAAACTAAAAACCTAAAATATCTCACTTAAAATAACTCACTATAAACATTTTCAAAAGGTGTATTATACCATTCAAAACACTATTATATTTTAAATTTCAGGAAATATTTGGAATCAATTAAAAGACATTAAATTATCTCATAGTATTTCAATATTTATGCCTCACTTGTACATGTTGTGTTCCTTACATTTCAGATGCGCCAGTTTTTAAATATTTATTTCTGTGCGTGAGACTGAGTACATGTCTGTGAACCACGTGTGCAGGAACCTGTAGAGGCCAAGAAAGTACTAGATCCCCTAGAACTGTACTTACAAACGGCTCTAAGTCACCACGTGGGTACTAACAACCAAATCTAGATCCTCGGCAAGAAAAGTACTCAGAACCGCTGAGCCTACCTCTCCAGCCCCTGGACGATGCTATGCTCTCCCTTCAAAATAGGCATATTTGTAGCAGCGGAGCTGCTGTGGAGTATTAGATATATCCTCACTTATATAGTTAAAATAATGATGCAACATTCTTTATGTAAAAAAGACATTCTACTTAACAAATATATATCCTATAACAGTTAAACATAATAGTTCAAATTATTATTTTAATTAACACTTATTTTAAATAAACTATGTACCTATGCTGATATACCTTTAATACATCAAGAAGTCACATTAAATAGTGACATTCTGATGTTTAAATTATAATGTTTTTTTATTTTTAAAAAGTATATGTTTTTTAAAAGATTGGAAAAAATCATTAAAAAGAAAAAGCACTGTGTTACACTGAACTACATAATTTTGCAATTTAGAGAGATGAGCATTCTGCTTATCCTCAGGTGGCTTTTAAGTTTACTGTCAGAACTATGATCTATAAAAACCAAAAGTCAAGATTTTTCAAAACTGGATGAAACAAACAAAACTAGATACAAGAGCCACTATTCACTAATCAAATATTGTAAATACAGTATTAGAGAAAAAATATTAGTAGTGAAAGAATTTAATAAATTTTACTTTCTTGTTAGAATCTTACTTGCCAGTGTGCTGGAGAGATGACTCAACAGTTAACAACACTTGCTACTCTTAGCACCTGCTTCTTGTGCAGACCCAGGTTCGGTTCCCAACATCCATATGGCAGTTCACAACTACGTATGACTTCAGTTACAGAGGATTCATTCAATGGCCTCTTCTGATTTCCTCAGTTATCAGGCATGCAGGTGGTATACATATATAGATCAGGCATTCACACATACACACAAAATAAAACTAAATGCATCTTTAAAAAGAATCTTCCTTTCCAAGGCCAGGTTTGATGGGTCCCACCTAAAATTCTAGCACTGAGGAGGCTGAGAATGAATTTCCATTAGTTCTAGGCCACTCTGGCTAGAGAGAAGAACTCTCTCAAAACAGCAAAGCAAAGCAAAACATGAGTTTCTAAACAACCATAAACATCTCTGTTTTTGGAAAAATGGCCCCTCTAGAATAATCTCCATCATATACTATTTCACAAGTGGGACATCTTCCATAAGTCTTTGTTCTTGCTTACTGAGTACAGCCTCCACAGCTAACTGGCAAGACCAGACATTCCATCAGAAAACAACCAACCAAACAAACTTGAATCAATATTTACCAAACATTTAGACAAAGTAAGTTATTTTCATAAACAGCCTCCCAATCATGCAGGTGTTTGTATATACAACCTGTTCCTACAGTCTAAAATTCTCTATATATGGCCAGCTACATGGCTCAGCAGGTAAAAGTTTTTACCACAAAGACTGGATGACCTGCAGACCCACAT
Source organism: Mastomys natalensis (assembly GCA_021653895.1). Classification (NCBI taxonomy): domain Eukaryota; kingdom Metazoa; phylum Chordata; class Mammalia; order Rodentia; family Muridae; genus Mastomys; species Mastomys natalensis. The sequence goes on along the minus strand of JAJTUV010001179.1, from coordinate 647,801 downwards.
GTTTGAAGGAAGAGCTAAGTAAGTACTACAAGTTCTCCTCTGAAAACTACACAGAGAGAGAGAGACAGAGAGAGACACCCACACAAACATACATGCATGCAGTAAATAAATTACCTATCCATGGAGTAGTATCAGACAAAGAGACTTAAATATAAACTCAGGAGCTAGAAAAAAATTATTCTTTAACTTAATTTTTGCTATTAAGACCAATGGCAAATTAAGTCACAAAAAATGTAAATCATTAAATGCTTTCACATTAAAAAGTAGCATTAGAGCTGGAGAGATGGCTCAGCAGTTAAAAGCACTGACTGCTCTTCCAGAGGTCCTGAGTTCAATTCCCAGCAACCACATGGTGGCTCACAACCATCCATAATGAGATCCGATGCTCTCTTATGGGATGTCTGAAGACAGCTACAGTGTACTTACATATAATAAATAAATAAAAAAGGCCAGAGAGAGCAGGGCTGGGCCAGAGTGAGTGGGGACGGAGCAAGAGAAAAAAGGGAAGGGGAAAAAAATTAAAAAAAAAAAAAAAGTAGCATTAATGCGCATTATTAACTTTCTTTCACAACATCCCCTTCTGATGATTTTAAGAGAATACAGATATTCTCTTAAAAGGCTAATATTTAATCTATGGGTTTGGACTTTTGCAGTCAATAACATAGCCTTGTCTCTATTACCTGCACTTTATCTTCTACAGACAAAATAAATTCCAATGCTGTGCACTGCAAACTCTTCCTTTGCCATCATTATCCATACTTCCTCTTTATTTTTTCCTCAATTAAGCATTTCTTATTATGTTATATTTGATTAATTAAAAGTTCTTAAAATTTATGAGACACAGTGAAAACAACAAGGTTTTGAGAATACAATAAACATATTCCCACCTTTACAATAGTCAACAGCTAGCTGTAAGAGAACAGGCAGTGAATGGAAACATTAATGAATAATAGGAAAACTTCAGGTCAATAATTAAAAACTTCTCCTAATAAAGTATAACCAAATGCTCTTCAAATGAAAAATCCCACTGATTCAGTATCTATGACTATAAAACTAATGACCTCATATGCAGAATTTGATTGATAAGATTTTTAGCAATATCTATTTTATATTGAAAATTATTTAAAATTTGAAAAAAAAAAACTTGACTATCTTAGTTAGGTATGTACAAAAAAATAAATGATACGTGAAAATGAGATACATATGGAAAACTTAGTATTTTGCTTCCTTTTTTCAGAATAATATAAGAGTAAACCCTTATGAAATGGAATTTCATGTAAATGGCAGGCAGTATGAAGGAAAAAGTTATGAAGATAACTACATGTGGTATACAGGTTCATAATCCTAATACTTGGGAAGCAGTAAGATCTTAAATTCAGGAATAGCAAGGCTGCAAAGCAAGACCAGATTTCAAAAACTAAACATAATCCCTATTTGGGTCTGGAGTCCACACTTACCCTTCTCCTCCCATTCTTGTTATCTTAAGTCGAAAATCCACAGAGTTTAGACTGGGAGGTTTCCATTTCAAAATGTCATCACATCGACCAGGTTTGTATTTCTAAAGTAGATTAAAATAAAAGCAATTAGTAAGAAGCTAAAATGTAGGGTTCAATTCATTGATTTATACTGTTATTTTTTATTAAACAAAATTGCTACCTTTTATTTTCATTTTGATATTTTTAAGTAATCTGTTTGTTTTTTATTTGTGTAGTAAGTGTACATGCCAAGGCTTAAGTGTGGTGGTCAGACAAAACAGATTGTTAGGTTTCAATAAATTCCTTTTCCCAAAGTCTGGCATTAGACAAGTCCCAGCCTTCCCTCGGGACCCCCCTCTCACAGTTTCTCTCCCTATATAACCCAGTCATTTTGGCTATGTGGGATCTTGGCCTCTTGGCTCACTCAGGCCTCTCAGCCTCCCCCAACTTCCCTCTCTTCTCTTCCTCTCTTAGCACCCTCCACTTCCCACATCATCCCCATCAACCCAGTCTGGACCCTTCCAGATCCCTCTGTCTAAATTCTTCCTAATATCTACAATAGTCCTACTCCACCATACCTAGGAGCAGTCACGTCCTCATTTTTAAAAAAAAAACTCATAAATGACATAAATGAGTTCCCTTCCAAAGGAACCCAGCCACTCCACACCAAGCTACTGATTTGACTGTCCTGAAATATGTATGGATCAATTGTTTCTGCTACCTTCTGCCACCCACAAAATACTACAGTCCAACTCTTCAGCTGCTTCTTCCCCATTGCCTCTCCTAGTCTACTCTGTATATGTCTCTCTGGCTCTTATAGACTGCTATGCCCTCCTGGGGCATCTCTGTATGCCCTCCATGTGGGCACATCTCTTTTTAAAGACAGTTACCAGGTTCCCTCTTATCAGAACTCCCCACCACCTTTCCCAAAACCCTTTCCTAGTCTCCATAGGAGCTGTCTGCTCTACCTTTTCAGCTGCTTTCTTCTCTCCTCCTCTAGTGGGTGTCATCCCAGAGGTGCCTGCTTTGTCTACTGTTACTACAAATGGCACACCAATGTGCTAGAAAACTCCTTACGCCCTACTGAGCCCTGTAAAGGCTCATCCCACCTGTAAATGGATGCCTTTCCTCTATGATTTAGGATATCTCTCTGACAAGTCTCTCATTTCCCATGGGGACAACTGAAATTCTTGTGACCACTGACATTTATTCTCCTCAGGCCTTTGTTTTCAGCTCCTCCTGGAGCTTCATCTCACCTACCCTGAGGAGCTGCCTCCAGTCCCAAAGCTTCTATGAGCATGTCTGATCACTGCACTGTCTTTTGGGCCCCTCCTGTGAAGCCCCATTTTCTGACCCTTTCTCCTTTTCTCCTTGGACTCAATTTCCTCCAAGGAATCCGAGGTTTTATTCACTATGTTACTACAGTTTGTCTTCAATAGAGATCAGTGACCAAAGACCAACATACTCCTTTTTCAAATTCTCTCATATGGTAAAAACTTCTGCTACCACACAAACAAATGATCCCAAAATCTCTTATATCCAAACTTTCTCTGATCTACACTACCAAAGGTATCCTAACTGTAAGATGTTTCTATTTTCCACTATGGGGTAAGTCCTCTCTCTTCAAAGCATCTATGTGAGGGGAGTCCTCCCTCTTCCAAGAAGGCTGTCTGTTGGGGTTACAAGCAAGGTGGTAAAAAAGTTAAGCTAGTATTACAGTCATTCAAACCTGGATAGTCTGTAACCATTTTCCCTTCACTTTGACACTGTCTTATTCTGCTGCCACAATGCAGGCAGAGTTTGTTATTTTTTTTAACTGTCTTATTTGAGAGATTATGTATCTATATAGCTACTTGTCTAGATCTGCATGTGTGCCTATGTATATATTATACACACACAGAGGCACTCACCACTGGCACTCCTTTCCTTATGGATTGGAGTGGGGGTGATAATGTTTTTTCCAGTTCAACAGGAGTGCTTGACCCAAGTCAGTCATATTTATAATATGCCTGCTCTTTGTTTAAAATTAAATTTGGGCACAGAAAACAAAAAAAAAAAAATCTTTCATCTCTACTATTTCTTTGCTCTCTGCTCTCAAAAAAATAATTTTTAAGAAGATGCTATAAGCTATTTCAGGATTTGTAAGTTCATTAGGTATGATTTTAAAATCTATAATAAAATTTAGCTTAAAACTTATAACAAAAGGATTATAGTTTAAAAATCCATACATAGGGGCTGATGAGATGGTTAAGAGCACTGACTGCTCTTCCAGAGGTCTTGATTCAAATCCCCAAAAACCACATGGTGGCTCACAACCATCCGTAATGAGATCTGATGCCCTCATATGAACGAGTGGGGACCTAGAGTGAGCAGGGCTGGAGCAAGAAGAAGAAGGAGAAGGGGAAGGGGGGGGGGGATCCATACACAGGTGGTCTTAATTTGCTATAGCATACTATATATGTGACTCAACTCTTGTTTAGAATATACTGTATATGTAACTTGGATTTTTGATTAAAAAAATATATCTACCAAAAAACTAGATGTTTTAATAACAGGCACATGGCTCGTCTCCATCTCAGCTGATGACATGCAATTTAACTTCACCACAGTCCTGTTTAAGAAGACTATATGGTATAAGCCAACTAAGGCAGCACCTATAAGACTTCTCTGTTCTACTGAGCCCTTGGTTTATCATTGTATCTACTTTTTAGACTAAGGAGGCAACCACAAAGATCTCTAAAATATTTTGTATTAGTATGGATTTTGTATAATGATAAATTCCTACAATTATTAAGACATACTCAGATTAACAGTAATTGACTTAAAGATAGATGTCCAGCCTCTATGTCTTTGCTCACTTTGCTAAGCCTCGGCTATTTGGATAAACAGAGTCATATAAAAGACTGTGACATTCTGAAATGATATACTATAAAAGAATCAAAAAAGTAAGGTTTCCAGTCTCTGTGTGAACTGTATTTATGGTCCAGTACAGTTCCCAGTTTCTCTATGAACTGTTCACAGTTTCAAGTTTTACTTTTATGCTCAAGGATCTTCAGCTCATATATTTAGGGCTCAAACTTAACAGGGATAAAGCTGTAAAATCCTGGTCTTGTAAAAGCTACTAACTTGTTATAAACCAATAAAGATAACTAAAACATACAAGCTGTAGTCAGTCACCTTATAAATGATAAAATTCTTTAATGTGCTCAAAACTATATTCTTAGTCATGCCAAGTACAGATGTAATCCATTTAGTGACAAGCTTTATTTTCTTTCCTGTATATGTTTCCAAGGTTAAGCCTAAAGCAAATAACTAAAACCAAATTGTTTTAATTCAGGTATACTTAATAGATGACTCCTGGCACTTTTCAGAGATCTGCTGAATATGGCACTTAAAATGTTTAATTTTAAAAATGTTTTAACAATGCTGAATATGAGCCGGGCAGTGGTGGTGCACACCTTTAATCCCAGCACTTGGGAGGCAGAGGCTGGTGGATTTCTGAGTTCAAGGCCAGCCTGGTCTACAGAGTGAATTCCAGGACAGCCAGGGCTATACAGAGAAACCCTATCTCGAAAAACAAAAAACAAAACAAAAATTGCTGAATATGGCATTTAAAATGTTTAATTTAAAAAAAAAAAAAAAAGGTTCCCATGATAGACAGAAATGCCAGATCTAGAGGCGACCCTAAGGTCTTCAAAGATGACGAGTGACTCTTAACTTTATCTTCTGTCCCAGCAGATTTCTAATCAACTGCAGACTGCTCAAAAACTGCCTGCAAACACCAACCCCGGTGTTCCTTGGAACCTGCAGCCTAGACCCCTCCAACGAAGCATGCACTCCCTAGCTCCAGGAGGTCCTACAGAACCTGGGCTGCAAGTAAACAGCTGTCCTCCAGCCTGCACACCCTTCCCTGCCCCCAATTCTTTCACCATCATTCCAACCATCCAGATAATGATGCTTCGGTTTCAGCTGGAAATAGTCATAGAAGAGACTACATCACCCCTTTATAATCAACAAAAAGGCTGCAATGTTAAATCCCAAGAAACTCCAGTTCCCAAAGTCTGGCAATTTGACAAAAAGTCAGCATTCCCTCCAGGACTTAAAATAGTTCCTACTTGCTAAAAGGAGTCAGTCTCCTTATCTCTGGCAAAAGAAACATAGCTCCTCCATTAACCTATGCCTAAGGTACCTGTGTAACACATCAGACACTGGCCACCAGACTCTCTCAAGTCATCCTAGCTGCAGAGCCCACCTCTTACCCACAAGCTGTCCAGTGCCTGAGCTTCCCTTCCAGTCCTCCGGCCTCTGACCCCATAAACTCAGCTGCTTCAGCTATGTGCCCTCTTGGTTCTGCAAGCTCTCTTGGGCTCTTCGTCAGTGGCTCCTCCCCTAGCTCTCCTCTCTCTTCTCTTCCCTCTCATTTCCCCCTTTCCCTCTCCTCTCATGGCCCAATTCACTCTGGACCCTTCCATATGCCTCTGGCTATGATCTCCCTCATATCTACAATAAAATCTCCTCATCCCAAACCTAGCTACAGTCATGTCTTCATTTTCTTCACTCACAAGAGCAGTGTCCTTCTTACACCATGTGGATTACAAGGACCAAATAATGACTTATTATAATAAATTAAAAATCTGCCTAAGGGGAAAAACTACAAAGTATAGAGTTATGCAATAATTTTGTTTGTTTTAGACAAGACTTAAGTATCCCAGACTAGTCCCCAACTCCCTACCTCTCAATATAGTAACTTGTATTTCTTCATTTATGTAGTTGAAATCTAAATGCCTTCTTTGCCAAAGGGTTCAATTATTCTACTCCTGACTGCTTTTGCTTTGGTTTTTTTTTTTTTTGGTTTTTTTCCTGGGGGAGAGGGGTGTGTGTGTGCACATGGTACACATGTGCAGAAATAGGAGGTCAGCATTTGGTGTCTTCCTTAATGGTTTTCTCACTGAGTTTGTGTCTGCTGACTGGCTGGCCATCAAACCCAAAGACCTTCCCTATTCTGCCTTCCTAATGCTAGGATTACAAGTATACACCACTACACCCAGGCAGTGCTTACTGTTTTAGACAAGGTATCATGAAGTCAACACAGCCTCAAAATTCTCTATGTAGCTGCGGATGGTCCTGAACTCCTGAGCCTGCTCCCACCACCCAGGAGTTCAAATCATGAGCCATCCTTTTCCTACTTTTTTGGGGGGGGGGCGGAGAGGAGCAGGGGGATAATAGGAAGTTGTAAAACTCACTAAGTAGCCAAAGTAGACCTTGAAATGACAACTCTCTTCCTGCCTCACACAGGATTCCACTGACATGCACACTTTCTGTGCATTTTCTTAATTAATCTTTCTTCATTTCTTTCCTTTTATTCCCCCCTTCATTTATTTTTAGGATACTAGAAATATTTAAACATAGAGCCTCTCACATGCTAACCCCAACAATGAGCTATCTCCCCCTCCCAACCCTTTGTTTACTATTCATTTGAAGTAAGAGTCCTACTAAATAGACAAAAATGGCCTTGCTTTTGATACTCCTGCCTCCGGCTAAAGAGTGCCTGAGATTACAGACCTGTGCCATCTGAACTAGCCTTAACAATTTATTTTGCTGAGCAAACTTTTTGCTTTAATTAAGTCAAAATTAGCTACTTTTAGGGCTGAAAAGTTGGCTCAGCCATCAGAGCTAGAATTACAACCAAAAATATAAAAATAGTCACTTTTAAATTATATAATTGCAATTATGTTTGGTTTTCTTCCCATTGAAGAAATATTTGCCTAAAGTCACTAGAATTTTCTACTATTTTCTTAAAGACATTTCATAATTTTAGTTATTTTTAGGTAAACAATCTATTTCATAGTTCTTTGTGTCTATAGTGAGACCAGGGGACCAGGGAGCTCTCACACAGGCTTAAGGCACTTGCCATAAAGGCCTGGCAACCTGTTTCAATGCCCAGAACATACATAAGGTGGAAAGAGAGAACCAACTTTGAAAGACTGTCCTCTGACTCCTGGGAGGAAAGTAAAGAGGAATAGCAAGATAAACAAACGTAATCTTGTAGGGAAATGGCAAAGAGGGAGGTAAAATACCCAGACATATAAAATCTTTAAATCTAAGAAGAAAAAAAAATTTAATAAAATTTAAAAAGAACATAATATACGTTATATCCCCAAGTCTTATGATTAAAAGTAGTTAAATTTAAAGTCAAATATACACTGCCTTAATGATTCAGTAGGCATTTCATCCCCAGACTGCTATAACAGACTGCTATAACTTACTTAGGTGATATACACACTTCATGGTAGCTGGAAATAAATTTCTTTAGACTTTTGCATAGTTTTCTTAGTGCTGAAACTGAAATATGGTTCTAATTGTCAACTCATCTCTGAAAGACTATAATAAAAATTTAATTATTTTTGCTAATTAAAGCTATTTGATAGAAATCTCACAAAATAAGCCATGAGGTAACAAAGAAAATAAATCATATCTTCAGAAAAAATTAGCTGAAAAATAAGACAGTAAGTCCCTGTGCCCCATAATGCCTATGTGTAGCCTTCCTGAATCCAGTACAGCCCTGACCAAAGGAATTCAAACTAAGAAACAAATCATGATTTATTCATGTTTGTCTGTTTGTTTTTATGGTGCTTGGAAAAAAATAGGAGATAAATTTTAAAAATTTTTTTTCAGTCTCCAAAATAATAAGGGCCAAGATATTATATTAAAAGGGTTAAGAACAAGCCGGGCGGTGGTGGCGCACACCTTTAATCCTAGCACTTGGGAGGCAGAGGCAGGCAGATTTCTGAGTTCGAGGCCAGCCTGGTCTACAGAGTGAGTTCCAGGACAGCCCGGACTACACAGAGAAACCCTGTCTCGAAAAAACAAAAAAACAAACAAAAAAAGGGTTAAGAACTTTGAAAATAAATATAACATTTGAAACACAAAATCTTTTTGAAGTATAAACAAGCATACATATACTCTCATGTACAGTAATAAGAAAATTTAATTATACTGAATTCACCAGCATGTACTCAGATTACAATTGTTATCAAAGCTCTAGTTAACTGATGTATATGATACCTAGTCTATAAATAAACTTGATTTTAACACGTGAGCTGTTTAAAAAGAAAAACTGGAAAATACTTGTGTTTGGATACAACCCCAATATAACCTGAGATGTCTGTGGTCTTTAAAAAAGCAACAATCCAATCAACATAAATATTAGGAATATTAAAATATGAGAAGGAAATGTTTATTAAAACATAGCAAAGCCTCTGTTCAAAGTGCAGTTTAGTATGGCCATAAAGCAAAAATGTATCAAAACTAGACAGAGGGAAAACTGACAAGTGTGAAACTTTCAACAAGAGGTGGTCCCTGGCAAGTTGGCAATGCTGGAAAACACTAGAGAGAGCAAGGTGCATTACTGCCATCTAGTGGCACAAGCCAGAGAGTGTTACAGACGCTACACTGCCCAGGACAGCAGGGCCAAAGGAAGAAACCCTCACATAACATGCATGACACTAACAGCAAAGAAAGTAGTGTTTCATTCCTATTTGGCTCTACTAAGTTAATAATATTAAGGAAGTTTAAAGTGTTGGCTCATTTCTCACTTGTAAAAATACAGCAATAGCATTTTGCTTGCTTAAAATAGGGTATCTGGACCAAAGTTATATACTCCTCTACAATCTCCAGTTACAAAATGTTTGGAAACACTCTTTCTGGTTTGCTACATGACACTGTCTTCACCTACCCTCTTACCACTTGCCGTTACTCCACCCCTTAGTTTAAATATGTTCTTCACTCCCTTAAACAAAAACAAAACAAACAAAAACAAAACCTGGTTTTCACCATAAACCACTCTCTGAATATAGCCATTACAATTGATCCCAAATCTTCATTTCTAGTCCTAGTTACTCAAAGAAACCTAGATGCTCCTTTATAAGTATGAATAGGCCAAGCACCAATCTAACACCCCTCAGGCAGCATCCTAGGGTTGTAAATCTGAAATGGAATCACTCACTACGCATACCATCTTGATCAACGGGAACCTCCTACCTACTTGGGCTTACTTTCTAATAAAGCGCTCTTCAGTCTCCATCACTTCTGTCTCAATTATTTCCACAAGTTTTCCTTCTCTACTGGAATAACCCAGCTGCTATCCCTAGAGCCAAAAGACCCCGTCAAATGTAACTGATCCTCACCGCAGCTGGTTAATTAGCTGACTAACCAGGGTTCAAGCTTATGAAGCTAATGGTAAGGCCCCCAATCTAGCCTCCAGTGTCTCCTCTAGTTTTCCTCTTTTCTACAGTCTTTATATGGACTAATAAAGACAATAATAATTTCTAATAACTATCATTTACTATATATTTTCCCACTGACCGCAGGTGCTAAGTGCACGAGTGCTAAATCACAGGATTCTTAGAAAATTCTAGAAAATAGGTTAATTAATCATAATCTCCTGTCTTCCCAGATCACATAGGACAAAGAAAATAAGCAATGTGTCTAGACACAGTAAATATTCAAACCCAGGTATATTATTCCACATTCAAAATGCACACTAACTACTATAGTAAACTGGGTCAACAGAAAAACAGGTATGCACGTCACATCACACACACATAGGGAAATTTTTCAAGACATCTTGAAAATAATTTTCTAGATACAACATTAAAGGAACAAGCAACAAATATTAACATCCATCACACTAAGAAAAGTCTGCCCAGCAAAGCAAACACATTACAGGGTGACCTACCAGAAGGTGGGGAATTATTTAAAAATCATATCTAATACATTTAATAAAAATTAGCATGCAATAAGTATCTAAAACCTGTATCTGATATTTGATTAATAATCAAAATATAGAAAAATCATGAAACTCAAAAATGAAATATAAAGAACACAACTAAAATATGGGTAAAGAACCTGAGCAAATAGGCATGTGAGAGAAGGCACCAACTGACTGAGCCGTCTTCAATCACCAGAGACAAGAGAAGAAAACCTCAGTGGTAACTCACCTCACATCTACTAGGATGAACATTACCAAAAAGGCAAAAGAAAGCAGATCTTGTGAAACTGTACAGAAAAGGAAGCAGTGAAAACCTGCTAAAAAGTCTGCTGGTACAGCACTAGGGGAACAGTGTAGACATTCCTTGGGGGACTACCAAACAACCCAACCCACTTCTCAGTACATTCAAAGCTAAAGAAAGCGGGATTGCTGAGAGAAGCCTGCATTTCCATCCTCTGCAGCACTGCTCACAATACCCAACACACAATAACACTGAAATGTCTTTGAGAGATGCATGTATACTTTAAATGTAATAAAGATTTACAATGGAATATTATTCAGCTTTTAAAAAGGTGTCTTGCCATTCTCTACTGCACAGGTGAAGCTAAAAGACATTCTGCAAAGCAAAACATAGAAAGAGAAAACATGTGATCTCCCAGGTGCAACCTAAAGTAGGCACTCACAGAGGCAGAGAGAATGAGGAGCTGAAAAGGGTGAGAAAGGTATAGTTAACCAAACAATGGTTCAAAACTAGTAAGCTAGAGATGATTTGTGTTAACTGTGGAATAGGTTGATTATTTTACAATGACTATCAGAATACCAAGGTGTATACCTTAAAAATGAATAATTTAGAGGCTAAAGATGGCTAGGAGCAGAGGGTAAGAGTACTTGCTGTTCTTGCAGAGAACTCAGCTTTAGTTCCCAACACTCACATGCTGGCTTGCAGCCATGTCTAACTCCAGTTCCAGGGCATCTTCTGGCCTTCATGGCCAGCAGGCACACAAAATGGGGGCAAGACACTCAAACGAATAAAATAAAAATAATTCTTAAGAATGCACAGTTTGTATAAGTCAAAATATGTCACAAAATAATTTCAAATACAGTTAAAGTGTTATCTCTTTGATATCTTCTAAAATCCTATATTCATTTATGTACAAATCTAAAATATAAAGTGTAAGGATTACCAAAGCAGAGTCCTCCAAGGCTGCTCTGCATGCTCTGGATGTGGTGAAGTGTCCCCTGGCAGCAGAGCAGTAAGCACCACTCCCACAGATAACCTTAACTACCATCCAGGAAGTAATGTGAAATGTGTTTTCATTCTCTCTTTACCCTCAACAACTATTTCCTCATCAGCTACGATGCAACCTCTGCTAGAAGCCAGAGGCATAAAGACCATAGGCAAGTCCAGGCAAACGTTTGTTACAAAAAAACTGTGAGTAAGCTAATGACATAAGAAGTTCAAAGCATGAGAGCATAAGAAGCAGCCTTGTGAAGAAGAGTGGAGGAAGTACAATAGAAGCCAAGGGTTATACACACAACAAAGTAAGGTAAGAGCAAGTAGAAACCAGAGAGAATCTACATGATACATTCGAAATGCACCAACTGCTCAAGTCTCTAAAAAGCAATTCTGTACAGGCACCAAAACGGTTGATGTAAACTAGGCAGCTCAGTATCTGTCTGCAGGACACATCGATCTACTAAAGAAAAAAGAAATTTTAAACAGGACTGAAATTCAATAAATGCTCTGGGCTGGCACCGCTTACCTGTCAGTGAAGCTTCTCCAGGGAAAGAAACATACCTAGGTAGCACATGAAGGAAAACTGAGAGAACAAAGAGAAGAAAACACAAGTACAGCCAGAGTCACTTACATAAACACATTTAAACTACTTCAGTTTATAACTCTTACCAAACACATTGGTCTACCAATAGAATGCACCACTAAAATTCTGAACTTCAAAAATAAAGCATGGGGTTAGAGGGATAGCTCAGCAGCTTAGAGCACCAGATGATCTTCCAAAGAACTGGGTTCCAATCCCAACACCCAACCAGCAGCTAACTGTGACTCTAGTTCCAAAGAATCTACCAGCACTACACATACATAGTGCACAGAAAAACATGCAGGTAGAACAATCAAACATATAAAATAAACATAAACACTTAAAAAAGTGTTCAAATAAATAAAACACTACTTGGGAGGCAAAGGAAGGTTGATCTCAGTGAGTTCATGAGTTAACATGGTCTACATAGCACATTCCAGATCAGCTAAAACTATACAATAAGAACCTATCTCTAAATAAATAAATTTAATTAAATAAAACACAAAATACGCTTTCTTCTTCTAAACTGATACCTACAATGTTCAGATGGAGAACAGCTCAGGGACCATGTATTCAATTCCAGAGGAAAAAGAAAAATTCATACATATCAGCAAAACGTTTATCTTTAAATGCCTCCTAAACTGCTGAACTGTTACAAGCTTGAGTAAGAAGCAGTATCCAATGACAGTCAGTATAGGCAACAACCCTATCTTTTAATTATGACTCTAGTATGAGACTACAGATGCTAAGACCTTATCACTAACAAAGGATATGCTAAAATAAAAATATCTAGATAAATGTAAAGTGTAAAACAATACCAATTTTGAAAGATGAGTGGAAATAAAAAATGTGTTAATGTACTAATGCTTGCTCAGATTGGCATAAAGAAACCATGGAAGCATAAAAAGAAACTTGAAGGCGCACACCTTTACTCCCAGTACCAAGAGGCAGAGGCAAGCGGATCTCAGTGAGCTTGAGGCTACCCTAGGTGACAACATGAGACCCTGTCAGAAATCTTAAAAACAAAAAATAACTGAAGAAGTGTGGAAAAGCTTGTCTCATGTCACTTTTGGACTCGTTGATTCATTCCTGTGACTAAAAGAAATCTACCATTCATGTCTCCACAGTAACACCAGAGTACCAAGCAAAAGAACTATCCTGCTTCCCTAGGTGTTTAGCTGTCATTTAGAGGACTGACTTTCTGTGTTCTGTATTTCACCCTCAAACATCACTGACCCTTTCACTTTCTAAAGTCACTATTAATATTTACTTCCCCTCCCAAGCCTCCAACATGTCATCATGACCAATTGTTTTTAGCTATATAGTAGTAAAGGAAAAAAATATATATATAGTTATATATTTATAGTTATATATTTATATATAAATCCAGCGAAAACTGATTGCAAATTAATCAACTGTAATTGTTTACTTTGTTGACAAAATTCACTGGGAGGCATATATTTTAGGAATTATGAAAAACTAAAAAAATGTTTTTTCTCTTTTTTCTTACTTATAAAAACCAGCTAACAATTGCTATATTCTGAAAATTGAACAAAAAAAAATTTAAATGAACAAGGTATATTTTCTTTCTTGACATGTTACTATTACAATTCCTCAGAAATGATAATATTTCTCATTGAAAAAAATAGCACAGTTCCGGAGTGGGGGTGGGGAGATGACACTCTTCTAGTCTGCCAGGAAACAGAGCCCTTCTTCAGCTCAAGACCTATCAAAATATGCAAGCAAATGTCATGGAAACAGAAGCTCTCACCATGGCAACACTACCCTGCTAGAGAGAAAAACCACTGTAATTCATCATGTACTTCAAGACAAGGCATTTAGACTACTTCCAATTTTAATTTTATAATCTATCTATAATAGTCATTATATCTAGCAACAGTAAAAAATTTAATAAAAATATTAATATTTTACAAGAATAAAATATTAAATCCAAAGCTGACTCTAAATTTACATGCAAATTGATTAATGCCAGAAACATAAAACCAAGCTTGCCCCATGTCAGGAAGAACACATTACAAAATAATTGTGTCACTACTACTTTAAACACTCTAGACTCCATATAGAAGCAATTAAGTGTTTTACCAACCAGAGTGTCTCTAGTAACACAAGAAGTTAAAAAAAAAAAAAATTAAAAAGGTGCAAGATTTCTATCCTTATGTCAACTACAGATCTACTCTCTATAATTCTTTTATTTTTATTTAGTAGCATAAAAGTTCTTGTATAGAAATATTAAGTGTCTCCACAATATTAAAGTAAATTCAAGCAAGGCTTGGCACATACATTTAATCTCAGCACTGGAGGCAGAGACAAAGGCAGGAGGATCACTATAAATTTAAGGTCAGCCTGATCTCTGAGCTACAGAGGAAGATGAGGCTAGCCAAGGCTACATTGTGAGACCCTGCTGATTGCTTGATTGATAGATAGATAGATAGAGAGAGAGAGAGAAGAGAGAGAGAAGATGAGAGAGTAGAAGATAGATAGTGTTTCCCAACCCCTTTTCAATGAATAAAACTAAGTTCATCAAAAAATTCTAGACTTCTGAAGAAAAAGTTAAGAAAGGCTGGCAATTTTTATAGTAAAAGGTTTTGGTATAGTCAGGTAGTGGTGGTGCATGACTATAATCCTAACACTTGGGAGGTAGATCTCTGTGAGTTTAAGGCCAGCCTGGTCTACAAAGCTAGTTCAAGGACAGCCAAGGCTACAAAGAGAAAACCTCGGAGAGAGGGGAAAAATGTTTGTTGGTCTGATCAAGGGTCCCAACTTCTATTTAGAACTTGGCTTTAATAAAATGCCTAACAAAGGAAGGCAATTTATAAATCTTACCAAAACAGAATCAGAAATTATACTCGACATTAGGACTACAAGAAGCTATATCATGAGGAACAAGAATACTGAGGATACGGTTTAAAAGCAGGTCCCTAACCATGCCAAGAATCCGCGAATTTTATCATATAAAGCTCTGACATTTTTACCATCATTTTACATTAAGGTTTTTTAGATGAGTCCTGCATACCTAATGTTAGGTCCAGAATGCCCCCAACCTCCCCAAGTGACAGCACTGGGGACATTGTCCAACCAAAAGGACTTTGGCCAGCTAAACAGAAGGCCTGTTATAAGGAAAAACAAACCTAAATAAATGTAGGTTTGTTTACTAGAAAAGCAGTAGAGTTTTGTTTTGGTTTTGTTTCTTAAGTTTTTAAAGTAAGATTAGTTTCTTTTAAGGCAGTTTCTGTTCACCAGAAACCATCCTCAATCCTGAAACAAGTAACCAAAACAAGTTTGTTTAAAATCAGGTATACTTAATAAATAGATGATGGCCCTCAATCCCCTCTGAGATCTGCTAAATACAGTATTTAAGATGTTTAATGAAAAGGGCTTCCTATATACACAGAAATGCCAAATCCTGAAAGCAGCCCTAAGTTTTCATCAAAGAACATGGAGCAATGGACTTCACATGGAACTTCCTTCAAATGTGACTATAGTGGTCACTAGGCAAAGAACCACCCGTCATCTAACAGTACACAGGCATCTTAAAGTTTACAGACCATCTTAATGTATAATACCTTAATAATATATTTTCTTCTGTTTATAGTAGTTTAAAAACTAATGAAGTCCAAAATCCCAAATTCTATCCTCTCTTTGAAACCTTGTACTTTCGGTGAACAAAAAGTAAATGTTTTATCCTAATAACAACAACAATAAAAAACATCGTCAATGTACCTGTTACAACTTAAATCTTTAACAAGGAGTAAATTTAAGGACTTTACTAACATATTTACCAATATTCCTAACTGATACATACATATTTAAGATACCATGTTTGTTTTAGATACAACTTAGCAATCATTTAAATTTACTTCATTAAAATGCTTTCTAAATTTTGTAATGACAATAATAGTATTAAGATTAAAGTATGTTGCAAAGATTGTTTAAAATGGATATAGCTATAACTAAGTTAATAACAATATAAAGGTTATAAAGTTTAAGAGCAATTCAATCACCTGAGATAAGAATAAGGCTTGATTTTCTAGAACAGTACCTCTTAAGTATTGATTTGTTCCTAATAAAGTATACCAAAAAGTTACTCAACATAACAAAAACTTTGTTTAATCCCACCATGATAATAATGGACTAAACCTCTAAACCAGCCCCAATTGAATGCTTTCCTTCACAAGAGTTATCACGGTCATTGTGTCTCTTACAGCAATAGAAACTCTTAACACATCTAAACAGTATCACCAAATAACAGGGAAAACAATGCCGCAACTAGACACCTTTTACCATGTGAAATCTCCAGTGACAGGAATGGGTTACATCTAATTAGCCATCAGCCCAAAGGGGCCCAGTGGGAACCCTCAAACATCTTAGGCTATTGCCAAGGATCTTAGTAACTCTCCCCAAACTGATGGTAAAGACATATTGCTATAGATAACACCTTCATAGCTCACAGAACACAGATAAGTCAAGCTGGTACCTAACTATAGGCTTTGCTCCTACTACTAGTTCTCATAGTACTGGAAGGTACTCTGCATGGTACCAGATGAGAAAAGTAACTCTCATCCCAGTTACAAACCCTGCAATCTACAAATGCTTACCTGTCTGCAAGATACACTGGTGCAACAGTGGCACACGTGTTGTTGTGGGAATAATCAATAATTATCTGCTTGGATTTAAGGCCTACTCCATGAGGCAGAGCCCATGCCTTCCCCTGCTTTAGGTGGCCAAGAACCTGATACTGGATAGGCCATAGGCCTAGGAGAAAGGCAAGCGTTATTTAATGTTCTACTAAAGAAGCATAGCAATACAATGACTCCTAAGGGCATTCTGCTGTACCCATAGATCAGTGCCTCACCCGGCCATCATCACAAAAGCTTCCCCTTACAGTAGATGGGAACTAACACAGAGACCCTACAATTGGGCAATATGGAAAGAGTGATTTTGGAACACTCAGTCAGAAATGGGGTGCCGGGAGCCAAACCCAGGAAATTACCTGGTGTTCTAAGAGAACCTCAGGAAATTACCTGCTGTTCTGGAGAGCCTAGTCAGTACAAGGTTAAGAACGGACTTTCGAGGATCTCAGGTCCCAGGAACTTAAAGAACTTCTGGCATTTCCTGGGAGCCAGATACGACAGTGGAACAGTCTTGGGCAATGAGGATAGGACAGTGGGATGGTCTTAGACAATGAGGATTCAATAGTGGGATAGCCCTAAGCAATGACCCTTGCCTAGACTTCCCATTTTGCTGTGTCTTTATAACCTGCCTCCTGAAATTAAAGTTGCAGAGCTTAATCAGAACCCCTGACTTGCTCTCATCCTTTGTGTCTCTTGTCCCTTCATTCTCTCACCCTGTTCCCTAGGGTCTCGTCGAATCCCTGTGGGCTAGGGCAATGGGGTATCTTCAACAAACTCCTCTCCTCAGAGTTCAGGGATCTATGCAGAAGAGGAGGCAAAAAGATTTTAAGAAGCCAGAGGGGATGGATGACTCCAAGGAAACAGTGCCCTACAGACACAACAGAACTAATGTATATATAAACTTTCAGAGCCTGTAATAGCACTGCAAAGGTTCAAGCCAGACAGGGTTCCAGCAATAAGAGGAGAAATTGGACATAGGTACACATTCCTAACAAAGAAGCTGTCTGCAGTTCACACATGCTTACAAAGGAAAAAGTGGTTTTCTCCAAGGGAGTCTCACTGGGTAGGCCTTATACCCATCAATAGATACTCAACACAAAACAAACTCAGTGGAATTTTTGTAGACTTTTTATCTTGTATTGTTTCTGATTTAGTGTTTTTGTAAGGTTTCTGTTTTGTATGTGAGTTTTTAGTGATTGTTTATTTGTTTTGTTTGCCTGTCTGTTTTCTAAAGAGAGAAAGAAAGGTCCTGGATAGGGTCTGTAGAGAGGTAAGGAGGATCTGGGGAAGAGGAAAAGCATCATCAGAATATGTTATCAAAAAAGACTAAAGAATTAGTTTAAAAATATTACTTGAAAATCAAAGTAAATTATGTCTGAATGGGGGAGAAAAAACAACAATTAAAAAAAAACCATGGTTAAATTTAGTATTTTACGTTTCTCTACTGGACAAAGTCTCTCTCTTTTTAATAATAAGTCATTGTTTTAACCATTTAAAAGAAAGTTTTTTAAAGAGTGAGGCTTGTTTAAACTATTCCTACTAAACTAGTAATTGAAAAACTTATTTCAAAGAACAAATATATAAATTTATTTATAAAACTTGGCTTATTGAATAAATAAATAACACATAATATTGTAAAACACTATGTCTACACAGACTGATTGACTAATTGGAAATCCAGTAGTATGGAAAAACTGAAATGTTGCAGATCAAAAGACTAATTTATCTTATCTTGGGCTACCTGTGTGATGGGACAAAGGTTCTTCAATCTTCTCTCAACTGGGGCTATCATTAGCTTAACCTGAAATAAACATCCCTCCTTACTCCCCTCACAGTAAAAAAAAAAGCCCCGTGAGAAAGAGAGTACCTAGCTCTGTTCTAGAAACTTGGGGGTTGAAATGTCTAACTAACTGCATGTTGGGCTTCTGTTAAACTGCTTGATGGCTTTATTTCCCCCTACAACTGCCAACCAGGATATAGTTTTTCCTGGGTTCTTTGCCTTTAAAAGCTCCCAGTAAATGCATTTGAGGCTACTCTTTGAGAAGTGTTTCTCTTCAGATAGACATCAGCAGCTTAACGCTGACTCTCAATTAGAACTCTGGTCATGCTGGGTGGTCCTAAGGGTCACTAGCCCTGCAATATTTGGAGGCCCACGACAGTCTGACCAACATCCAGGTCTCAGCTTGGGCTTCCTGCTACAGGGTGTAGAACATGAGATGTGCCAGGATTTCAGAAGAGAAGAACTTAGTGCTTGCAGTGGTCAAGGCCCTCTGACATCCCCATCTAAATTTTCTTCAGTGAGTCACCTGGTCTGTCACCTTCAGAAGTGGCCACCCCTAATTTGTCTTATTGCTTTTGTTTGTTCCTGTCCTATCTGTCTCTGTCTCTTCTGATCAAGTGTGTTACTTGTCATTGTGAATTAAGATCCAGAAAGTGAAACTACAGGCAGCTCTGCTTCTAAACAGCTCACTTCTATGGAGTATTCCCCTACTATTTCTAGGAAGCACATAAAGACAGGAAAGCAAATTAAAGAGTTGATTTTTCTAAAAAACACCTCTTGACCCTTCGTGAATTAAAATGGCCTTCTTTTGACATTGAATAGCTGTCTGAGGGCATATACGATAAAGGCAGACAATGAGCAGTATGATAGTGGTCACAGGAAAACCTGGCCGCCATGGATCAGTTTTCCTCCCTAGTTGCTTAGTTATGTCTACTGCAATAACCTCCGTCATAGGTCAGCTTAAAGCTGGTACCAAGGTAGCTAAACCCAAAAGGGAAAAAGCAACAAAAATTCTATCCAGTGACCCAGAGGAAGAAGAACTACCCCCATACTATGTTCCTGAATGAAGAGTGATCCCATCACAAATCTGGGCCCCAGAGGTCTTTTCCTCTTCTTCCCCTACAAAGGCCTCCCACAAGTTTGTGTCTCCTCCACATTATCCACAATGGCTCCAATTATGCCTTTCCCTAAATCCAGCAGATGTCTCAACTACCATTCCTGATTCCCTTGACTGCCCCATTCAACCTAGACCCCAGCAGTTGCTGCCATTCTTCCCCTCCAGCAAGCCCTCTAGACTCACTCCTTTTCAGCCAAAGGATCTCAGTTAAAAGCCCCATGCCCGTTTATGGTATATGTCCCCTTGTAGACCAGTGACCTGTAAAACTGTAAGTCCTCGAACCCCACTTCTCTGAAAAACTGTAGGCACTTAATCTCTCTCGAGACTGTCTTCTATACCCAGCAGCCTACCTGGGATGATTGACAAGTTACTGGTCACCCTGTTCACAGTAAAAGAAAGAGACCTCTCCTTCAGACCCCAACGCCAAAGAGTTTAAGAGACAGGTTCAAGAGTACATAATTATAGCTGCCTCTCAAAACCAGGATTTGGGAAAACATCAGCACATAGTGGGGCACCAAGCCCCTAATCTGTACTGAGACTGAAAAGGGGTGTTTGAGGCTTTAAAAACATCTCTGACTTTGGCTCCAGCACTAGCATTTCCAGATGTCTCAAAACTATTTCATCTGTTTGTCTATGAAACAAAAAGCATTGCAAAAGGATTTTAACCCAAACGTTGGGGCCACAGAAATGCCCTCGACATACTTGACACATGACTGGACCCTAGAGCCACAGGTTGGTCTATCTGTTTAAGAGCTGTCATAGTAACCACTATTCCAGTCAAAAAAGCAAACAAACTAACTCTGGGTCAGGATCTTATACTCACAGCACCTCATGTGACTGAGGCCTTCCTATGAAGAATACCAGACCACTGGTTAGGCTATGCCACTCAAGAGCCCACAGCACTGGAAGCCTGTCTACCAGCAAGGGAGCCAACTGTTCAGGTACATGAGCTGGGAGGGCACATTTCACATGTGAACCAAAACAGATTCCTCTGGAGCCATTACTTACCCAAATCTCCTATGTGTACAGGTCTCAACTATGAACTTCAAACAATAAAATGTACAGCAAAAATACAGACATATTTAGACTACTTCCTTTATTCTAGAAGACTATACCTAGAAAATAATGCAACTCAAAGACCTAAACTCCATCTTCCTAAGAGTATTCTCTGCAATTTCTGTCCCTAGCGTCTAGCTAATTTCATTTCTTCCTCTTTCAACCTCAGAAGGTAAGATTTTTTTTTCCTCCTCTATTTAACAAGGGAGCCTGGAAAACATAGCATATTGTATCTAAATATTCATTAAAGGTTTTACTATATATTTGCAGCACATATAGTCTGGTGTTATTTGCCTAATGTTCCTTCTCTTTGTTCGTTACCTAGTTTGATGCCTCTGTAACTCCTTGGCAATTCACACCTAATTTCTAAGGACAGAGTGAAGGAGAACAAAGTGCAGCAAATAGGAGAGTGTTCCAACATAGGACGTAACTCCCACAGTGGTTCTTATACTTGAACATCCATAGAACATTTCAACACCACGTTAAAACACAAGTTACTACACCCTATCTCAAGTTTCTTTTCAGTGCTTGTGTCTCTAGCCATTTCCTGGATGATACAGATTCAATTCCATGTGACATGCTTTGAAAAATAAGGCTGTATACAGCATTGGTTATCAAGTGGTAAACAAAACGGGAATTTACTAGGAGTCTTGAGTTATCAAACAGAACAAGAGTACTGCTCAACAGTCTCTACTGTGACTAACCAGTGCCACATCAAAGAACTGTGAGGCCCGACATCAGTGCTGAGGATCTGCAAAAGCTTACAGTGGAGTACATCACAGCTTACTCCAAACATGTGATCTGACCAATCACACGGTCAATGTCTTCATGGAATAAGGACTCAAAATACCAATTTCTTTTTCGTTTTCTTCTTCAATAACCATTTGAATTTTCCTCAACTATAGCAAACTTAAGTTCCAGTGATCTTAATACATAAATAGTATAGCAAGCCACAGGAGGAAATAGGCATTTATTTAATGGTATTTGTAGATTTCTAGCAAAGAAATATAAACCAATATATATTTCATATGAATTACAAGAAAATACTGAAAAACTAATTTCCTTTAAAATTAATAATGGAAATATTTATGTACAAACAAACACAAATATGCACACATATAAACAGATGCATATGCATCAACTTACTCCAATAGGCTGAAAAATAAGTCCATCCATTTCATGGCTGACTTCTTTAGCAAAATTTCCTTCCAGAAGCTATAAAATAAAAAGATATTCTTTAGAAATACAATGATCATTTAAAAGTTACTTTAACTTTTGGCTAAGATTTTTGAAATTCTCTGTAACATTTAAGAACTGGGAAACAGGAAAGAGGTGGAAATTCTGGATTAAGCTCTGTGACTTTGGGCCCTAGTTTGTGTACATCTTTGCTGGCATCTCATTTTCCAAAGACTATAGTTTTTCTAATGTGAAAGCAGTACATATTAGAGTTTGAGCATGTTTATTTTCTTTAAGGTTAATATAAAGTCTTTTTTCTACTCAGTGACAGATAATCTGGGTTAAGATAATACATAGCAGCTTAAGTGTTTTACGTTTCAGGGTTCTGTTTCATTTTGCTGTTGGTCTTGGTTTTTTGAGGCAGGATCTCAAGTAACCCAGGCTGACCTCAATCTTCTATTGCCCTGCCTCCCTGTCACAGTGCTGAAATCACAGGAGTGCTCCACCACACCCAGCTGGGTTTCAATTCAGAAAGATGAAACAGTTCTGGAGACAGATAGCTGGTGACGGTTGCACAATAATGCAAATGCACTTACTGTGACTAAATAGTTAATACTATTAAGATGGCAAAGTTTACTGTAATGCTCTTAAAATTTCCCTCTCATTTTTTTTTTGTTTTGTTTCCCCTGCATCAGCAAGTGAGCAGATTCTTAAACTTGGATTCTTAGAGTCATTACTGTGCATTTTTGGGCAAATTTTAGGACTGTTCAAAAATTTATACATTTATCTTCAATTCACTCACAGGATTAAGGGACACAGATGAGGAGGAAATTTCACCATAAAAATTTATTATATATTAAAATCTTTGTCTTCTTATAAATAAAAATGAAAATAACCTCTGAAGTACTGTGAGTCAAATATCTACTTACTCATTCTGGACATTAAAAAAACAATATTCCAATTTTGTTGAAAACATAAAACATATTCATCTTAGAGAGAAAAAATGAAATTCATTTTCATACTTGACACTAGGTAGATAGACAGACATACTGGCTGAGCCCAGATATTTATACATGCTGGGAAAAGGTTGAAACAAAAGTAAATATATAACTTTGATAATTCTATACATGGAAAGCTGTCCAATGTTCAGAACCTAAATAATGAACTTTTAAGAATCTATGAATAAATAAGGAAATCAAAACAAACACTTTAAAGCATTTAGAACTAAGAACAAAATCATGGTAAATGTTATTTGACAGATCACATTGTGAGAAAAAGTTGGTGCATTAAATATCTAATTTAGAGATAAAGAGGGGGGGCAAGTGCCATGTAACAGTTTCTTGCAGATTGAAACATTCCATTCTGTAGGAGGTTCTTTAAACAGGAAGGTAAACAACTCAAAATAGTTTCAGAAGTTCCAGAAACTGACCAGATTCATTAGCCCCCTCCCTGGCACAGTAAATAAAGCCAAAACCCCCTCAGACAAGAGGAAACTAAGCTGCAAAGAAGGCTCTGAGAGGAAGGAAAGCTGCAAAGGCTGGAACAAGCAGGAAGCAGCTGAGCTGCCTGGTAGAGGTTTAAACTGACTCACTTGGGAAGGACACGCCCCAAGAAGCTACTTTTGGAATTTTATTTGTCATTATATTCCTAAATAAAATGTCTCTAAGCTTTTAAACTATATGTCCCTCTCTCCTTACCTATATTTAAGTGAAACCTACTCATGAGTTATCATGATAGCCTAAAGTAAAGCACATTAAGCTTTAATTTCCTAGATGATTAACAGCTAAATTAGGACTGGTGAGATAGTTCAGTGGATGAAAACAACAAACTCAGGCTGGTGACAACTCCAGAACTCTTATAAAGATGGAAATCAAAAATTTATACAAGGGTAGGCAAGAACCTACCCCTTAACGTTGACCACTGACCTCCATAGGCACATCACTACATAGGCACATACACACACATACACAACACAAGGCACAAGTGTATCACACACAATCATACATACACAAGCATTATATGCATACAAACATACATGAATCACATATAACAAACATGCACATTACATGTATTATAAACACATACTACTAATATTTTTTAAAGCTAAATAAAAATATTTTTCCATTCAGTATTCTTAGACAAATATTTCCTGACTCCCTACCAATGATTAAAAACCATGTAAGGGATATTGGAGAAGCTATGATAATATATGTCTCAACCTAAGTAATACTTTAATTTTAACACCAATATTTATTTTTCTCAAATAGCTTTTATTAATAATTTTTTCTCTCATTAAATTTGATTTACAAACATATGTATAAATATGGATTCCTTGCCATTAAAAAAAATTACCCATTTTACATTTATTGGTTTGGTCTTGACATTAATCACTAAAACTAGATAATAAAAACTAAATCTACCAATTTAAGTATTTACAAGAAAGCTGTGAAAAGTGAGGGCTTCATGTCAAGTCTCAAGGTGTCACTAACAGTAACCACTGTTTTTCCTTAAACCTGGCACAAGGAGAACCTCATGCCCTCACCTTTAGCACCAGTATCTAAATGTAATGGTGTGATGAGCTATTTCTTCCTGGCAATCTATTTCTACTTAATTCTGTTATTTTTAAAGCACTTCAAATCAATGAATTTGTAAATACTTAGTTGGAAAACCCGCAAAGAAATTTTGCTATGCTATAATTGCCCTAAGCTACCATGACAGTAAATTTAAGCTGTCAATTAGATACAATCTAGACTCCTAGAAAGAATGTCTCAATGAGGAACTGTGGAAACATGCTTGAGAGAGATTCTCTGAATTAGGTTAACTGAGGTGGGCGACAGCAAGCATGGGCCAAGTCTGGAGCGAATGAAAAGGAGAGGGGAGCTTTGCATTAGCACTCACTTCTCTGTTCTTACTGTGGGTGTGACAGGACTGGCTGTGTGAAGCTTCTGCCTCTGTGACTTCCCTACTACAACAGTCTTGTGACCTGGGATTGTGAGCCAGAACTTTCTCCCCTAAGTGGCTTTGTTAGGGTATTTTATCACAGTAACAAAAGAATAAAACTAGGACAGTTATGATATATTTTAATTTATTTTTTCCCTCTAGATAAAATTCAAAGATAACTGAAAGAAAAACAAAACAGTAGACATAACATATCAGATAGTGTTAATCAGAGCATGTAGTGTTTCATAAGTTTTCACTTATAGAACTTGAATTTGTTTACTTAATGTAATTTTATTTCTTGATTTTCTTTTTAAAAACAGAAGGCATACAACTTTCCATAGACCAAATATTTGAAGATTTTCTCTGAAATAATACCTGATAGGTCTATGAATCACTTGGAAACCATATCATTATAAACGCATAAGCAGAAAAGATAGTGCTTCAAATTTGAAACATGAAAACAAATAGAAGTTGTAAAGTTACAGCACATAGAAAAGAGACTCTTAGAAATAATTTTTTAAATAGTACCTTAAGACTATAGTGAAGTAGAAAATGGATCTCCACTGCTTCTGGGAATACAAATTGTCATTATCAACTCACCAAAGTATAGCAAACTATATTGTGTGAATATTTAAGAATAAATTGCATTCACCCTGCAATTCTGGTTTACTCTACATACATCAGATATTCTGGAGCAAATGGCCCACAGAGCTTCAACTGCCTTCCTGAAGAGACTTAATACAATCTCTGGTGACTTTTATGAGATCTCACTACTCCGCTAAAACTCAAAGTTTAGTTTTTTAAAAAATCCCCATAAAAATAGAAGCTTAGGTTTTAACCTTTAAAAGATATTACTCTTTAATGTTTTTCATTCCCCAAGTCTAACACTAGCTCCAGTTAAGTTCACCCACTCTGTCGAGATGCTAAATTTTTCTCTAACCAGTAACCAACTGTCATGGAAACAATTATCTTTCTTTGGTTTTCCGAGACAGGGTTTCTCTTCATAGCCTTGGCTGTCCTGGAACTCACTCTGTAGACCAGGCTGGCCTCGAACTCAGAAATCCACCTGCCTCTGCCTCCCAAGTGCTGGGATTAAAGGCGTGCGCCACCACCGCCCGGCTATCTTTCTTGTTCACCACAAATCAAACACATTATCCTTTCTAAAAAATGAACGATTTGTTTATTACTGTATAAGAATGAAAATTAAGCCATGTCATTAAAGTTAACCATTTGTATTCATATGAACGATTTGTTTATTACTGTATAAGAATGAAAATTAAGCCATGTCATTAAAGTTAACCATTTGTATTCATACATAGCTCCTATTATTACAACCTATTGCTGTTGCCCCTACTAACAGCCCAGAGAAGGAAGACAAGTCTCTATTGCAGAAGAAACTATGCACTTCAAAAACAGGGCTTGGAGGTCACTGAAATAGAACTAATTTGGACTAACTTTCATGGTATCAGAAGATGCCATGCAAGCTTCCAAAGGAGACAGGCAACCAACAATCCCACCCAACAGCTATGAACTATGTCAATGTCAGCATGGTATAATAACTCTAAGGGAGCACTAGTACGGTACACATACCTTGAAAGTAACCAACAGCCCTTCAATTAAATTTAAGAGCCACTCAACAAGAGGAATACCATGACTAGTACTGAAAACCTAGTTAACTAATCAGTGCTAGTGAAATCTTAATTATCAGAAGATAATCTACCTACAACTAATAATTCACTAAACCAGTATAATCCCTAACAACAATCTAAACATTTGTCCTTATACCTACAGATAAGTGTAGTCATCACCCTTCATCAAGAAAACTTCTCTGCACAAAAATCAAAAACTACAGAAAACCACAACCATTTAATAAGCAAAATGCTGAAGCCCAGGCCCAGTGAATACATCTACAAACATTCCTGGCATCCAAGGCTCAGGAAACAGTGCAGAAGAGGGGCAGAAAGTTTCTAAGATCCAGAGGAGCAGGGACGTCACCATGGAACTGTTTCCTAGGAACATCAGAAGCTACATCTGCAAAGCCTAACAAACCAATATGGCTGCACAAATGTGAGCCAAAAAGGAGATTATCAATAAACATGACAAACTGCACAGGGAGAAGGGGAAGGCAGAAGGCCTCAACTCTATTTGAAGAACTACAGGCAAATGAGTAAACATGGGAATGGGAGAGGTGGTCCTCCCTAGGGAAAAGCACACCAATTGGTTATCTAGTACCAAATGGTCAGCCCTGAAAAAATACATATGTAGTGGGGTATTTTTCTTGGAAAGTTGGGAGGAGCTAAGGTGGGAGGAGTAAGAAGAGGAAGAGGAGGAGTAAGGAGAGGAAGAGGAGAAGAGGAGGAGCTAGAGAAGAGAGCACCAGAGAGAGGAGAACATGGAAGTGGACATGCGCCTGTTTCTAGCAGTCAAAGGTAGTTGATATATCTAGGTTGGGTACTGGGTTACACCTCTGATTGTGTGGGCATCTTGTTATTGAGCATTACCAAATATATAAAGCCTTTGGATAATCTAAGCATTAGAGTTTCATTCCTACAGGGCCTGCGTGGATGGTGGGATGGTCTGGGCACTACCCAGCCTTGTAGAGACAGTGTGGAAGATTGGCAGAGCCGGTGTCTCTGACTACCTGAGCAGATGGCCTGAGCTGAGCAGCGGTACGATGCCTCCACTCATGGTTGAAGGCCTAGGCTAGTCGGGAACATGGTGGCTGATTAAGAAATGCCAGATTGAATGTTGCCGTTTTAAATATTTCCCACAACATACATAGAAGTAACATTATATGGACTCATCAAGTTATAGTTGGGAATATATGTGTATATACAAATTCATGTGTTCGATAACAAGCAATGAGAGATGAGTTCGTGAATTTGAAGGAGGGGAAAGGGTATATGGGATGGTTCAGAGGGAGAAAGGAAGAGAAAATAATTGCAATTAGAATACAATCTCAAAAATACACAGAAGAAACCCAGGAGGTGATGCTACCTTAATCACGCACTGGAGAAGTCAGATATTCGAGTCCAGGCCTGCGGTACCAGTTCAGGCCCAGGTACATAGGAAACCGTCTCAAAAATAACTAAGTAACAAATAATTGACAATAAATAAAGATCAAGTGTAATAATATGGGGTGAGAGGACTCAAGACTGTCAGGCTAAAATTAAACAACAAAATAAAAGAAATGCAGATGTATATAAAGAATCATTTCTCATTAGGCGTGGCAAAGCTATGAATCTATGAATAGTATATGTGTTTGTATATTTACAATACTAACTGACAGGAGCTGTTACTTTTCTGACTCAATGTAAAAATGAGTGGAGATATATCAAACTTTTTACTGTGTCTTTAAAATTTTGTCAACCATATTAATGTAGTCAATAATTCCATTTTAAATTAGCCTTCAACTGAAAAAGTAAGTAGAATTATAGAATTGTCTTGTAGAGGAATTTTAATCCAGCAACGTGGCTGCTCTGGCAAGAGATAACATCCAGAGATGTGATCAGGCTGGAAAACAGGCACACCTGAAGTACCGTATGCTCGGGCTGGAAGACAGACCTGCCCTTACTTAGTACACAACCCTAAGGTAAAATTAGTTTGTAGAAGGAAGCAGCAATGTTTGAAAATGTTGTCTAATTGAGGGGCAGACAAAGTATCAAGTCACAGAAAGGTCTGAAAGAATGAATCAGAGATAGATACACACCCACCTCTCAGGAGGACAGACAGGAAGGAGAGGCTGGGAGTCAGTGCAGTGCAATGCAACTGAGTTCATTCATGAGCTCATGCAGTTCAATGCAAGTCAGCAGAGGCAGTTGAAGGCAGAGAATAAGGAGTCAGAAGATTAGAACAAATTGCCAGAATTACTTGAGGCCAGGCAGAGAAATTCAGTAAGAAGCTGAGAGAAGGCGGATTGAATCAGTCAGCTTGGAGAGGAGACAGAGCCAGAACAGCCTAGTTGAACCAGTCAGCCAAAATTCAAAAAGAACTAGAAAGGATGAGCTTATTCAGCAGTAAGCCTCCCAGACAAGAATTTCATTAAGTGAATAAAAGCATGTTTACACTCTACTTCTTAGTACTGTTGTGAAAAGCATTTCTACGCATGAATATGACTTTAAAACCCAAAATGTGAATCTGAACCGATCCTCATACCTTTACTGTACTGGCTGTATTACACAACATGAAGAGGCTGTTAATAAAGCTAACTAAGTCATTCCTTCCTTTTCTTTTTCTCCTCTCTTCTTTCCTTTGCCTTGTCTCCTCCCTCTCCCTTCCCCCTCCCTCCCTTCCCCCACACCTCCCTTGTCATTCTAAATGAGTCCAGAGTGTGTTGCAGTATTAAGGGATGGCTTTGTGTACTGTGTATTCAGATGCTGATTTCTATGCCCAGAGAGCTGACTGCAGTCCTGATGATATGGTCCAGCATCTTCAGTCTCAATGTTAGATAAAAATTGTTTTCCATCACCTCTGATTGATTAATAAAAGAGCTGATCAGCCAATTAGCTGGGCAGAAGAGTTAGGGTGGGACTTCCAATCCCGGTCAGAGGATCCCAAAAGAGAAGGAGTAGAGAAGGACACTGATGAGCAGTGTATGTGGAGAAACCATGTGGAAGGTCCAGGAGTTTCCATGAGAACACACATGGAACAAAGCAAGCCAGAGCAAGACTCTGACTGAAGGTAAAGGATCATGTGACTGGAAAACAGTCAGCTTTAGAGGGCTGGAATAGCACAGAACCTGGCAAGCTTAGTGACTACAACTCATTAATAAAAAAAAAAAAAAAAAGAAAGAAGAAGAAGGAGGAGGAGGAGGAGAAGAGGAGGAAAAAGAAGAAGAAGAAGAGGAGGAGGAGGAGGAGGAGGAGGAGGAGGAGGAGGAGGAGGAGGAGGAGGAGGAGAGAGGAGGAGAGAGGAGAAGAAGAAGAAGAAGAAGAAGAAGAAGAAGAAGAAGAAGAAGAAGAAGAAGAAGAGAAGAAGAAGAAGAAGAAGAGAAGAAGAAGAAGAAAAGAAAGAAGAGAAGAAGAAGAAGAAGAAGAGAAGAAGAAGAAGAAGAAGAAAAGAAGAAGAGAAGAGAAGAAAGAAGAAGAAGAAGAAGAGGAAGGAGAGGAGGAGGAGGAGGAAGAGGAGGAGGAGGAGGAGAAGACAGGTCTCTGTGTCATTTACTTAGGAGCTAAAAACAGGCAAGAGCAGGCGTGACACCCCCCCAGACTTACATTTGCATTGTAGCTGTTTGTTTGTTTGTTTGTTTTAATGAGAATATGGACCAGTGATTAGTCACAAACTATTCTAATGAGCAGGGAACCCGCATGGTGTTATATCCACACTGAGAACACTGCTGAAAAGGAGACTCTGAGTACCACCCTAGGAACGACAGGGTAACAGAGTAGCAGTCATCCTTGTTCTTCTCACAAGCTGAGCAATGAAACTTTGAATTCCCAACTAAAGAAACAAATTTTACCTTTCTTGAAATATTGATGTCAAAGAATTGTTTAGGCCTGACACTAAATGGTTCCTGTGTTTTGTCAATGAGTCCAGTCTTCATTTTTTCATGTCGTGGACTTATAATTTCACGTTCAATACACTGTAGACGAATATTAAAATCACAGTCTCCAACTGGTTGTGCCTGAATAAAAGAACAAGTTTTTTTTATTTGACCACAACTACATTGTCAGGGTAACTATTAAGGATGCAGTATTATATGCTATAGTCTATACAAATAGCAATCCCTGGAGATGTCTAGTGAATAGTTTGCACACCATATATCCCAATCATTAGACTAACAATAGCCATTTTTAAATTGAAATTACATAAGGCAGCAAAGAAAATGATATCTATCTAAGCTGGCTCAGATTTCAAATCTAAACTAATATTATTAACAAGATTACTATATTTTTTTATTTAACTACATTAGTAAACCTAAAACCCAAATTCATTAAAGTATAAACATTCAAAACAAACAGCATACTCACTAGCGATCGAATTTCCATAACATCAGTATGAAGACATTTATTACACAGATACACCCTCAATCTGAAAACTAATAGTAAGTTTACATATATTCCAAGTTATATAGCATAAAGCTCTTTTCTTCCAGCAAGGGTCCTTCAAGCGTATGTAGTTTTAGCCATGCCTTAGGAATTGTATGTACACTTGTGTCCTGTCCAGCCACATGGTGCACATAAACATAGCTCAAAACACATCCCTGGTTGACGGTAATTGTCTAAGACTTAGAGACTTAGAGATGACTGAGAAATTCTGTGGTACTGACACTACCTTCTTGTTCCTCTTCTCCAATCGCTATTACCCAACCTAATACTTCCTAAGACAGGCAGCATATGCTTTAGGATGTCTTTCTCTTGGCTTTGAAGAATAACAACTTTTACACTCAACTAAGAACAAGGAATGAATACAAAATGAGTAGTACAATTTCTAAGATGGTCTCTCTACAAACAGGCAGAACTGTCACAAAGGACATTCACTGAGGAAAAGTTAATAAACAAGGACATAGTCCATGTAGGACCCTCTCTATTTTTTAGGAAATCCTAAGATGATAGGCTTGCTAGTTTATTAGGCCTATTAGGAAAACTAAGATACCTGTAAAAGGAACAAGACCCAATGAAAGCTTTTTTTTTTTAACTGAAAGATCTGTAGTCTAAATTCTCTACTAAAATACAAAGCATGTGACCAAAACAAGACTAAGCTGAAAGCAGACCACTTTCACATCCACAAGGACTATTACAGTATAGGAAGCCCTGGGCAGCCAGATGTAGAAGCACTGAGAACAGTGCAAGAAACACTCAAAGTACCACATTGGGCTCCTTGTCATCAGGTCTTCCTCTCCTTCCAAATGCTACCCACACTGACAATGGAGTTCTCTTCCAAAGGAGTACCCCACCATAACCATAACTGAAACTCTTAAGTGATACCCTATTACAATAAAATCTAAGTTCAAACTCCTTAGTCAAGTAATCTGCCACCCTATCATCAATCTGCTGCTATTTCTTTCTATGACCCACTCTTTACCACACATCAAGTATGGCAGCCAACCTCCTAACGCCCCTGACATCCATCTGTCCTCCCCTGGCTCCAGCACCACTCTGCCTAGGCCATCATGCCTTCTTGTTCTCCTCACAGCACTATCACACTGGTTCTTTACATTTCTTTTGCTTTCTTTTTATTTAAAGAAGGGCTCTAACTGTGTAGCACTGGCTGACCAGGAACTTGCTATATATACCAGTCTGGCCTTTGCTTTTCAAGTTCTGGGTTTAAACACTATGCTCAGCCATATTTCTTTACATTTCTATTCTCCTCTACATATAAGTGGTCTGCAAGTTGATTTTGATATCAAATCCAATATAAACATATAATGTAACAAATGTATATGCATATATGCCATTAACATTAACAACTTATATACAGGTACAACTGTATAATATATATAAGACAAACCAAATAGAATAAATCCATTAAAAATAAACTTTCCTCTGTTGCTCTCAAATCCCAATGAACTATTATGGAAATGGCATGAAGAGAAGAAATCAGAAATCAGTTTTATTTATCATTTAACTACAGAACCTAGCATATACAAAATGATCGTTAAATTCTTTCTGAGGAAAATAATGAACAGAAAAATTAAGAAGATTGTAATTAAGACTTTGGCTCTCGTAACAAAAATAATTTGAGCCAAATTAACTTTCTGACATTACAATTAACCCAGCCACAGGTATTTAGGGCTAGCAATATAAATTAAGAAACTTATAGAATTTATGAAAGTTCCATAGTGGTTAAATAATGAAACATGTAATGTTTTCTATTATAAATACACCCTAACAGTAGGTATGTGAAAAATAGGTGACTTCAAATCACTGAGTACAGTAACAGGCATACAATTAATGTTTACTAAACGAGCAATCATACACTTTAGGTGAAAAGCATAACTAACCCATTTATAGAATAAAATATGGTTGGATGAATCTCTTAAACAAGACCCAAAACACACATTTTTTGAAAGGCCCTCTAAATCTCATTAAAACAGCATTTGTTTGTCCATGGACTCTGACTGACTGGGAAATAATACTGTTTGCTACACACAGATCCAAAGAAAGGACTCATATTTGAAAGAAATAAATAATTTAAACCATTTAGAAGAAAAAAGATGGAACAACCAAACAGAAAACCTAGGTGAAAGAAGTAAAATCCTAAAATGCGCGTGCGCACACACACACACACACACACACACACACACACACACACACGAACTCACAACACACAGCAGAAACCCTAATGCATATCAATTCTACTATAGAACATAATGCCTAGAAAAATTTCAAGTGAACAAGGTTAACGCTACAGACACTAAGCAGTAAATCTAAGAACATAATGCAAAATAAATAAATAAATAATAAAATTGGTGCTCACAGAGTATGCAACAAACTCTAGAAAACTTGCAAAGTATACTTTGTACATCCAGAGATATAAAACAAGGTGGGTAAAATGTTTTGAAAAACATCCAAAGAAGCAATAAACACTAAATGCACAGCAGAGGGTATCTGGAAAGAGAACTGAGCATGGGATGAACAGTACTTGAAAGTCTGTTCTTGAATTTGTAATTTCTTATCAAAAAACAGTAGGGCTGGGGAGATGACTCAGTAGACAGAGTGCACGCTGCCCAAGCATGGTTCTCAGTACCCACAAATACTGATGCTGAGGGAAGCAAATCCCAGGGCTCTCTGTCCAGCCTGCCCAGACAAAACAAGGAGCCCTAGGTTCAGTAAGAAACTCTCAAAAATTAAGATGGAGAGAAACAGAAAATACCCAACAATGACCTCTGGCCTCCAAAGAGGCATGTACAGGCAAAGGATTGTGCGTGCCCACACGAGAGACACACACACACATACAAATACAGATACAGATAAACAAAAAATATAGAAACATTATTAAGATTTAATAACTCTGGAACCAAGGAAATAGTTTAGCAGTGAAAGTACCTGCCACGAAGCCCAAAAAACCTAAACTTGATCCCTGGTCCCCACATAGTGAAAGCAGAGAACCAACTCCTGGAAGTTGTCCTGGAACCTATACACATAAGGCATGGCATGCATGGACATACACATAAAATAAATGAATAAATATAGTTTATTGTTCTGTACATTTCTAAATAATCTAGTTTTTCTTTTTTCAAGAGAATTCCTAGGCCAAGAAAAACCTGACTGTGGTGGTTTTAATAAGAATGGTGCTCTCTTTCCCTCTCTCTCCAACTCCCTGACTCTCTCTTGGCATACAAGTGCCCCCTTCTCTCTTTCTCTCTCCCTCCCTTACCCCTTTCCCCATGGGGACTTCCCTGGTCTTGGTCCTTGGGGCTAATAAACTCACCCACCTGAGAGCAGGTTCTCAATTAGCCTGCCTTTCTTACAATCTTAAAAAAAAAAAAAGAAATGCCCCCCATAACGTTTTGAATGCTTTGTTACTGGGGAGTGGCACTATTTGATAAAGGCCTTCTTGGAGGAAGTGTGACCTTCTTGGAGGAAGTGTGTCACTGGACATGACAAAAGCTCACACCAGGACCAGAGTCTGTCTCTCTGTCTCTCTGTCTCTCTGTTTTTCTCTGTCTGTCTGTCTCTCTCTCTCTCTCTCTTCTTTCTCTCTCTCTTTCCCCCTCCCTCCCTCCCTCCCTTTTCCTCTCCTTCCTTCCCTTTCTCCCTCTCTCCCTCCTTCTCTTCCTCTGTCCTCCTCTATACCTCACTGTAACAATAGACTAAACCTCTGAAAGTGTAAGGCATCCCCAATTAAATGCCTTCCTTTACTAGAGTTGTTGTGGTTGTGGTATCTCTTCACAACAATTAAAACAGTGACTAAGACATGGATTGATCACCTATTAAAGCGTCCCCATTCAACAAGGAAACAAAGCCACTCCACTGGCCTGTGGGTCTAGCTGCAGATATGACAGATGGGAAGAATCACCAGCTTTGCAAAGTACTAGTATTTTTTTTTCTTTTTGGTTTTTCGAGACAGGTTTTCTCTGTGTAGCCCTGGCTGTCCTGGAACTGACTCTGTAGACCAGGCTGGCCTCGAGCTCAGAGGCCTGCCTCTGCCTCCCAAGTGATGGGATTAAAGGCGTGCACCACCACTGCCCGGCGGCGCAAAGTACTAGTCTTAAGGACTATAAATAGCAATAAAAACAACAACAACAAATGGATGGAGAAATGCACTCTGAGGTGCTTAAGTTGGAAGCTTTAGTTTAAATTATAAAAATCCAACTAAAAATTAAAGTTATATTCAATGAAAATATTCAGGAAAAAAAATGCTCTTAAGTAACTGGGATTAATGTAATCCTGAATTTTAATACTACAGTTTACTAAAGTAAAATACAATTCCCCCAAAAGATACTTTTTAAAATACTGCTAGAAATCTTCAAATCATTTTTTTAAGTTCAGACTTAAAAATTTATTTTAATACATCTAATTATTAATTATAGTATTGAACTAACCACTTTTATGAACAGTTATATATTACGTGATCTTCCTTTATTTTCCCCTTGGATATTTTATTTCCCGATTTCCCCTCCCTAGAAACCTCCTATTCCATCCCCCCTCCTCCTTTTTGCTTTTATACCATTTTAATTACATGCAAGTATTAAGTTCAGTTGTAGGTTGAGGAACTAGCAATACAATAGATGCAAATAGTCAAGGAACAAGCAAAACAATAAACACAAATAGTCAAAGAACAAGCAAGGCAATAAACAAAATTCCCTGAACACTCCCATGATCATTGTTTCTAAGGGCTTATCAGGATGACCAAAGTATCTGAGCCAACTTCCCTGTCCTAGCCCAAAGTCATTTTTATGTCTAAAGCCTACTTCCTCGTTCTAGCCTAAAATTTAGATTCCTGCCTGAAATTATTTCTTTGTTCCAGTCCTGAGATTTAGACCTGCCTGAAATTACTTCTTTGTTCTAGCCTAAGATTTAGATTCCTGCCTGAAATAACTTCTTTGTTCTAGCCTAATATCAGATACCTGCCTGAAACCCATTTCCTTGTCCTTGGCCAATGTCATATTCCTGGCAAGCAGCCCATTTCCTTGTCCTTGGCCCATGTCAGATTCTTGCCAAGCCTTTCCAACCTAAGACAGAAATGCATTGCTTTTGATAATGCATATTCCACGACAGGTAAGGAAGGCATTCTTCTCAGAATGACCTAAGACAGGCTCAGTCTTGTTTATGAAATAAAAAAGGGGGAAAAGCAGAGAGCCTTTACGGCTGCTTGGCAAGAAGCTGACATGGGCCAAGGAAATCTTCAAATCTTAAATACTTTAGTTCCAAATTCCTAATATGTTTTCAGTATGGTTTAAGTAAATGACTGTATTTATGTTTTTTGAGACAGGATCTCATGAGGGTGGCCTTAAACCCCTGAATCCTCTTGTCCTTCCTCCAGGCATGTGTCACCATATCTGACATAAATACTTCTTTTGTTCATTACAAACATTGTAATCTTATTACTGGAGGTGCAGCTCGTGGTAGAGCACTTGTCTAGCCTACCCATGAATTCAATACCTAGAACTACAAAAAAAATATTAATATATATAAACATGCACATTAACTCAGTGAAAATTCTAACAATTTTATAAATTATAAAGGTACTTACATTGAACTTAATTATGTCATATATCAAATATCTTGGAACGGCCTGTCCATTTACTTTGTCAATGATCATTTCCTTGAAAGAAACAAAGATGTATTTTTACTTTAATAGCATATTTTTTCATTTTATTAGAATATAATACACACAGAGAAAAGGTATAAAGCTTTAATATATGTCTTGATGAGACTTCAAAGGACATACACTTGTACTCATAAAATCAGTATGTTTTCAGAATGTCAAAAATCTTTACTATGTATTTATAATATATAATGAAATAATTTATGTTACCTCCTTGTATTTTGGGTTGGAGATTTGTAGTTTTGTTTGGAGTCAGGGTCTTGCTATGTAGCCCCTAACTAGCTCATGAGGTAGCTAAGGCTAGTCTGGAACTCTCAGCAATCCTCCTGCCTCAACCTTAAAAGTGTTGGACTTATATACTTGTACCATCACAACCAGTTATATGTTCTTTATAGCTAAATGACTATACTACATTCTGCTTTATGTTTGGATTACTAGCAATATTTTAAAGTAAATAACAAAATTTTTAATTCTGAAATTCAGCATCATTTTGATAACTCTGTTTAACCACTGTTTAAAATTGTTATATGCTGATTACTTTAGTCTTATTATACACTACATTTCCTATATAACTTTTTAAATTTTGACACAAAGATCACTTCAAATCTATCATAGTTATTAAAAAGTCAAGAGAAATTCTGTATGAGGCACAGTGGAATACAAGCAATCTCAGCATCAGGGGACAAAGTCAGGAAAGTGAGATTTAAAGCCATCCACCTCCTCAGTGCTATGATTACAGGTATGCGCTACAATGCTGTAGTTATGCAGCAGTTTGGATGAAACCAGGGTTTTGTTCATGA
This sequence comes from Mastomys natalensis, assembly GCA_021653895.1. Lineage (NCBI taxonomy): Eukaryota > Metazoa > Chordata > Mammalia > Rodentia > Muridae > Mastomys > Mastomys natalensis. The sequence continues at coordinate 610,506 of JAJTUV010001179.1, read as the reverse complement.
TACCCAAGTACTCTACCAACTGAGCTACAGCCTCAGTCTCAAATTTGTTAGTTTAGCCTGTTTATTGAAATGTGTTTATTTAAACATTTCCATATGAATACCTGATGCAATAACAAGGTGGCACCATGATTTCATTTAATGCTTCTTTTCAACCACTGTGACTAGAAAAAAATGAACTCTGCATAGCAGACAAAGAAGTCTCACAAATTATGTTTTTAAAAAATGAAGAAAAAAGTTTTCCTGTAAGCATTGATTTAAATTGGCAAAAGGAAAATATATTATCAATAAACAAAACAAAATATAATAGACAAATAAGCAAGTATTGTTAGTTTGTTTGTTTAATGACAGCCCAAAATATACAACAGACAAGCTAAGCTGGGCTAGAAGCTTCTTGCCTGCTAGCTAACCTGCAGAAGTCTGGAAGGTACTAGGCTGAAGGAAAAATTGTTACTAACAGTCTTGCTCAGCTATCGACTCTATGTGCAACACTATTGAGAGGGTAGGCAAGATGTGCCCACAGATTCAATAATATGTTATATAAGTAGCCAACCACATTCTTAATGGAACTGAGGCCCCTCCCATGGGAGGGTATTTATATCCAGTACTATAAACCAGGAGAGGTCAAAGCTACTGATATTGATTTGCTAAGTGGATATGATATACCTGTCAAATTGCCTTCCAAATAATTATATTTTTATGCTTAGAGAACACTGCACTCAAGAGGCAGAGGTAGCAGGATTTCTGTAAATTTGAAGTCTACCTGGTCTACATAGTAAACTGACGGCCAGCCATGAACTGAAGGCTAGTCAGTCACCGCTAACTGGACCGGAAAGAAAAGAAGGAGAGAGGGAGAGAGAACACAGATGAGAGACATTCAGATGATAACTCCAGAGATGTATAAATAGGATCCTTAAATATGCATATGGGGAGACAACTCAAAGCCAAGCAAAGTTCCACCCAAGAGCCATAGCAGTAACAGCACTTGATACATGGTACAAGTTCAATGCCTGTTAAAATCAAACAGTTCAGAAAATCTCTGTTGCCAAGCACAGTACCACATGCTTGTAATCCCAGCACTCAGAAAGATGGGGTATGATGAGATCCAGTCCAAAATGAGTTTGGTGGTTTGAATGAGAATGGCCCCCATAGGGCTCATTATGTTTGAATACTTGGTCCCTAATGAGTGGAACTATTTGGGAAAGATTGGGAGATGTGGCCTTGTTGGAGAAGGTGTGTAACTGGAGGTGGACTCTGAGCCCACACTAGGTCCAGTCTCACTCTCTATCTGCCTGCAATTTAGGGATCAGATATGAGATCTCAACTACCGCTCTAGTGCCATTCCTGCCTGCTGCCATTCTCCTCTCCCTGATGTTCATGGACTAACCCAATGAAACTGTAAGCAAGCCCCCAGTTAAATGCTTCTTTCACAAGTTGTCTTGGTTATGGTGTATCGTCACAGCAATAGAACAGCAACTAAGATAATGAGCTACAGAGACACCTTGGTTTGAAGAAAACGGGAGGGAAAGAAAGAGAGGGAGCTCATAATTGGTGGAGCATTGGGTACTGAGAATATGGCTTCAATAAAGTGAATCATCCCTGCATTACAAGGTACACTGATCCTAAATAGAATGACTGCACACAACAGGGACAGAGGTGGACCAGCACAGACAGGAGTGTTAAGAGCCAGAGGTAGTGTGGATAACTCTAAGGAAACAGTCTTTTCTCAACACAGCAGGGCAGCGCAACAGACAAGATTCTGAGCAGCTGTAACAATATGCAGAAGGCCTGTACAAAACCAAACCACCATGGAAAAGGAGCAAGCATGAAATCCCACCCCTAACCATGGAGCTGTTGGCAAATATTAGACACCAGGACAGGAAGAAACATCTTCTCTAAGAGTGTAGCCCCTGGTAAGTGACAACACTCTAGTAGAAAACCACACATCCGAAAATAATAAAAATAACTTAGTGGTTTTTTTTTTTGAAAAAGACACACAAAGTTGGATGGGTAAAGATTGAGGAAGAGGGTGATTATGACAAAACATCTTATGTGAAATTCTCAAAGAAATAATAAAAATAAAAAATAAACCTTCTGGTTCACCAAAAGAATCTTAAAATCTAGCTCTGAGAAAAAAAGGTTTCAAATAAATTAACTAGATTCCAAACACAGTTTTAAAAACTTAAAGGAACACAGTACTAGGTATGGTAGTATATGTCTGTAATGCTAGAAATTCAAGAGATAGAAGAATATACATAAATAAGAGAGGAAAGGGAGAGGAAGACAGGGAAGATGAATAGGGATAAAAAAAAAAAAAGATAACTACTCCTTTCCAAAAAGGTAAAACTTAAATATCTAATATCCAATCAGGCATGCAAAATAAACCAAATAAAACAGACTCAAGGCTGGCAGAGGTATTAAAGTTAGTAAGTAGGTCAGAAGAGTAAGACAGCCTTATTCATGTATAACTGATTTTGTTGTTTAAGATCAGAAAGATAGCCAGCACTTGGGAGGCAGAGGCAGGTGGATTTCTGAGTTTGAGGCCACCCTGTCTACAGCGTGAGTTCCAGGACAGTCAGGACTACACAGAGAAACCCTGTCTCGAAAAAACCAAAAAAATAAAAATAAAATAAAAAGATCAGAAAGATAAACACAGAAGACAAAGAATCAGAGATTTTCAACAGTTCAATAATCTGGTTAGGATTAATAGCAACTTGGTGAAGAAAATTCACTAAACTTCAAAATATAGGAAGAGACACACAGGAAGCAGAGGCAGGCAGCTCTGTGAGTTTGATGCAAGCCAGGGATACATAGTGAGAAAGGAAAAAAGAAAATAAATGAAGAGAAACTATCTGAAAGAAAACACTAAGGAAAAAGGCATGAGTGACTCTCCAAAGGAGGACCGTTATAACAATAACGAACATTTCTGCACTTGAAGTAAAAATTATACATTTACAAATAGAAGAAGTTCAATGACTCCCAAGTACAAGAACCCTGAAAAAGCCCCACCTACGGCACATCAACTTCAAGCCTCTCAAGAACCCTGGAGAAAATCCCACCTGGTACATCAGTTTCATGCTCCATCAAGAATTCATTAAAGGACTAGAGAGACGGCTCAGCTGTGAAAAGCCTGCACTGTTGTAGTAGCACCCATGTAAGCCAGTGTATAACTGCTAATAACTCTAGTTGCAGGGAATCAGCTGACACCCTCTTATGGTCCCTGAGGGCACTCGTGTGCGCACACCCTCACACACATGTGCATATACTTTTCTTTAATATTTAAAAAAAAAAAAAACTACCCAGAAATCACACTGTTGTCTTTTGGACTGAATGTTGCAGTGTAGAAATCAGAGCATTAATCTTTCATGATACTCCACATCCCCAACTTACCAGTATGCTGACCTTCCTATTTTCTGTATTCAAAAGTCCCAAGGTATCTAACTTCTCTGCCTATTCATTCATATTTTCTATACACAAACTATGAATTAGGCTAAGTCATAAAAGAATAAACATGCTGCCACTCCCTTCAAAACCAGTTTGAGTCCCAGTAAGGGACTCAAATGCTAGATTAACTAACCAGAGCCACTGAAGAAGAGAGATGGCTATTATTAGAATGACAGACAACTTTTTATTCAAGCCATTATAGCTTGAGAGTGAAACATGTTGTACATATTATATAATAATAGTAACAGGTATATACCTCACTATAACAGTCCAAATAAAACATATAGTATAAGTCTAAGAAAAGGAAAAGCTATTTTTATTTGACAAACAAGAGAGAATTTAATGATGAGGCACAGTCATATGTCGAAACCTAAAAGATGCAGTTAAAAGGTATGTCCTAGAAAAATCGTAGATAAGCTAAATAACATGAAACATAAAAATGACTTCTGGCTTTCACAAGACATCAGGTGTCTTACTCTCAGACTTGGTCACTTGAGATATGGTCTCTCACTGAACCTGTAGCTAGGAGAGCTGCCAACAAGCAAGCCTGTGATCCTTTGTTTCTGCCCACCACAGCCCTAGAGCTACAAGCACTTAGCCACAACCAGGTTCACATGGATGCTTGGGCTGCAAACTCAGGTCCTCATTCCTGCATAGCGAGTTCTCCTCACTGAACCACCTCTCTATTCCATCTTTAATCCAAACCCTACATAAGGGAGATCTCCTCCACATCCTCAGATGAGATTCGTTTCTCCTCCGAATGACCACAGGACTTGTTTAAATACATCTTAGGGCTACTGTTTTACTTAAAGGCTGTTATCAATCTTTCTCTATCCTTTCCAATAGTTTCCAGAGAGAGGAGGCTTCCACACTGTCAACAATGTCTGCACTCATAACTGATACTCAACAATATAAACTACCCCAGCCTATAAGAAATGCCCTTATGTCAAAGCATTTCACTTTCTTTACCTTGCACTGCCCTGTGCTGATATGGCAGGAAGATCAGCCATGAGGAACCAAAGGAACCAAGAAAATGAGTGGTCCAAAGATAAGCCCCACAGAATTCGTCTGAAGAAAAAACTGTAAGTTTACTGCTGTCTAGACCAGCATACTGCATCTACTCTAACTTTGATATGCACAATTGGTTCACTCAAAAGACAATTAGTAAAATCTCAGCCGCAAACATCAGAACATGCAAGGGGGCTAGGTATACACACGTGGCTTGTCAGGCCCCATACTAAACTCACAGAATTTAAAGTATATAAAACAATCCCTAGAAAAACAAAAATAAATGAAATAAGCAAGTGAACAAGAAAGCAACTGTCAAAGCCTACTATAGTAGTACATATTGTAATCTCGGTACTTAGGAGATTGAGGTAGGATCTCAGATTTGAGGACAGCCTGGGTTACAGACCTTGTGAAAGAAAGGAAGGGAAGAACAAAGGAAGGGAGAAAGGGAGACGATGTGAGGTAATGATGGATACAAACACTCTCAACCAAAAAGTGGAAACAGATGAGGTAAGTGGTATTGAAGCCTGTCTATTGAAAAATAAGAAAATAGCACTTATACTTTAACAGTTCTATCAAGGCACACACATGCACTGTTTGCATACAGACTGAATAACTAGATCGGATGAAATATTCAAATATGCAAATAAAACACTAAAAGAAATATAGGTATTATGATCATCCTGAGGTGAATAGTGTTTTAAAATGTCACAAAGCCAAAGAGTTAGCACCAAGATGACCTACATATTTAAACTTTGTATAGTAGAGGAAAAGACAAAAAAGAAAAATGTATTTGAACATATGTAACATAAAGTATGCCCCAGTAAGACAAAAGACCTCATAAGCCAACAGGAAAGAGATGAATGCCAAAAAGGAAACTGTAGAGAAGACCTGAACAGGAGCTCTTAGAAACAAACAGTAACTCCTGAAGATGTTAGGCCTCATAACTCTCACCTAGACCAGGATTAAGTGCCCGACAGGATCACCTTACAAACTTCCCCACCTCAGCACAGAGGAGAATACTGAGTGAACTGTGTAAGGCCCCTCAGGGGACAGCTGACGGGGCCAGAGAGGCACCTGGAGTTGCTATACATACTATTCCTGAAAGTAATCTGAGCCTCAGTAAGTGAGAAAATAAAACTGGACAACCTGAATTCAGTCTCCAGGACCCACGTGGAAGGAGATAACCAACCCCAAGATGTCCTCTGATTTCCATTCACAAGCCATGCATGGAATGTATGTGCCTACACACACATTTTTAAAATGTACTATGAAAAAGAAATTTTTAGCATAAAACTGTGTAATTTTGAATACATAGGATGTACATTTAAGCTATGCTTAGAAAAATATCTTAAAAAAAAAAAACTGCCACCAAAAGAGAACTAGCCAAAGAAATTGCATCATTATTTTTCCATTTGTCTAATGAAAATCATTTGGTCACTTATATATATATACTTTCACTTTTGGAGACTACAATTCAAGAGATGTTTGTTTCATTTTACTATATTTTGTTTAATTATATGGGTATGGGTGTTTGTGTGTGTGTGTGTGTTTAATTACATTCACTTATGTACGAGGAAGATTATATGCATTCTATAGTATATATGTAGAGGTCAGAAGACAAACTGCAGGGGTCAGTTCCCTCTAACCAGGTGGCTCTCTCTAGGATAGAACTCAAGTCATCAAACTTGGTAGCAAAAGCCTTTATCCACTGAGCAATCTCAACAACAATCCTGGCTTTGATATTCTGGGGATAGGTTCACAATGTAGTCCAGGCTGGTCTTGAACTTAACATTCTCCTGCGTCAACTTGCTGAGTTCTGGGATTACATAATAGGTTACATAATACCTAGCTGGAAAGGTTCATATTCTTTGTTACTACTCCTGTTGTTATTTACATAATGAACAAATATACTAACATATGTACAAGATTTAAATATTATTATAGGAGAGCCTATTGTAGCCATTATTAAAAAAAATACAAACCTCAATCAATAAATTATCAAATATATTTATAGGAATAAAATTTTTTAATTAAACCTAGAATTTGCCAATTATTCTTTATTAGTTCTTTCCGTAACAAGTAATTTTTTATTTTACATTTTATGTTTTGATTTATTATTGTGCATGTGCATGATGTTATGAGGGGTCATGGGCCACAGCATGTGTGTGCAGATCTGAGGTCAGCTCTGTGAATCAGGTTCTTTCCTTCCACCTTATACACCTTCTAGGAATTGAATTCAGGTGACCAGACCTGCACAGAAAGGACATGCCCACTTAGCCATCTTGTCTACCATTTAAACAGTTTTTAAGCCTGTGATTCTGTCATTCAGACAGTCTGAAGTGGCTGAAAAGAAGCTGTGGTGCTTAGGAGCAGACCTCAGATCTGACTCCCAGTGCTCAACACCGTACTTCACAACTGCCTGGGCCTCCAGTCCCAGGAAACCCAAAAACAATTTAGAAATCCAAAATTATGGTATTTATATATACAGATACATCATTCAGACATTTATGTCAAATAATAAGTCTAAAACTGCTAAGTGGAAACTTACTTTTAAAATCATGTACAACTTTCAGTTCTTTGTGCAACTGATGAACTCAGGAATGATCTACATGTGCACATACTTGACCAGAGCACTTTTTCAGCCAAGCTGAAGGTTCTGTGAATAGTCAAATACTGAGACTACAATAGGCTCCTAGCGTCCCCAATGCTTCTAACAAACTGTTTAAGAATCTACAGTCTGAAGCCAATTGTGGTGGTGCAGATGCATAATACTACCACTTAAGAAACAGGAGCACTGAGTTCTTGAACTCAAGATCAGCCTAGACTACTAGATGGTCTATATATAAGAACCTATATCAAAAAAAAAAAAAAAAAAAAGAAAAAGAAAAAGAAAATTTAGTTCTCAAAGCAGACGTTACTGACGAATGTGCTGTATTTTCAACACTAAACACCCTGCACTGCACAAAGCCCACACTGACAGCAATCAAACAGGGACACAAGTTATTCCAGTATTAGGAGTTTCAGTTATATTTTTTTATTAGTTTTTGATTGTTTGGTTTGATTTTTTCAGAGACAGTCTTACTATGAAGCCAGACTAGCCTGGAACTTAATAGAAAACCTAGGCTGGCCTTGAACTTGCTATATTCCTGTTACAGCTTCTCCAGTGTTGAAATTAAAAGCATATTCCACTATGCTCAGCTTTTACCAGACTTTTTGTAGTATTCTTCATTAATTTTTATTTAAAAGAACCCTTTTTTGTTAGATATTAATAGGGCAAAGCTATTTTCAGGGATGAAATTAAAAAGCCACTTCATAATTATTAAAAACAAATAACTACTTTTTAATAACAAAAACAAAGATTTAATTTTGTTCCCTTATGATTTTTTAACTCATTTCCCATATCATGAACAATTTTTTCTACTAAAGAAAATTTATGAAAAATGCTGTCTGAACTCAAGGATAAATATTTGGAGTATGTTTGTTTTGTTTTTGAGACAAGATTTCATTATGCTAGCCTGGGATGTCCTTGAACTTGCTGCAAGCCTTCTGCTACTGCCACGCCATGCTGGGACTATAGGCATGCACTACCATTCTCAGCTAGATTCCCCCGTTAGAGAGGAAATAACTCAATGTAAGTACAGGTAATGCTAATAATGAGTGCACTATTTAATTTTTTTAAAAAACACACGTATACATAAATTACTTACCCCATCCAAAAGGGTATTTGATAAATGCATGCGGAGATCTTTACGAAATGGAAATTCCAGATTTGAAACATGAAAAACAGAATTATCTCTGTCAATCATAAAAACTTCATTTGTGCCATCAATCAACATCATGTAACTGTAAAACAACATTAAAAGGTAGAATTAACATACAGTATCAGAAACAGGATTATTACAAAAGAGCTGACCTGTTTTCTCTTGATTGAAACATTTTCATGGAATGATTACTACAGTCCCTCAATCACACAAATTAAAACACAACCTTCTTTTTAGGAAACATGAAAATAGGAAACTTGATTATTATGAACACAATATGATGTATGTTAAGAAAAAATGTTTTTGTAATTTTGATTAAATTCTATATCAAAGTATTTCCAAATGTGATATGTATGTATAATACATATGCATGTGTAATACATATGTATTTTACAAATTAGACATGACACTTTCCATAGCAAAGGTGAAAAAACACTGAGTTTAAACTACTCAGTGCTCTTTTACCATACCAACTACACAAGTACTTCTCTTTCAATCAACCTTATGGTAAAGTATCAGTATGTCAGAATTCTTATTCATAAGTACAAAATTAAAATATTTTGAACACAGCTGTGAGTATTTTCATTGGTCTTTATTCCCAATATGCAGAAGTTTATGCACTTAACAAAATAGTCATTCTCCAGAAATCAAATTTCACGTATGGTATCTGCAAGTTAATAAGTATTTGGGGTTATTTGTTTTCTTTTTAAAACAGGATCTCATGGTGTTCACATGCAATGGTGGTGCACGCCTTTAGTCCCAGCAGCAGAGCCAAGCAGATTGCTGAGTTTAGGGCCAACCTGGTCTACAGAAAAAGTTCAAGGACATCCCAGGCTACATATTAAGATCCTGTTGTGAGGACAAACCCCAGCAGGCAGTGAAACTTGTCTGACCTAAAAAAAAAAAAAAAAAACCAGACAAATGGTAGGGAGCTGAGGAAACAACTCAGTCAGTAAAGTCCTTGCTGAGCAAGCAGGACTACCTGATTTTGATCTATATAGTACCTGTGGTGACATGACTGAGAATGGACCCCCATAGGCTCCCGTTTGAACACTGAATTCCCAGTTGGCGGGACTGTTAGGCAAGGATGAGATGGTGTGGCCTTGTTGGAGAAGATAGATGTGTTACTGAGGGTGGGGCTTCGAAGTTTCTTTTCTTTTTTTAAAAGATTTATTTATTTTATGTATATGAGTACACTATAGCTGTAGACTTCAAAGGCTAGAATTCACTACAAATAATTGATCATGTGAAAAACAGCTCTATATAGAGAAATAACAAAAAAGTTATTTAGTAATTAGCATTCATGAATTCCTCTAAATATACTAATACTTGGGTTTTGAAACAACTTGCTGAAGTATAATTTTTGGCCTCAATTCTACTCATTCCAAATGATACATCTTCTATGTGATACTTACAGGAAGAAATGAGCAGGGCTGAGAATACACATCAGTGGTAGAGCACTTTACTAGCATATGCAAGACCCGAAATTCAGACCACAGCACCAAAATAAATAATGAGTTGTCTCATATTTGGGAACAAAGGTTAAAGACTATAGAAAGTATTTTCACATCACTCCTAAGACCGTAAAGTAAGCCAGATTATTTTTGAAAGAGACCACTACCTCACACATTACTAGGTATTGGCTTAGTACCTAACTAGAGATCTACTATCAACAACCATAAACCACTAATATAATATAATTTCTCTTTAGAAAACTCTCTTAATTGAAAATTTAATATTAGGAATTACTTGGCCGGGCAGTGGTGGTGCACACCTTTAATCCCAGCACTTGGGAGGCAGAGGCAGGTGGATTTCTGAGTTCGAGGTCAGCCTGGTCTACAGAGTGAGTTCCAGGACAGCCAGGGCTACACAGAGAAACCCTGTCTCGAAAAAAAAGAAAAAAACGAATTACTCCTGTCCATATATTCATTAAGACACAAAACTTCACTGAATCATTTTTTGTTTTATTCTCATATCTGAATCATTTTTGTTTTATGTCTCATGTCTATTCGTTTGTTTGTCTCTGTCTGTTTTCACAGATTTTGCTATGTAGTCCAGGCTGGCCTCAGACTCAAGACTCCCAAACTGCACAGCACTAGAAAGCTTTCCTAGCCCACGTTTGGCACCACAAACATATATCACCACATCTAGATTTGTAGTGTTCCTTCTATAAAGGTACATACACAGTAATTATAGATTATAGAAATGCCATAATCATAGAATGTTTTGCTGTAAATCCAACTTTCCAGATGACCTACAAACAATCCAGTTTTATCTTTCTCATCATTGAGAT